>JACEII010000050.1:3089878-3129816 GCA_014332785.1 Antheraea mylitta | reverse complement strand
CGTTAAGGTTTGAGAATCATCGTCGAATGTGTCAGAATTTAAAATCGCAACTACATCAGCATCACAATGGTGGCCAGACGTTGTGTTTGCGGAAGCAAGAGTTGTAAATTTTTACAACCACGATGTCGTTCGCAATTACCGGTAGAGGGGAAGGGTTGTATAGGGTTTTGTTGGGGTAAAAAATATGCATGTTGAATTTTTTCTACGATCCTATAGGCAGGAGGCATAAGTTTAGGTACGTTGTTTGGTCGCAGGTTTGTAATTCGAAAAACATATGGAGTACTGACAATTTTAAATAAACGGGTAAATCTTTGGAACAACTACACAAATTTGGAAATTTCTTTTTAAATTGTACACGTTATATTTAGAAATATTGTAACTAACACCATATAACATTGTGTGACATTTGTAACTTTTTTCAATGTTTATATCGTATTATTATTTATTGTTGATATATAAGTCCTGTAATATTATAGTCGAGATACGAACTACATGTCCGGACATTACTTTGGCCCCCCATTGAAAATCAACGCTGCCATACCACCCAGATGAACAACAGCAGGTAGCTGAATGGGGTGATATTGTTAGATAAACTTTGCATATGTTTCTATTCTTTTTTTATACCACGACGGTGACAAACAGGCATGCCAGTTGTCTGTTGTGTGATGACGCTTGTAACATCATAGGTGTCACATGCACGTTGCCAACTCTTCAATTTCCTATATACTTTCCCCTTGAATTCCATACTGTAGTCTCCAGGAAAAAAACCTCGTCAGGAAGCTCATACCATAATCGGAGCGTGCGTGAGAGGAATCCCCTGTGGAACCGGATCGTCCGAGACCATTTCAGTTCTAATATATGAGGACGAATTCCCTGTAAATGACGCGCTGTACATTGGTGACAGCAGCTACAGGCATAAGGTTGAATAATTGCTCAAAAAACCACCCATTATACAAATGATAGAACACACATAAAAAGACAACATTTTTCCTTAAACTTATGATTCGATACAGTTTGTGAGCTCGGGACCGTCAACAATTCTAACTTATATTCTTGTTTTTCAATAACACTTTTTCTTTCTTTCTATGTAATATTATTGAGTAGAGCGTATCATATAAAATGTAGAATATATTGAAACGATGATGGCTCCTTTGATACCGCGTCGATCGATATAAGTTAGTATTCTCGTGACGGGGTCGGAATTTTTTGGTGGTGGAAATAATATGATGATAGGGTTTTTTCTAAGCCCACCTAATTAGCTACAACTCTCTAGTCCAAAATCTGTCGTCAATCACCTATGGGTTGCTTTCGGCCGCTGTACTCGAAAGTCAGTTCTCCTCGAAGTATAGTGTGCTTATTATCTTTGACCACAATGTCATTTAAAATCAGAAGAGATTGTGGTCAAGCTCTAAAACATATAAAGAATAAAAAAGTCAGTAAACGATATGCAAAAACGAAGGCAGAAAATCATGGAGTTTTGGCGGCAGAGAGTGAAACAACCGTACTAAGAGTACCAAACACATACAGAGCTGCTGATTTGGCTCGTATCAGATTTTAAAGCAGTAAACTTTTAAACGAAATTAGTTTATTATTATTTATTTATTTATAAGACAACAATGGTCCACAAATGAAAAACAAATTATATACTAACACATAAATTGGTAGTAAGTTTAAAAATAAAAATTAAATAACCATATTGTTATTTGTTTTTATACAAATAAATATGAAATAGGACGAAAAGATGAACTTCACACTATTATATAATATAACACAGATATCCAGTGCTTCATGAATGGACTGTCGTACATGTTTACCATTGTTCTCATTATTTAAAAATAATTGTGTTGAGAAGCCAATCAAAGTTTGAAAAAGAAATATCATGAGCGTAACCGCGGTGAACAGTTAGTGTCAAATGAAATAAATTTTAACTTCTACAAAGGCGACACATCAAACAAAACCTTTACGTGAAACCGCAATTCGGCTCAAATACGCAACCACAAACAGATAAGCCGGCGATATTAGAGATAACTTCGTTCAGAAATTGACCTGAGCTTCTGTTGGAGCTAACACGCACATATAATTAACAGAAGTGACAATTATTTTTCTGTACAATTTTCGGCAAATTTCAAAATGATCACTGTGGTTTCGTCTTCAAGCTCTGGTTCTAATTAAATACTCAAAAGAACATTGTTAATTACATATAAAGAATATAGTGTTAAGTTCACATTATGCCACTTGATATAAAGGCTGATGTTGCTATGTGAAGGTACTGGTGCAGGCTTCGAAAAATAAGGGAAATATGGACTCACTGGTTTGGATGATGCGATTAGATGCGGGTGATATGTACACTTCACTCGTTGAAATATATACTCGACACTATATTGTTTTGAGCGTCTATAAAGTGTTCAAAACGCGAATTTATATTATTATCTCCCGAGAAAAAAAAATCGTTCAACGAGCCTAAATAAGTTCCCCCTTCAATAAATAAAGTATTCGAATATATATTTTATTTAACGACCTTTTTGAATGTATATAACTAAACAAAGAAAATGAAAAACACATCCAGAACTTTATGTCGTTGGTGATTAGCATATAAGCGTCAGATTCGGATTAGTATCTTCCAGATCAACGTCACAGCTCGGGGGCTTCCGTTTGCGCTATGCAGCTCCGTTTAATAAGGCATGCATGCGGTAACATACACCGTATAAATTATTCGTGTCATGTTTATTTATGTACTTTAACAAACATGTGATTAGCGTAATTGTTGATAAACGGGTGTAAAATACGGATAAGGTACTTTTTTAATAGAGAATACTAATATTATAAAGAGGTATAGTTTGTGACGTTTTGACGTTGTAGGGGGTAATCTCAGAAACTACTGGTCAAATCTGAAGAACTTTTTCACTGTTATATAGCTCGTTTATCGAGGATTATTATAGGCTATATATCATCACGCTAAGACCTATAGGAGCGGAGCACTAAAGAAGAATGTTTAAAAATCGGGGGTTTTCCCCTTGAGAGCTTCCGCTGCATATTAGCGTTATCCCAAAAAGTAACTATTCCACGCGAACGAAGTCGCGAGTAGAGGTTAGTTTCTTAATATAGAATGTGTTAAATACGTATTTGGAATCGACTTTTGTCTCTTTTTATTATAGAATAAATCAAATTAAATTACGTGAGATAGCATTACTAAGTTGTGGTATTTTGTTGATATTCGAAAAAGGTTTTTTTTTAATATGTACTGTAATAAGCTGTCATATTTGACAGTATAGAATAATTCCAATTTCTTCATATTTTATAGAATACTAGCAGGCACGGCGTACGTTAAAACGAAATACACTAAGTATCGGAACCCGGTGTAGTAGGTATTTACAACGACAGGGCTATGCCTTAGGCATTAACCTAAATTTATTCGATGGACATGCAAATCATCAAAATTGCTAGTTTAACCAAAACATTAAGTCGCTTTCTATAGAACTATAATGGCAAGTAAATCGTTTTAATGATCTCATTTGACAGCGATCTTCATTAAACGTTATGTATTTTTATGATTTACTAGCCACTGCCCGCGACTAAGTATACCTTAGAATACTTACTCTGGGCTAACGCTACATACAGCTGAAGCTCTGGAGAGGAAAAAAAATTCCGATTTGGAAACATTTTTCATTAGTGCTCCGCTCCTATTGGTCTTAGCGTCTATGTATAGCCTATAACCTTCCTCGATAAATGAGCTATATTACAGTGAAAAAGTTATTCAGATTTGACCAGTAGTTTCTGAGATTTTCGAAACTTGCAACGTCACAAACAAATTCACAAATTTTACCTTTATATAATATTAGTATATATTAGCTTTTCCAGCGACTTCGTATGTTTGGGACAAAAAATATACCTAGTATGTCCTTGTCCATAATCCGGGTTATGAAATGCAAAATTTCATTACAATTAGTGCCGAGGCTAAGTCATGAAGACGGACAGATAAACATATTTACTCTGGCATTTAAAATATTAGCCTGGATTCTTTATTGTTATTATAATCATAATTGAAGTTTAATAATGTTACTAGCAACATTTATATACTTAAGGTAAAAACTATATACATTTTTTTTATTTTGCAAATGATTTTGTAGAAAAGCACTCAACGTCGATTATTCGAATGGAAATTTACAATTCACACGTCAGATTTCAAGTGATCAGGAACGATTCGATCAGCATTTCCCACGAATTAGACACGTGTTGGGACACGGATGGTTCAAGAGGGAAGGGCCTCGACAAATATTGTCTTTGAGGGCACACTCGACCGACTTGATTGTTTAAGGGTTGAAACGTTTGGCGACAATGCTCTGTAATTACTTTGTATTTGATTACAAATGGTTGGCGAGTAATTGGATAATTATTATTCAGAGTTATTTATTGTTAGCTGTGGTTAGTGTTAGGTATAATAAGATAATAATAATTCATATGCAATGTACAATGTGGCTAGGAATTTCTTAGGGTTTGCATATGTTTGTAGGTGGTAGAGCCGCGTTGAAGCTATAACTGGTTTCAGCATGAATGGGTCGGCTCGCCTGAGGTAGTACCACCCTCTTATAGAAAACCGACGTGAAGTAACAGTGCTTGCATTGTTGCGTTTCGTTCGGTCAGTGAGAGTGCCGGAAGACTATTTCTCCTCCGTCCCCTACTGCCTCTTCCCTATTCTCTCCTCCGCCAACACAAGCTGGCAACGTACTTGCGACTCCCATGGTGTTGTGTCTATGGAAGGTAGATCACTTAACATCAGGTAACCGACCTGTTCGTTTGCCTGCTATGACATAAAAAATTAGCACTGTATTTACCGGAATTTGAAATCGGTAATACATCGTGGAAGGACGTGGCCTGGGAACTATGCCCATACCTTCCTTCGGGAAGAAATCTATGGCCGTGCATTGAGTCAATTACAGACTGATGTGATGATAAGACAAAAAATCGGAAGACATAATTATTTAATCTATAGTGTATGTATTAGTAAGCTGTAATCACAATATGATACCTACTAAGTATTAATGAATTTTGTGAGGTTCGGTTGACCGAAGTATAATTGTACCACATTTGGCTAATATATTTAACTAGTGTATAGCAAAAGGAACTTTCCCCAATTTAATGAAAATAAGCAAAGTAGTTCCTTTGTTTAAATTAAGCTGCAGAAGTAGTCTTGGGAATTATAGACCTATTTCTTTACTTCCGTCGTTAAGTAAAGTTTTTGAAAAGATTATGCTCAACCAATTAGTGTACTATTTCAATGTGCATAAGTATCTGGATGGTCGACATTTTGGTTTTACGAAATCGAAATCTATTACTGACGCTGGGGCAACGCTCATAAGCTATGTGTTGAGTGCCAAGGAGGATTCGCATGATGCAGTTGGTGTGTTCTGCGATCTGCCTAAGGCCTTTGATTGCGTTGACCATAGTACTTTTATTCTAAAATTAAATCATTATGGTATTTGTGGAACTTCTCTCGACCTTCTAGTCTCTTATTTGAAAGATCGTTGTCTGAAAGTTAGCATACAAGGGGTAACCTCTGCAGGATCCTTTGTGCGAATTGGCGTCCCTCAGGGCTCTATACTAGGGCCGTTCATGTTCTTAATTTACATAAATGATCTGCCGCTAATGGTCAATAACTGTGCTGACATAGTGCTTTTAGATCGAGTTTCTTGCCGGTTCTTCTCGATGACTGGGTTGTTTCCGAACCGGTGGTAGTTTTTGACGTTCATAAGTGCCTTATTAGGGCCTAAAGTGAATAAAGTATTTTTGATTTTGATTTTTGATTACATCTTCTTAAAATTTTACATTTCGTTAATATAATTTAAAAAAATGCGGTACCAATCTGCGGGTAAAAGCTAGTCAAAAATAATAATACTTCATTTAATTAAGGCCTCAGTCTCAGAATGATGACATAATTGATAGCGTATTCTAACATAGTGTCGATCGACGTAGGTTCAAATTGTTCCAACTTCAACCTTTCGGCGAAAGAAACCATTGCGATGGAAGAATAATGTAGCCAGAAATGTTAAACACACTTTCCTATATATTAAGTAAATTCTGGAATTAAAAATACGGAGGTGGTATTATCCTATTTTGCTAAAGTTTGACTATATGTGGTAAGTAAATTTGAATGTGCTTTTTTGAAGACAATATTTCTGTTATCATTCTACTCTTGTGAAATAGGTGTTTAGTGCTAGTTTTTATTTTATTTTATTATTAACTATAAAACCCGTGTCCATTTCGTTTGATAATAATAGACATTACTTTTCTCTAGAACTCAATCATATATCTCTCATCGTTAAGGCAGTGCTCGTTAGAAACGTTTTTTCTCCGACTTACTTTGCAAACCCGACTACCACAAAAAAGTCTTTTTATTTTTCAGGTTAATATATAGCCCATGACACTCACAAATAACGTGGATTTCTATTAGTTAATAATTTTAAAAATCGGCTTAGTAGATCCAGATATTAACCCTACAACCTCACAAACTTAACCTCTTTATTACAGTGTAGATTATAATTTTAGCAGAGACGATTTATAGATTATAATTTTAGCACAGGAATAAATAATTCGAGTTCAGTGTTCATTAAATTGCTCTAAACTTACTATAAACTTTCCAAGATATCTCAAGAGAATAGATTTAAAAGAGTACATTCTTGAACACTGTTCTTCAGTAATACACAAAGTCTCATCAACATTAATTGCTCTTGCAAGCGGTAAATGTGTATATTCGTTTTAATCCGGATTCCATGTTGGCTTTACTAAGCCTTATATTAACAAACTAAAATCGTGATGTTAACAATCATTGTAATACCTCACAATACTCACTCCCGATCTCTTGTTATCGTCCACTCACGTCTTTCTGGACAATACGATACCAATAATCTCTCTTGTGCTCTCCCTATTAATTATAATTGACATATTTCGTACTTTCCTATCAATTTGTCGGTGTTTGTTGAATGGTCGCGTGGCTTGTATATTTGTTTTGATGTCCGCTGGTTCGATGGACCGGTCGCTCTCATTAGAGGGTTTGAAGGCACTTGAACTTTGAAAATATTGTGGTATTCTTGATTTATTTTTATAGAATAATCGTATTGGACAAAGACAAAATTATGCCTTTATCTTTGTCTTTTAATTCTTCTGTCGGTGTGTTTGTGACTGAACTGCTCCGAAATGGCTGGGCAATTTTTGATGACATTTTATTGTGTATGTTCCAGTAGATTCGAAAATGGCTTAGATTCATTATTGGACCCAGTAGATGGCGCTTTTTCTCTTGATTCTCGTTCAGCGGCGATAGTGATCGATCATCTCCAATTTTTGAGTTTTGTATAATGTTAAAAAATAATGTAGGTTACCTTCCAACCATTTTATGCCCGAAAATTATATACTAAGCCTCATTTTTGAAGATCGCAATACCATCGAACAAAATTATCATGCCCTAACAGTAGAAAATGCAAAAAGTGCAACACATAACATAGATTCAAACCCTTGCAAAGAAACATAAGCTTTTGGTGAAGAAGAAGATAGCGATGAAACCATAGCATGGTTGTAATGTAATTTCTAATGCTTACCGGGCTAGCCACCATCATTAACATGAAATCTGTTGTAAATATCTGCTATAGAGGTTGTTCTCTCTGGATTTAACGTATTAGCATCTTGATTCACAATGTTACTTAACAACGGATGCGATTGTGGTTAAACTGTAAAATATATAAACAAATAACTGACACAGCAACGCCATTCTGGTGCTCAGTTATTAAAAAATAAATTCCAGGTTAAAACGTCACGACATATATAAGATGTCCATAACAATCGGTCCTACAGTTTTCTGTTAATAAACTAATTTATAACGACATATGTTCGAGACTGATGAAACTTATAATCAATAACAATAATCAACATTGATTATTATTTCATTTGTAATTAAAAGTATTGAAGCCATTAATCGAAATATAAAATATACTCAAAGTGGACCAAATTATACATAATTGCCGTAATTGAGACTTGGTTGAGTAATTTCGGAGTTTATCTTGGACAAACATCATGATACTGGATTTTTATATATTTAGATAAGAAATATAGAAATGTGTATACATTAAAATTCCCACCGTTCCCACGTCTATTCAATTCACTAATTTGGAATCAACTCTAACAATTATGTCCAACACATCGGCACGTGATCGCCTCCGGTTGTTTTAAACAATAAATATTAACATTAACCATTTAACTTACTTCATGAATAAAACATTGCGATTTTTTTTGTCTACAGTGCAGGAAGCCCTGATTTTGAGTTTAGGGTACCGTTGCAAAAAAGACAAAAAATCTTTAAAGAAATTAAACTCAATAATTAATTTACGTAAATTTTTACGCATATGTAACGGCTTCTTAAAATCCTATCAATTTTGAATAGTGTAAACATTTTGTGTAAATACTTTTAAAAATCTCGCTCAAATCAGCTCCAAGTTGAATTGAGACATACAAAAAGAAAGTGAGAATTTTTTCTTAACGTCTATTCCATTAACGTGCAGTTTGAGTCATTACAACAAACGTTACAAGCTCAAAGTACAGTATTACTCTAGAGTATATGACTCTTAATATATATTTGTCTCGCTGCAGTCATATCAGATTATCCTTATACAGTTAGAATGCTTGAAGGAAAAAATAGTTTACATGAAGTTAAAATATAGGAAAAATAAACGATAAGTACCTGGGCGACCGAGCGACGGAGGTCTTTAAAAACATTTTTAAATTAAAATAAACTGTTAGGTTTGCCTCACAAAATTAGCATTTTTTCACATAAAAAAATATATTTAAAAAATATATTTGTCTTATAAATATAATAATATAATTATTTGTTTAATTAAAATAAATTGTTAGGTTTGCCTTACAAAATTACCATTTTTCCAAAAAAAAAAAATATACTCTCGGATTCGAACTGGAGTTATACGGATTTTCGAAACAACCAATTTCCATCTGAGATATTTTTGTTATAACTGAAATCTCAGTTAAAAAAGTTTCCGATGAATAAAATCTAGCTACATCGATTTATCGTCCCCGAAACTACCTACATACTAAGTTTCACGGAAATAGATGACGCCGTTTCCGAGATCCTGAATAAATAAAAAAAAAAGTATACAAGATTGATCGTTTAAAGGTATTATATAGATAGATAGATTAGATACTCATACTTTATATATTATATGACATTTTATACAAGCCGTGCGCGCGGTTTGGAATGCTGCAATGAAAAAATAATTATTTTATGTTTATTCACGCTTTTAAATTTGCTTATTTTCGTAGCCTACTAATGGCAAATATTTCTAATTACAAAACAGATATAAATATTTATTAACATCGGTTTACGATTATATAAAACTTTATTGGTTAAATTAATTCGTATGATTTGTAAATTTGCAATTCATAATTTCAACATAAGAATTGCATATTTTCTGCATACAAAACTTTATTGTATTTAATAAAGCCGTTTTTGAATCAAATCCGGATATAAAAACAAACAGATATATATTTTTAAATTTCAAATTTTGCCATCAATGTCTTTGCCTGGAAAGTATTAAAGACTTCCAGGCGGAAGTGCAAAGTAGCGTCCATCTTAGTATTCAATGATGGATTTCCACAAAGTAACGCCTTCTTCAATTAAATATCAATGTCTTTTTAAATAAATGTCTGTTATGAATTTCAAAAAAAAAAACATATATACAAATAGAACATGTTTATTAATATTGAAAATCGACTTATAAAACTTTGGTAAATAAAAATAAATGTGACGGAACCCTTAATTTTTTATTCGAAAACGATCAAGCCACTGTTATATGTTGATGTATTGATATTGTTATTCTATTACTCACGGGAGAATCGCTCATGTGGAACGAAGCCTTAGGCGATATGTGACAATGTATGCGGAAATAATAGAAAACGGCATCTATAAATAAATGTATTGTTTAAGGTAAATTTAATAAAAATACAAACATAAATGTCTAAAGGTTTCAAATCATAAGGTAAATTGAAAGAATCAAAAGATATAAATTTGCAACACACATAAATATTACACACTTACGAATTATAAAACATAAATAACTACACATTATATAACAAAGTCCTTTGCCACGTCTGTTTGTCTAGCTGTTGCAAAGTTGAGTTTATGTTGTGAATATAGTACATTACATTTATTTCACACTAGTCGGTTCTAATGAAAAATACATATAACCAACAGAAAAAAATTAATAGATGGACTTTAAGAAAAAGTTTCGTTCCGTCAGTGAAAGCGCCGGAGACCCACTTCCCCTTCCCTCCCATCTTCTCTCCCCCTTCCCCATTCCCCTCTACCCTAACACAGGCTGGCAACGCACTTGCGACTCCCCTGGTGTTGCTAGTGTCTATGGACGGCGTGATCACTCAACATCAGGTGACCCGCTTGCTCGTTTGCCTCCCATGATATAAAAAAAAATACATTTACATACCAACAATGTCAACAGTCAAGTCCAACCGACAAGAAAGGAGCCAATTTTTAATTCTTTTTGTTGTTTTAGTTACTGATAGTTCGCTCTCTTTCTATTACTAGTTTCAGGTTTAACTTTGTCAGGTACAACTTGGCCAAAAAAAAATTAAATGTTCTTTATTGCAGTGAGACGTGGGACGTCAATTCCAAGCGGAAGTACACAGTATCTTCTACTATAATATTTAAGTTAATTTTTATGTTTTTATAAAAAGATGATCTGATGATCAAATACCATCTACACACCAGAGCAGACACCCCACCAAAGAACAAAAGGAGTGGGGTTGTCAGAGGAATGAGGAGGTGCGAGGGGGACGCACGTGACCGACACGTGACCTAGAGTATGATGGGCACCGGAAAATTGATGTACTGGTGAACTGTCAGAAAAGGCGTGGAGAAGACTTTAGATCTTTTTTATTTTTTTTTAAATATACTGGTGTTAGGATACGCTAATTATTTCTGAATGGATGGCGATAGCCGACACTAGGTATACACCGGCTGTAATATTCGCATTAGGGGCACGCTTAGATGTGTCCTATTCGTCAGTTAAACAAATGGAGTCGAAGGTATTTGTACTTGATTGAGTTGTAACGCTATGACAACAATACATAACGTATACGGTGATATTACAAAAAAGTTAAATACGTATTAAATACTTGCTTTAAAAAGGTTTCGTACTAAATGCACCGCGCTCGTCCGAGGCAAGTTCGTGTTATCCTTTTAATCAAAGCGAGACAGATGAGCAAGATGGCGAACATTCAGCTAGCGCGGTGCATTTAAAACGTAACATTTTTAAAGCAAGTATTCAATACGTATTTAACATTTTGTAATAACAAAGGTATTTATAATACAAGTTTCTCACTCTGTTACCAAGCCAGTATATATCTAGTTTATATGTTAGCGTGACAGAAACGACTGATCATAAACTGTAGATTTCAACTTCGCCGCTCTACTGTATTTTTAACGGTCAAAAAACTTATGAGTTTGCATCAGCGATGTGCTAGTGACGCGTTATCGATATGCTCGTAACGTATTGGGCTTGCATCAGACTAGTCACGTGTAGTATAGCTGCCTGTGTATAGACAATATTGATTTTTCCTTATTGAGCTTTTGCAGGCCATCATATGTTTAATTTATTAATAAACCCTATAACATGTACATAATTATCATTCAGTGTGCAAATAGAAGTGAGAATCAGAAGAATGTTAATAATTTAATTCTACAAATTAGGACAGTTAAATAACTTAGACTATAATTGTTTTAAAAATTTAAAGAAGCACACAGTTATTCCATTGTTATTAGTTTTCACTTCTGTAAGTTGTAGTAACTTTTGAAAAAATATTTTTAATTTGCAATAACTACTTCATAAATGTCTATGTTCGCGTTCGTGCGTCTTCCATCTACGTACGTTTGATTCGATCCTGATTTTGTCAAAGCCATCGCGAAGCAGTAGTCGGTCGGGCGGGCGTCGCGTTTGTTTTTATACAATTCACTCGACGCACTTTATTCACTCATTTAGACATGGTTTTGTTTAGTTTGATTTGCGACTGACACTTTTTTGTTGTTATTTTCATTCTTGTAATGTTTTGTTATGATATTACTTGGGCTATCTACTCTTCTGTGGGAGCGTGTCGTAGTTTTGATTGTCTGTCAAATTTACATTATAATGATGTGATGTGATTTGATGTCGTGAGAATGTTATCCTTTGATTTATTTTGTTGTTGCCCAAAAAGAATTACATTTCGATTATAGATAAATAAAACACTGGCCCCTAATAAATCCTTCTACATCTTTTTTATTGACAACTAGCCTCTACCCGCTACGCGTGGAATAGATAAACTAACACGCAGCAGTTCTCAGAATGAAAAACATCCCGATTTTGAAACATTTTTCATCTGTGCTCCGCTCCTATTGATCTTAGCGATATATATGATATATAGCCTATAATCATTCTCGATAAATGAGCTATATAACATTAAAAGAATTATTCAAATCGGACCAGTAGTTCCTGAGATTACCCCCTACAACGTCACAAAGTCACAAACTTTACCTCTTTTTAATATTAGTATAGATTTATTTATACATGCTATGTTTAAGTACTTTTTTACAAAATCACTATATATCTTACTAGCCTCTGCCCGCGACTTCGTTCGCGTTCTCAACAGGAAAAACATCCCGATTTTAAAACATTTTTCACCTGTGCTCCGCTTCTATTGGTTTTAGCGTGATGATATATAGCCTATAACCATTGTCGATGAATGTGCTATATAACACTGAAAGAATTATTCAAATCGGATTAGTAGTTCCTGAGATTACTCCCTACAACGTCACAACATCACAACGTCATAAACTCACAAACTTTACCTCTTTATAATATTAGTATAGATTTATTTACACATGCTATGTTTAAGTACTTCTTTAAGTGATTAATGAGAGTATTGTGTATCGTTATTTAAATAACTATTTGGAGCAATTAAATAGCATTTTTATTTTCTATACAAAAAAATATTATGATCAACCTGCTTTGCTTGACGCTAAAACATGTCCTATGACTTACATCCACGTTACGATCTATTTCCGCTGTGAAATTTCACTAGAATCGATTCATCGGTTCGACTGTGGTGGACTTATAAACATACTATTTGTCACTTCCCAGTTCCTTTACATAGTTATCAATTTAATATACCCGCCGCTTAGTTAATAAAATAGACTCGTCTACTAAAAGTGAGAAAGCACCACGACCTTATAATAACTCACTAATAAAATTCAGCATACGTAAGTGTATTTTTATGGAGATAATTTATAAGTTGTTCATTTTATTATAACCCATCACTATGTCGCAGTACTTACTACACGTTAATTTTGTAAACCTTTGAATCTATCTAGATATTCAAGTACAAAGACTAATTAATGAACATTTATCACCACAAACAGAAATTACAATATTACGTAAAATAACATAGAAAACATAATCAACAAAAAACAAACTTGACTTTCAAAATGTCACTCAATTTTCATCTTGAAAGGTTTCGCCCGATTTCACACGCGATTGTATTCGTTCATTCGCCTAAATTCATTAAACCCACCACGCTTGGTCTGTTTTAAAGCGGCCCCTGCACGATCCAATAATTACATACGTTTTAACCGATAGCCACCCTCGCTATATTTGAATATGGGTTTATTTCAATTGACTTAACGGAAATACTTACATATCGCTCAGAGAAATTAACGCTTTACGTGCACCGCATAAAACTTATTTTGCATTAACATTTCGTTAATGTTAAGGGTGTAATTTGTATGGAAAATATTAATACTGCTTTTTTATAGTTATAAAATGTAACTTTATTTGTAGTATTGTCACCGCCACTTAAAGGGCCACATGTCGCCTAAAGGGCTTTTGATGTTATTGTTCTATATATATTTGCGTAGACTCTCTTTTTTAAGTTTAACCACTTTAATTAATAAAATTTAGAGTGTGTATTTAAATTACGATTCGTGCAAAGAATACCTGCTACGTAACATCCATAAATTTGGTAAACTAAATATGTCCTCGGTAGTAATCACTCTATAAAAAATAACTGCGATCCATATAGTTTTGATGCGTAGTTATAAAATCTACAAGTTTAGATTGAATTACTATTTAACTTCGTGTGGATTGTACACACCTAATTCCACGTATGTTTAGGATAATTGGTTTTTTTAGTAATGGAAATCCTAACTAATATTACAAATCGTATTATACATAGGTTTGTTTTGTACGCGTTACACCGTAATTAAACGCATAAATGGAAAAGAAATACTTATCTTGAGGGATATAAAGGTATCTATTACTAGATAAATTAAAGTGAAGCAGCGGTAAAAAGCTAGTCTTAAATAACATAAGACAAATTTCGATAATGAAACTACGGTTTTTTAACTAGAATGATATAAACGCGCCGTGATGATTGAGTACAGATAAGCATAAAATCAAATGGAGTGCAGTATATCCTGGTGATAAGTTTAATGGCTTTTAAAATAGCGAGCGAACGGGTAAACGTCCGTAGAGTTTGTTTAATGGACATCGGGCAAACCGCGAAATGTCCGGACACGGAACAAAACTTAAAATAATTGGTTGGCAATACGCTTCGGTAACGACATCCTGATGTATAGTGCGACCGAGTGGTTTCGATACTTTTGCCATGAATACTACATGCTTTTAGTAAACATTGTTGGTATACCGTATTTGTTAAAATCGAAATCAAAATCAAATCATCTCCATTCCATCAGGAGACGACTAGACGCCGTGAGGGTTTCCACCCTTACGTGGTTGGTATTCCCGTATTTCGTACGAAACGATTTGCTTCCACATTCATTATACGTACGGCTAAGGAGTGAAATTCACTCCCGGCGTCTGTCTTTCCTTCATCTTATAACTTGGGAGTCTTCAAAAGTAGAGTGAATAGGCATCTAGTGAGTAAGCGCGATACATCGTCGGCCTTATCGTCACTTTCTGTCAGGTGAGATTGTGGCCAAGGGCGTACCTGTTATACTTTAAAAAAATCCGCAGATAGTGTACTTTTTATTCCACAGCACGTGCTCCTCGGGTGCTGCTGAAGAGTAACAAATTTTTATCCTCTGCACTGTTCCACATAAATTTAACCTCAGTGATCTATAGGCTAACCAATTAATCGACGATGATAATAAATGGGTACTCTACTTTGCTATACGGTTCAGTAAAAAAACCCTAACTGATTTTATGACTAAAATCCGATGGAAGTTTACTTGTTTGTTATGGCTTCCAAGCCTTACATACTTAATTATTAAGGGATACTTAAAGAAAGGTACCCGTACCCAATGAAAAAATATACTGATCTCGATGAACAAACCCATTAGACATTAAGCGAGCCGCGACGTGAGCAGAAACTAGTATTTAATCATTTTATATGTGATACAATATTTCACTATAAGCGTGTGGATAGAACGTGTGCAAATTTTCTTTTAGAGGAAAAACCCGTTACAGGGAACGTTGCAAATCAGCTGTTTTCGTTATTATATTCCAGTTCGAAGGATGTAGATGGTGACACGTGCTTACGCATGAAGCATTATAACTTCGTCCTCAGGTTATAGTTGACTTCAGTCAAGACTCAAGTCTTTTTTTGATTTGAACGGACTACGCTATTCACTTAGCAAAGTCTTAACAGCTTCACCGGACAACGTTTTTTAAAGATTGTTTATAAATATTTATAAACTTCAGTGGCCAGTTACCATTGACTAATATAAATTGCACACTATTTCGTTACTTAATACCATAAGAAAGATAAATATAATAATATAATTATAAAATTGATAAAAAAACTAAGTATATTAATATTAACTGCTCTGAAAGAGCGATAGTTTATTTTAAATTGTTAACAGCTACAATGCTCATATGTATTTTTTCATGTTACTACCGTTATCATATCCTGAAATTTTCTACACTTTATATTACGAATTTTTATTTATCAAATGACAATTAATTCAGAATAATTATAAAAACTTTAAGCAAGTATCAAGTATTTTAAATCGCCAACAACTTCACGAAAGAGTTACTACCGGCATTCGATACGTGTATAAGTCATTAACTAATACAAATAAATTAGATTTACTGCAAAAAATGGCGGATCGGACCCGCTGACTGTAATGCCTCCCAAGGGAAATTCATAGATACAGGCTGTTTATTTTTCAAAACATTATTATTGTGCGTAGTGTATTGAATATAGTTTATCAAATTGATAAAAAAATAGTTATTGTCTTGTGATGTATTGAACAATATAGTTGAATTATATGGACGATGCAATTAAAAAGCGCTAGTAGTTGTAAGTACTAGGCATAGTACTTTAATATTCCATGCTAATTGTTTCATCATCATCATCATTACTCTTATTCCACCTAAGTAGGGTCGGCACAACATGTTTTCTTTTACCACTCGCTTCTATCAAATGTCATCTCAGTATTCACACCTTTTACGCACATATAGGTTATAACCACATATAGGTATATCGAGGTCAAGTTGACACTATTTATACCGATTTTGCCAAAGCATTTGATAGTGTTGATCGTTCAATATTAATGGTCAAACTTAATCACGCTGGAATTCATTGCAATCTCTTAAGGTGGTTTGAAAGTTACTTGTATAATCGTTCTCAGCTAGTTGCATTGGCTGGTTATGAATCTTCTTTTATACCTACATCTGGTGTTCCCCAAGGATCCAAATTAGGACCGTTACTCTTTTTAATCTTTATAAATGACCTTTTAGACTCTCTGACTTGTAATTGCCTAGCCTATGCAGATGATATTAAAATATATACTCAGATTACAAAATTAAGTGACTATGTGAAATTACAGGCTAATCTTAATACACTTGAATCTTGGTGTATCAAGAATAAAATGTCTCTTAATGTGAAGAAATGTCAATACATAACATTTACAAATAAATTAAAATATTTGGATTTCAGTTATCAACTTGGAGGTACTAGCCTAGCAAGAGTGTCCGCTATTCGGAACTTAGGAATAACTTTTGATTCCTCTTTGTCTTTCCGGCAACATATACATAATCTTGTATCGAGAGCTAACAAGGTACTAGGATTTATTATACGTATATCTCGACCATTTTGCGATAACGGGAGTATTATCGTGCTTTATAACACCTTAGTTCGAAGTATTCTCGAATATGGTTCTACGATATGGTCCTCTCACTATTTCACTCAAATAGAGCTCATCGAATCCGTTCAAGCTCGTTTTGTTAGACTGAGTATAAGAAATGGTATTCGTAAGTCTATTCCCGACTACAAGGATAGACTAAAATATTTTAACATCACTAGTTTAAAAATGAGACGAAATATATCTGACTTATTAATTCTATATAAAATTATAAACGGTTCCATAGATGCATTTCTTATCAATCACTTTTATCTTAGACCTAATTGCTAAGTAGTGCGTAATCCACATATCTTTGCCATTCCAACTGCGACCATTAACACCGTGTATAACAGCCCATTAATACGCATGGCTAGGTTATATAATGATGTATCTCGAACAAATAACAGCATTGACATATTTTTGGAACATTTGGATCATTTAAGCCGCACTTGCTTAAAAACATAACTTGATGGCGTATTTGTGCAAATTAAGATATTATTCTTTCAAGATAGTTCGTAATTAGTTTTTTTTGTCATTTATTATTGTCATGCATGCCTGTGATTGTAATTATTACACTGTAATCTTATTTTGTAAGTGACCATATGTAATTTTAACTATGTGTAATATTTATGTTGGTGCGCTAAATATATAAAATAAAATAAAAATAAAATAAATATCATTTTTCACACAATCCATCCATACCTTTTTCGGTCTTCCTCTACTCGTATATCCATCCACCCTCATACTCAACACTTTTCTAGTCACATGGTTTTCATCTCTTCTCATGACATTCCCATACCATGCTAACCTATTACTTCTCAACTTCTCTGTCACTGGTGCTATTTTCAAACTTCCTCTGATATACTCATTCTTAGTCTTAACCATTCTAGTCACACCACACATCCACTTTAACATTCGCATCTATGCCACATGTACTTTTCGCTCATCCGTTTCTTTCGTAGCCCAGTACTCAGATGCATACAGCATGACCGGTCTTGTCATAGTTTTATAAACTTTCCCCTTGAGTTTCAAAGGCATTCGTGGGTCACAAGCTACCCCAGACACATTTCGCAATTTCATCCATCCTGCATTTATCCTGTTCTTCACATCCTTATCAATGCCACCATCGTTTTGTATTATTAAACCGAGATACCGAAAATTGGAGCAAGCTGGTAAGGATACACCATTTAAGGCTATAGGAGAAAAACTAGATGTACCACCAAAGTCGCAAAACAAATATTCAGTTTTTGTTCTACTAATTTTTAAACCAACATTCTCCAGGTTTTCCCGCCCCATTTTTCCAGCCTGCTCTGGACATCGGTAGCATCCTCTCCAATAAGAACAATATCGTCAACAAACAGCATACACCAAGGTGTATCCTCCTGTATGTCTGATGTTAATGCATCCATAACAACAAGAAATAAATAAGGGCTTAAAGCTGAACCCTGGTGTAAACCTACTGCCACATTGAAATCATCGGTAACTCCAGCTTCGGATCTAACGTGTGTTTTCGCTTGACCGTACATATCACGAATAAGTTGTAGGTACTTCCCAGGCATTCTTTTCTTATTCAAGGCCCACCACAAAACATCTCGGGGTTCTCGATCATATGCCTTTTCCAGATCAACAAACACCGTATGCAAGTTCTTATGTACACGTCTGTATTTTTCGCACAGTTGCTGAAGTGCGAAAATGGCAATGTTTCATGATTAATTAAAAAAATTACTTCTTTGATTTCTCTCGCACTTAAGTCGCGTCATCATTAAAAGTACAATAGAAATTGTAGAAATACAGTAGAATAGAAATGTAATAGAAAACCGAACCAATTTTAATGAAACAAAGGCTCAATGTTACTTACTTGAAGATATTCTTTATTTTCTTGAAGAGCTTTTGTCATGAACGTAGTATCTGTATACATGTATACATAGTATTTCAGCTGTGATGCGTGTTCATACAAACAAACAGACACACATACAGAAATTTTTAAAACTGATTTTTTTTATGTCATAGCAGACAAACGGTCATATGGGTCACCTGATGTTAACTGATCACCACCGTCCATAGACACTTGCAACACCAGGGGAGTCTCAAGTGCGTTGCCAACTTGTGTTGCGGGGTGGGGAATAGGGAAAAGGGAGTAGGGAAGGGGAGAAGGAAAAGGGGGAGACGATCTTTGGATGCTCTCACTAACGGAACAAAATGCAACAATGCAAGCACTTTTACTTCTCGTCGGTGTTTCTGTAGGTCGGGTGGTGGTACTCCGGGTGAATCAACCTATTCATGCTGAAACCAGTAATAGGTTCAGCGTGGCTCTACCACCTACAAAATGTACTTTATTGCTTATTGTGATGCACATGAGATCTAAATTCTCATTGTATGTATAGTAGAATGTATTGGAGAATGATAAACTTTACAATATATATGCATTTATTGTCATTCCATACTTATATGAAAAATAATAGCATCAAAACGGTAGCATATTCTATTAAAAAGCAAATTAAATATTAAATGTGAGTTGGATAATTGTTCAAAATTAACTTGAAGACAAACAATTGAATAACAGTAGACAAACACACAAGCAAATAGAACTTTCAACGAAACATTATCCAATTTATTTAATTTCACAAAACACATGTGAGAGTATGTGAAAATGCGAACAAAATAAACAGGAATCCGTATACGAGTGGCGTTTAATTAACCGGTTGAAGTTTTAGAAAATGTTCAGACAATTTTCAGACGTGCTTTATTTATTTGCTAGTTAGTTTCCGCATTTACAAAATGGCCGCTGCTGTGAATATGAAATTTAATATTATCAAGCTGGGAAATTTCAATATGGTCGAATGTAATATGGAATGTCGTGTTTCTAGCAACGTACTACTGTTTTATATATAAATCTATGCAATTTTATTCTTTGTTAAGAGAGTATATTTGGTCAGTGGATTAAATTATATGTAATTATTTTCCTCTGATATAATTCAAGCCTCTCTGAAATAATCCACACAAAAAAAGACTTATTTTTAAGTCAATAAAAAAATTAGCGTTTCTTACTGTTTTTTTTTTTTATTTCAATATAATTTTACTGCATTGTTATAGATAAGTTTATTTATTGAATATTTATTAGAATAATTGAAAAAAATATTACAGGAAGCACATGTAGGGTTATTTTCTAATACACGTTATTATTGCGGCATCGACCTGTACATAATTCGAGTTCGGAGTCACTCTGTTCTAACCTTTTCCGCAATCTAATTACACTAAGTGCGTTTCTCTCTTCGCTTATGGTATAAATATTAAGCGTTTGGTCCAAGATATATTATTTTATTGCATTTAAATGTTAATAATTAATCTATTTTATTTAAACAATATTTCATAAATTGTTATTAATTCAAGGTAATTACGAATTAACACGTTCTGGTACACATTAGCATGGAAAGTGTTAACTTTGATATTTGAAATGTAACTATTATTTTTTATATGATAGAAGCAACATGCTTGGAGACAATTTCACCTAATGGTAGGAGAAGATGAGGCTGATAGTGTATCATGATTATTTGACACATTTTTAACACTTCACATACAACATTTATAAGTTATATTGGTAAGAATACAAGACATATTGGCTTCTATTTCATAGTCGTTGGAAGAAACCAACCTTGACTAATTTATTATAAGCCAATTTCATAACGTTGTCTCTTTATAGATTATTCATTGTGTTGTGTATTTAGTGCTTTCAACATAATCAAATAATATGATGTATAGTATAATGTAAGAAAACTGAAGTGTTTATTTTTGTTTGGATTATTCTCCGAAAAGATTCTGTAGATTTTGATGAAACATTTAAAGACTTTTTTTTTCGAACTGACTATGTTATTGACCTAACAAGGTCTTAACAGAAATACAAATTTATTGACAGATAGATAACTTACTAGAGTATTATATAAGTTACATATTATTACGTTATTCAATAGGGACTAAGAAGCAAAAAGGATACAATTGAAAGGAAGTATCTTAAAGTTGGCAGGAGGGTTGTATGGAAAGTTACAATTTAAAATTTCCACAATTAACCAAAAAATATATGTAGTATTCGTAAAATAACGAAACCAATTTCACGATAAAGAAATCGAAGCGACCAACTGATGTAAATTAAATTATAACAAGTTATCGCTTATTACTTGCACCGAGTGATAGACCCGTTTGATAAACCACTGAGGCGTTCGAGGTTATATAATTTGCACCCGTTTTCTGAGTGGACAAGGGTCAGTTGAATACGTCCGTATGACATAGTACATTGAATATGGGGAAATACATTCCACCTATATTAATAACTAGGTAGCCCTATCTAACCTAATGTAAAAAAAACGGTGACAAAGAATATCATCTGAATATAATAAGGCCATTTACTTATGTATTTTATCGCTTACTTAAGTCACGTAGTCATTAAAATTACAATAACCTTCGATAGAGTGTAGCAATATTAATCAAATGTTACTAGACGATGTGCTTTATGATTTTCTTGTAAAAGTTTTATCGTGAAAGGAGTTAATTTCCGATAATAAATATATGGAAGAGTTGTTGAGGCGTGTATGCTTGGTACACATATACGGTTCAACAAATCATACATATATGAATAGTTAGCTGGGCTAGCTAAGATAGGTCGCGATTTTGTATGCAACAGGCAACAGCCAAGCCGAGGTGTGCCGTGCACCCTTGAGCTGGTTGCCATAATAAAATCGGCTGGGTGCCTTAAGCGCTCGCCTTAGTAGTCCAGTGAAGCTGTTAAGACCTTGATGGGTCAATAGCGTAGTCATTTCGAGAAAAAAAAAAAGAGTTATTTAGCAGTGATGCGTATTCAAACAAATGCACAAATATTTATAAAAATGGTTGACATATATTTTAATACTCACTAGCTGTGCCCGTGACTCCGTTCACGTGGAATGTCATGTAAAAAAACAGTGACTAATAAAGCCATCTGAATGTACTAATCCCATTTACTTGTTTACTTTTCTCTCGTATTTACGCCGCGTCGTCATTAAAACTACAATAACTTTTGATAGAGTGGTAAAATTTTAATAAAACAAATACTAAGTTACTTCCGAGGATATGCTTTACGATACTGTTTCTAAGGGTTTATTGTGAATCCAGTACTTTAGCAATGATGCGAGTTCATACAAACAGACAGACAGACAAACATTTCTAAAAATGATTGAAATGTATTCTGTTACTTATTCCTAGACACTTGCAACAATGTTTTTATATAAAAAATTTACAGAAACGTTAGATTTACATTCTTATTATATGTTGTTCTTATTATATGTTACAAAGCGGAATAATATATCTATTATTGATACAGATTATTATTAAATTATAACGTGGGTAAAAATAGATTTGAGCAGAAATTCAAAATAGAGAAAATATTTCACTTGTAATGCTCGTAGAAACTAATTTATTACGTGAAACTTTGAAACTGAATATTAATTTGAAACCGAGCGATTATTAATATAATGACATCGCAAAACCAACGAGCTATGGGGGTATCATTACGCGTAAACGAATATACTTCTGCATCACGCGACTACACGCGTACACTTCATTCAATTAAGCCCGGTTTCGCAAACATGTAATTTTGTGTATATTGATTTTTAATTTTTATCAGTGAGTTTATTAAAATACAGTATCCATTCGTAATTTTGAAACGATGTTGCAGTCATCATGGGGTCCTCACATAAAAAAAATGACGAGCTGGTTAGGTTCTCTGGCATTGGCAGTACGCGTAAGATTCGTCAGCTAACAGATGTCGCCACTGCTAGGTTAGTCTACTTCGCTTACTTCTATAGCTTAATTTCTTATGGTGTTTTGTTGTGGGAGACAGCAGATGAGGTAGACACCTTAGTTTTATTACAAAAACGAGTAGTTCCAGTAATATACAATGTTGGAACTCCAGTATCATTAAAAACCAAGTTTCAGGAATACGGTATCTTACTTACTCTACCGTCTCAATACATTCATTGATAATTTAATGTGTGTCAAGCACTTTCATGCTGAGAATCTGTTTTCCAAGCAAAGATCTGTAAGTTCTAGCAATCGAACTTATAGAGTCAATTCTTCTAGGTTTAATGCGTTACCAGTTTAAGACATATAATAACTTATAATAAGGTTAGATTGAGGTGAAATGCTAAACCCTATAAAATAATAAAAAGGCAAAAGTTTTATTGGAGCTCAAATTTTCTTTGTGGATATTTTTATTTAATATTAATAACCAATGTTGACGAACTTAAAATACAAAGTGATCCTGGAGTACTAAAATACTGGATGACATCGATAGTGAGAGATTATTAAATTGTTAGACCAGTTACAACAAGTTATGCCACCTTTGGCAAATTTTCTACTACGGTACCATGAACAATTTCTCTTGTTAAGAATCCAATTTTTTTTACTTTTTTTTGGCAATCAATCTTTCGTATTATTACTGCCATTGTCACGTAGTCAACATAAAGCGTCGTGTAAATCAATATTCTAACAAGATGGTGGATAGCTTGTTAGAACCCTCTAGGGAGTTTTTGTGGCATCTTAGAATTTCATGCTCCGTGGTATTATTTTCCATTCACTTCACTTATGCGTAATAAACTAACTATATTACGTAAAACTCCACCAAATTTACAAAATATAGAATCAAATAACACAAGGTTATGAATAAAATATAAAATCCACTACATGACAGACTAAAATCCCGCCAAAAACTCAAACTCAAATTTATTGTAGTATTTTGACGCGTCTTTTAACCCTTCAGTGCAAAGGACACGCGTATTAAGCCCTCTTAGTAGGAGGTTCATTTTTTAAAATATCTTGTGTGTGTTTTAATAAGCAACGAGTTTTAGTATATTTCTTAGTATGAATTGGATGATATTTTCTTAAACTTGTTAATTCGGATTGTAGCTTAGTCGACATGTACATAATTAAAACTATACAACAGATTGTGTGCAATTTATAAAAATATAACGCAATGTTAATACGAAATAAGAGTGTCACTCTGTATAATTATAGAAAAGTATAATAGAAAAACAATCAACTAATAAACTAATGACACGTTCCTCTCGCCCTCATGTTAGTCAGAATTTACAAAAATATTATCCAATTAATAAACAAGTAATATGAACCTTATACTAACTGCTTAAATATCATTTTTTTCTATTAAACATGCTATAAATAACTTTGACACTCTAACAGCATCTGTCACTTTGACATTTGTCACGTGATCACGATTAATTCGACGTTATTACGGAGTTTCATTCCAACGAGGTGCAATTACCAAATTAAAAATGTATTTATTTAAAGAGGTTACAAATGGATGTTGAATTGTCTTATTTTAATTATTGTGATTTTAAAATTGACGTAATTGTTTGATGGATGTGTATTATAAAGGTGCGTATACAGTTTTTATTTATTTAGAGCTAGTAGGATCTTCAATAAATTAGTATAGCATTAAATACATATTACCTATAGAGGAATACGCAAAGAAAATCTATTCTACACCTTTTGAAGCACGTTGTGGAATGTGAAGTTTAGCATACGTAAAATTTAAATGGAAGAGGATAGAAAAAAAAATTTATGCAGACATTTTAAAATTAAAAAAAAAGTCGAGGTAATCATAAGAACTGCTGACAAAAGTGAAAACTCAAAATAATGAAATATATGTGTTCTTCATTTCAGAATTTCTTTATTGACATTATTAACATTAGTATGGTTTTCATATCCATTGGCACTGAGGACAATTTTTATATACATTGTTTATAAAGTCTATTAATCAATCAAACGTATGATGAGCTGCAAAGTATTAATATTACATGTGCACAGGCCCCTATACTACGTAACTACAGTCCAACGCGAGCCGTGCAAGTTCAATACGGCTGGTGATGGTGACGTACATGTCATGATGCGAAATTTTAAACATATCTCCTGCTAAAAATATCACTCAATGCACCTAAAGAATTTTTTACTTCAATACAATCAAATATCAATTGTTTACGTTTATTTTGAATATCAAACACACGTTTGTGGTCAAAAGTGGCTCAGAATAAAAATTGTCACTAAAAAAGTTCTTTATCAGAGACTAGTTATATATTAAATATACTTGTACATGATTTTGCGCTCTTTTTTATACTTCATAAGCTTTAGCATTTAAATACAATCTCATCTGACTTTTGATGATTGATTTATGATTTTTCTTTCATAAGAAGGCGCAGTTCAATAATGAATTACCTACAGTCAAATTTTAATCACAAAACGAACGCTAGTAAATATAATATAACCTAAAATTGAGTAGAATCTAATCTATCTAAACTTTAACATATATGACACTATAGATACTTTTAAAACTTTATAGTGTTACTCGGTCACTATTGCGGTGGCTTAGTTATTACAATGATTAAAATTATGATAAAATATTTGGTATTATGGGGTAATGAGTCTGCCTAAAAACATTATGCAATAAAGGCGAGGTTACGTAGTAAATAGGTTAACAGTAAACGTGCACCATAAAACAAAATGGTTTTGAAAAAGAACTTTAAAATCAAAACGTGGCGTTTTTTTTTCCGAACTGACTACGCTATTGACCTAGCAAAGTCTTAACAGCTTCACCGAACTACTAAGGCGAGCGCTTAAGGCACTCAGCCGATTTTATTTGGGCAACTAGCTCAAGGGTGCACGGCACACCTCGGCTTGGCTGTTGCCTGTTACATGCAAACTCGCGACCTATCTTAGCTAAACTAGCTAACTATTCATATATGTTTGAGTTATTGAGACGCATATGTGTACCAAGCATACACGCCTCAACAACCCCACCTTATTTTTTTTTTTATCGGAAAAAAAAACAAAAAAAAAACGTGGCGTCATCTATAAGATATCTTTAACAGTTGGTCCTACAGTTTTCTATCTTACAATTAATAACAATAATCAACATTGACGATAATTTCACTTGTTATTAAAAAATGTTGAGACCACTATTCGAAATATAAATTATCCTATCTCTCAAGTTGGACCAAATTATACATAAATGCTCGGCAGCGGCTCAAGGGCCTAAAGCTAGGTCCATTCCCTTAGTGTGGAGCCCTTGAGTACGCTGCTCGTGCGATACAGTGACACAAAATCTTACATAACAGTGACAATATTACACATATCACCCCCACACGCGTGCACGCATACACGCTTACACGTAAAAGTGGAAAGGTTTTATTTTTTTCCCCCTTATTTTTATATATCAAATAATTATGTACATTTTTAAGTATCTTCCACTTAAAATGCGATTACGAGAATTCAGTATCTGACAGTATATCTGACACGGTAATTTACTTCGTGTTTTTGGAGCCACGTTGAATAAACTCAATTACGTAGCGCCGAAGCAAGTTCAAACAGGGCGACATTATCTCTTCTTTCTGTGATGTTTGCTGACCAAATAGGGTAAGTCGTGATCTTTGTACCGCGCTAACGAGTCAGGGGGTCTGAAATAATGTTATTTCAGGACAGCTTAGCCGAGGATGTTATTGAAAATGTCTCATATAGATGCTTAGAATACAATCGATGTATTTGTATATCTATATGTTATTAAAGTAAATAATTCAATTTTTTTATATCATAGGAGACAAACGACCAGGTGGGTTACCTGATGTTAAGTGATCACCACCATCCATACACGCACTGTTATTTCACGTTAGTTTTCTGTGAAAGAGAGGTAGTACCCCGGGCGAGCTGACCCATTCTAGCTGAAACTAGTTATAGCTTCAGAGTGGCTCTACCACCTATAATATTAAAATCAGTTTTTATCACAAAAAAAAAGTTAAGTATATGCTTATGAGCACATGATACAAGTGAAAACCTAAAATGAATACGTATAAATAAATAATTCATATATATTGATCATGTTCCTACGTAAAATAAACATTAGTGATATTTTCGTTTTTGGCGGGATCTTAGTCTGTGATGTAGTGAATTTTATATTTTAATTATCCTATGGAAAACATAAATGTGAAAAGAGAACCAAGTTCAATATTATAATATATGCCTTGATTATTGATTTCAAGGAAAAAAGAAGTGAGATCTAAATGGATGCCAAGTTTAATGATCAATCCTGAAATTTAAATATAACAACCTCAAATATGGTATAACAACTTAAATTATCATTTCCAAAAATCTACAGCCGAACGCGCATACAGAAATTTTGACTTTGAAAAATATTTTTAGAGTTTAACGATTTTTCTGTTTAACGAGCGATCGGTGAAAATACATATCAGTTAAATTCTTGTCCAATTGTCATCGTGTCACAAACAGTATGTCGAATAACGCTAATGGAACAGATGCGCTGACACTGGATCCACGAAAATTAATCTCAAATACACTTGTACAAAGAAGTAATCCCTCTCTAACAATCACTTGTCACCAGAATCCCACTCGAGTGCGTTACGTTCCCGAATTGTTAAATTGGTTTCTATTTCTAGCGCTTTATCGCTGTCAAGCGAACTTAATTGATCTCAGAATATTGAACATGACAAGTTGTACTATAATCTTGACTCGATTTGTCTTTGTACTTTTTGCGACTTTTTATTTTGTTTAATTTACCTATTCTTCTTCTTATACATATTATTCTGATAATAACAAAGTCTCTAATATAATTTATTATTTATTTTATTTATGGCGATCAATTTTCCAGATTATATCTGTCATTATCGAATAAATAATGATCTTTTAAGAATCTTGCGATAACTTCATTGTCTAAACAAGATGGCGGCTTCCCTTGTTAGAACTTACCAGGGAGTTTTTGTGGCATTTCAGAATTTATGCTCTGTGGTATTATTTCCCATCCACTTCAATTATGCAAAATAACCGAAATTATGAATAAAATAATAAAATATAATAGCCACTACATGACAGACTTGGGGGACTTTGAGGTGTAAGGGGTGTCGAATGACACCTTAAGGCTTGAGACACCCAAGCCAACCTCACCTGCACGTGGTGCACCCTGCTGAATAACGAACGAGGCAATGGCGAAAGCGGGGTGGTAGGGTTTTACAATCCCGACTGGGTCGCAACCACCATGCATATAGCGAAAAAGCCTGTCATAGTGACTCTCTTCTGTGCGTCGCGTTTCGGGATCAGCTTGTGCATATCCAGTACCGGGCGACTTTCGTCATTATGGCCGGCATGACAGCGGCGACCGGCGATGGATAATCTGTCTCTCGGTGGTTGCCGATGTTTTTGGATTTTACTATGCTTAACATCAGGCTTAGTGCAGTCACTTTGTCGTGCTTCTATAAAAAAAAAGACTAAAAATCCCGCCAAAAACTCTACCATAAGTCATTATTGACTTATTAAACAAGTGACAGACTTTTTTAAATTCTCATCAATTTGTGTCGTAGTAAAATTTACCAGTGTCATAAATATATTTTCATGTAGGCGTCAGATAATTCCAATTAGATGGAATTGTAATCAAATTCGATGCTATATTTTTATTGTTTTGATCAAAATCATTGCGATAATATATTTAATGCGGTCGAGTAAAGTAACTAAAACTTTTAAATATTATGAATAAAGTAACTAAAACTTTTAAGAGATGAAAGTTGCTCGCGATTTCCTATACCATATGAAAAATAATCATCGTGTCACTCTGTGTATGTGACACACACCGAGTATTCCTCAGAGTCAATGATTCTTCTCTCTACACACTTACAGTCATATTTTGGCCAATTTAAACCCTTGACGACGCAATAAAACTACAACTACCTTATACAAGATTTATATATTTAATGTATAAGCTTAATAAAATGTTCATTAAAATCCGTTCAATATCTTTTGTGTAAAAAAATATCCATCCATCCTTACAGTTTCTCATTTACAATACTAATAGGACTTTGAAAATTCTTCCAAGAGAGTTTGAAGAGAATTTTCGTATTTCGTGCTATTATTAATAATAATAATGCTATTATAGAGTGATGGTATGTGTTTTATTCTGTCTATGATTAATATTAACGGATTTTTAATCCTAAAGCGCTTTACGCTCGACTCTGACGTCGTATAGTGTATTTCAATGAACGATTTTTTCGCTTCAAAACGCGTCCACAATAGAATTGTCACACTGACACTTAACACTTGTGGCAAGTGCGAAAACTGTCAGCGGCGAATTAAATTGGGGTGATATTTTTTTATTTCGAATTACCCTGTAATTGGGTAGTAATTTTGTTTTCGTATTTTTTTGTTTATGTATTCAAGTTATATATCAATACGTTTCCATTAAATATTGTATTAAAATCTTATTAATTTCCTATTAACATACAATTACAATATATGAATAATTCTAATCGAAATAATATTATAAATGCAAATGTGTGTTTGATTGTTACGCTTTCATTCTCCAGTCATCTGGTTTTTTTACACCCAGATCTCATGTCAAATTATGTTCTTAAATATCTAGGCGATTTGTGAAAATTTCTTAGAATACAGTGGGTTAGGAAAGCTAATCAACACTTCGTAGGTGTATATCACGATTTATTCGGCAGATCACTTTGTATATAAAAGTGTGTAGATCAGTGACATCTTATCTCTTATAGGGCGAATTATGAAAGTCAAAGCAATTACTACTCGGTATCTCTTTAATTTTAGTGTGTTTAGAAACTTTGATCACATTGTCATTTAAGATGAGGAAATATTGCAAGCACTAACAACTATAAAGTATTGAAAAAACATTAATTTTAAAACGTATTTTAGTAATTTACATCCTATGAAATAGAACAATTATAATTATACAATCTAGTCTTTTAAAGGTAACGATATTTTATGTCCTCAAACTCCGTTAACACGTATTTATATATTTATAAACAAAATAAAATTCTCATGTTGTGTCTCCCCAGATCATTTAGTTTTAACTGTAAAATATAATACCACTATTTATGCATACGTTTACGATCATTTTCGCATGAATCAATTCACGGATTCATGTCTTATGAGCAATTAATTTGAGTGTTTAATCTTTGGTCCAAGTTACAAGATGTTATATATTTATACATACTATTGGGCGCCCAGTGGTCGACATTCGACCATAGTTTGTTGATATTTTAAAGATTGAACTTAATTAGGGGTCTTTTGCTAAAGGGTATATTGTCATTTGCCATGATCTTTAATTATATAAACATGAACAACAAAAAGTATGTGTGCATGATAATTGAAATTAAGTATAAATTTGAAACAAAAAACAAATGATAAACTCTTATGACAACATGAAGCCAAGTGACATGAAATAAAAGCACTCCTACACATAAAAATTTTGACATTCAATAAAACCAAAGAGAATAATAATTTTACTGGTTCCATATATATTACTAAAAATAAATTGTTTATTAATTAATTATTATTGTGTACATATATATTATGAATTTACATAGTATATTATTATAAAATTAACCTACAATTTGACCAATCGATTTCTAAGTGCATATAAGGTATGCAACGTCATTTATGTTAAAATTATTATATTATTGTAAAATTAACCCGCAATTGACCAGTTAAATTCAAAGAGTATGTAAGGTATAGAAGGTAAGTCGTGTTATAAATATTATAATAATAGGTATATGTTATAATATCATTAATTGGGTAATTGGAACGTAAGAGTATAAAAATACATACAGTCGAGCATAGCAACCTCCTTCCCAACCTTTTTCGAATTTCGTTATTGACGGCTGTCAATATGTCTTTTTTATTTACATTTGTGTATATGTTATGTAAAATTCAAATATTAGTGTCAGTAGTGCATATTTTAATTAATTTAAAGTACTTCTAATGCATTTCACATAAAATGAATAGCTTTCTGCACTTCTCCGCCATATAAACTTTAACTATACCAAATTTCAAGTTCATACGTTCACGAAGATCCCTTAAAAAGGGGTACAATTTTTTTGCTTCATGTATTAATATATAGATAATAAGAATGTAAGCCTAATGTGTCTGTACTTTTTAGATTTTTATATAAAAAATTGTTGTAGGTATCTCGTCATAAGTAATAAGATATATTTAAATCATTTTTAGAAATGTTTCTCTGTCAGTTTGTTTGGATACGCATCACGATTAAAGGACGGCTCGGAAAAGTAATTTTTTTCGTATAGAAAGTACCTTATGTCCTTTTTTACCCCTTAAAGGTGAGCGCAAAATTTCGTTATGATCCATTCAGTTGTTAAGTTATGAAAGCGCGACAAACCAGCAAACTTATTTCCATATTTTTAATATTAGTTACTTTTAGGATTATTGGGGAATAAAAATTAATATATAAATTATCTCTTTATAAAGTAGAAACAATATAAAAAAATGATATAATGTCCGTATTGGCGATTATGAACATTGCTGTTTTTATTAATCTTCAATAGTTCTGTTAATTCGATTTATGACATTAATTCTAGAGGTGATAATTTTTTTTCCCCAGCTCAAACTTTTGTGGTGTGTGTTTTGAATGGATTTTATTTCTTAAATAAAAACATAACCGAGAAATAATTATCAAAGCTTTCTTTCCTATGCGTAATATATACATTATATTCTTAACAATGAGATTTAAAAAAATAGGATAGATATAAGTGGCTATCTTTACCCAAAACTATATGAAGCTAACTTTCAATTGTATTCAAATCTATGTAACCGTCAGTTTGATTTAAAAATATAAATCTGTATTAAAAGTTTAGCGTAAGTCACTCTAAGTATATTCAGTTACGTTCTGTATAATGTTCTGCTTTAAAAATATTTAATAAACTACGAGTTTATTGTAAAATCTTATAACTTATACCAATATCCCAGTGCATTCAAGTAAGACGTAACTGCATCGCAAAGTTAACTGGAAGCGATCTCAGAGCCCAGGTTATGAGTCAACTGGGCGATGTGTGCAGTAAACCTCGAATAACAAAGATCATAATTAAATCAGAGTAGCCATTTCATTCATAAATTTTGTTAATTAGTAGTGAACTTATTAGAAGTGTCTGGTTTTCTTATTTATTATAGAAATAATTCTATCGCTTATATAGGAATAATTATAGATACTATTTAACTTTGCATTATTTAATAATCTCAAATCGCCTAAAGTTCAGCTCATGATGCTTTAAATCTTGACAAGTAATTGCAATTGAGTACGTGCGTTTTTATGTATTTTTTAGTATACAACGCCATCTGTTGATCATAAATTAACTTTAGGTTACTTAAAACAAATATTTAAACATCGACAAATGAAAATATAATTAGTATATGGAAAATAATGCATTAAGTCAGGTTACGTTACTGGACAAAGTTAAAAATAATCAAGATTTAAAAATAAATTTCATCCATTTACAATAACTACGTTGTCGCTTCTGTTATTGTGTTTACATATTCTTTGTTATCCAAGACGTGAAGTTATAATTGAATATCTGTTAACAGCACCCCGTTGAATACTCGGTGATGGGTATAATTCTATCGTGTTTGAGTTACGTCTTGTCCTGCAACATTGTTGAAATTAGTGGGATCCGTAAAACTTCCTCTTATCAACTGTTGACTGGCGAGTTTCTTCTATACACTTCTATATCCTTCTTTACTGTTTTAAATTACACCATCATTTAATATCACCTGATATTGTGGTCAAACGATAACAATTGCAAACTATACAAATAATTTAAAAGATCAGTGCTTAACTGTTAAATTCTTCAAAATCATTGCCATATGTTGTTGCCTTTCATTAGCCTCTAATCGATTATATGAATTCAAAAGACCATTTTCTCGAAGATTCTTATCAATATTTCTTTCAAGTTACGTGTTTTGATATAACTAGAACAATATTTCTACTTAAAGAAAGGAAAATACACAGAATTATGGAACGCGGTGACCGTAGGGCGGTCAGATAAGGAACATTTATTTGTTTTTTGTATTCACAAAACTGTACGGCATTATTTTTATTGAGATAATCCTAGTGATTTATTACCTTTAACTCTAAGATTTATTGTAGTAAGTTTGTGATTAGAATGTTTTTACCAATAAAAATGTATTGTGACTCAATTCACATTGTATTCTCTCTATACAAGCACGTTTCAGTTCGTTATTTTTCTGTCTTCGCTATGCAAATAAATGAAATTGAATAGTCTGTCGTAGTCCGATGAAGCTGTTAAGACCTTACTCGGTCAATAGCGTTAGTCAGATAGAGAAAAAAAATGAATATTCTGTTTGTAATGTCAAATAACAGTTTGTTAATTGATATAACAGTTTTTTTTTTTATTAGTTATGTAGATGGTAGAGCCACGCTGAAGCTATCACTGGTTTCAGCATGAATGGTTTGGCTCGTCCGTGTCGTACCACCCTCCCACAGCAAACCGATGTGAAGTAACAGTGCTTGCATTTTGTTTGGTCAGTGAGAGCGCTGGAAGACCATCTCCCCCATCCTCCTTTTCCTCTCCTCTACTCCTTTCCTATTCCTGCCCTCCCCCCCCAAAACAAGCTGGTAACGCACTTGTAACTCCCTTGATGTTGCAAGTGTCTATGGACGGTGGTTATCACTTAACATTAGGTGACCCACCTATCCGTTTGCCTGCTATGATATAAAAAAAAGTTTTTTTACCTTTTTTTTATCATGGGGAAATCCCTAACAGATACTCATCCCGTGGGACAGCTGAGGATGGGTTATGTCCGATTTTCATGGACTAAAACCCCATGGTGCCTCCATACACCTTTTTGGCGGGGGAGCAGTAACTGCCGACTAGCACTGCATCTGCTCCCCCGACAGGTGTGGGCTCTCTAACGGCCCTGACTGCAGTCTGAGGGGTCAAATAAGGTAGACCCCTCTAAGAGGGATTGGGTGTTAGACCCCCCCTGCCGAACTGTGGGAGTCGCATCAGCATAATGCGACTCCATCACATGGGCCTGTGCAGTTTGCACTGCCAGGGCGACGACATGCCCGTGTCCATCGCCCCCAGGCCCCATCTACGGCGGACGCAGGTCATCCCCTACCCATCGCCGCCGTGTGGTTCGTCGACCGCGGGAGGGGAGCCTAGTGGTCCGCTCCCTCTCCCTCTCCGCCGCCTCTTTTGCAAGCATGACTGTCTCGCAATAGCAGGCGACGGAGAGCCACCCGGCCTCGCTCTTGACCAACTTACTAACGACGATCGGGAGCGAGAGATCCAGGCCAATGGCCGCAACCAGCTCGCGGCGTGGCACATCCCAGGCGGGACATTCACTCACCATGTGCTGTGCGGAATCATCCGCGCAGCCACAGTGATGGCACCCTGTAGTCGGCTCCTGGACAATGCGACACAGATATCGCCCGAAGCAGCCATGCCCCGAGAGTACCTGCGTCAGCCGGAAGCTCAGGGTGCTATGCCGCCTGGTGAGCTACTCGACCATGACTGGTCGAACAGCTTCGATTGTTACCACGCCCCAGCTGAGTCGCTCAAGTCGTCGAGACCACTCTTCCACCACTAGGACCTGATGAAGCTGGGACCTTAGCGTCTCGATTTCTCGAGGCGCTAGACGTTGCCCCAGCTCCAGCGCCTCCACGCGTTGATGATACAAAGACGCGTGGGCTCTCGCTTCCAAGTCCCAGGGTGGGGATCCGGCAAGTAGTGAGGCCGCTTCAAAGGAAATCGTGCGGTAGCCGCGTATAGCTCTGACGGCCATCGCCGGCTGCGGTCTCCGCAGGTGAGCGATATTAACGGCCGTCAATTTAGGTGCCCACACGGGTGCCCCGTAAAGGGCCATTGACCGCACGACCCCCAGGTACAACTTCCGACAGGCAGGGTTCGGCCCCCCGAGGTTGGGTAACAAACGGGCGAGGGCGCCCGCTGTGCCCAATAAGCGGGGGGCTAGCTGCCGGAAGTGTTCCTTGAACGTCCAACGGCTGTCGAGGAGGAGGCCGAGATACCTCATACTCGACCCGACACCGATGGATTCGCCTCCCACAAGAATCTGGGTTCTTTGAGATGGCGCTTTCCGAGGGGCGTGAAACCACACGGTCTCGGATTTGCGCAACGCCACCTCTAATCCCAGACGCCGGATCCTGTCAACAACCTGAGCGACGCCCGCCGTAGCTATTGTCGCGGCCTCGCGGTGCGTACTCCCTCGGGCCAGCACCAGTGTGTCGTCTGCGTAACAGAAAACGCTGACACCGCGGAGGAGTACACCGCGCAACACCCAGTTATATCCGATGTTCCACAAGAGGGGACCCAGGACAGACCCCTGCGGAACACCGGATACGACGTCTCGTCGACTTTCCCTACCATTCTGACCTGGGAAGGTTACGTACGTATGCCCCAACTATGCGGTGGAGGTAGTGAGGCACCCCATGATAACGAAGCGCCTCTTTGATGCTAGCCCAAGGCAATGTGTTAAAAGCGTTGGCGATGTTGAGGGACACCGCCAGCACCACTTCGCCCAGGGCAACTGCTTCCTCCGCCTGAATCTTCATTTTCACCACTGCGTCTATTGTGGAGCGCCCCTGGCGGAAACCAAACTGGTTATCCACCAGATCCGGCCCGACTCGTGTTAGATGCTGGACGAGACGGCCTGCGATTATCCGTTCATACATTTTCACAACCTCGTCCTACAACACAATGGGCCGGTACCCGGATGAACTGTCTGCTGGGCGCCCCCCCTTCTTCAGCAAGACCAGTCGGCCGGTCTTCCACAAACGCGGGAACTGGCCCCGCTGAAGCGACGCAGTGAAAATCCTCGCTAGTCTGGGTTCAAGGGCCTCGTAAGCCAGGACCAATGCACGACCAGGTATGCCGTCTGGTCCTGGGGCGGTGTTCTTGATACGTAGGTGTTGCACCGCCGCGCCGCCCTCGTCTCTTCCCAGGTCACCTCGGGTATCGCATTTTCGTCATCGTTGTCGTAGTCCTCAGTCGCATTCGGCGCACTTGCGGGCTGAGACGGAGCCATCGTAGGAGGCGTAAGCTCTGATGCTGAGGGAAACAGAGTCGCCAATACCTCTCGGAGAAGCTGAGGCTCGAGACTCTGAGTTACCGGGGGTGCCCTGTGATACAATTTGTCACGAACTAAACGTTATGGGCGCCCCCACGGATCCCAACTTAGCGCCTCAAACAGCTCCTCTCTCGCCAGAGCCTTACTGCCCTCTATGGCCTTCAGAAGCGCCAGTCTAGCAGCTCTGTATCCCTCATAGAGGTCCTCCTCCACGGCCAACGCGGTTTGTTCGTGACTCCGCCGGCGTCGATGTCGGGTGTACCGGCGCCTGACCGCCACACACGCAGCACGCAGCTGCGCGATTTCGGCAGTCAACCAGTACACCTGACGTCTAGCGGGAATCGACCCCCTAACACGGGGCATTGCGGCGTCACAGACAAGCATCATCGCCGCACGAAGATATTCCGCCTCTATGTCGACGTCAACAGGCCTGTCTGATGATTCTCCATCTACCCAGGCCTGTAAGACGACGGCCTCGAGAAATGCCTCCCGATCAAGGCGGTTTAGTGCCCACCGCGGCCCTTCACCATCGGGGGCCCTACGGGCTGGCTCGTCCGAGTTTTGGGTGGAGACATCAAACCGTATATAACGATGATCCGACATAGTCTCCACTCCCTCTAGGACACTCCAGCCCCGAACGCGACACGCTACAGCAGGACTAGCGAACGTAACGTCCACTATCGATCCGCCCTGCCGCCGCACGCACGTGTTAACAAACCCCCGGTTCTAAAGGAGTAGACCGGTGTGAATGGCCCACTCCTCCAGGGCCCTTCCCCTTCCGTTCGTGGCTGGGGAACCCCACGCCGTCGACTTGGCGTTAAGGTCCCCGAGCACCAAGATGGGATGAGGCCGACTACGATTGACGACCATTTGCAGATCCCCGAGGAATCTCTCAAAGTCGGCGAGACTTCTGTTTGGGGATGCATATACCCCTACCACTATCACGTCACCGATATGTGCCGCTGCATACCCCCGTCCCCTCACTATATTAGTCAAGGGTGGGGCGCCAGCCGCGGGCTGGGACACTATGGCCACTATGCCATCGAGGTCTCCAACCCAGTTGTCCCCGGATGGGATGAAAGTTTTTTACCTAATGGATATGAAAGTATTCATATAACAAAAAACAAATATTATAAAAAAAATAGCGAACTGAAACTTGCTTTATAGTTAAATTATATCTCAATCACAAATAGGATGTACAGATCAAACAGTGGCAATATATATGGCGATAATGATTATAATGATTACTCTACACAAGTAATGTAATAACTAACTTCCTAAGCCTATCAAAAATCTCCACAAGCTCGCACACCAACTACTAGTTGTCGGTATTCTCGGCATGTTTGCTGTTTTAATTAAACCCACATGTCCATCTTTGCTTGCGTTCAGTCGTTCGGAAGACAAATGTCTCTAATTGGAATACCTTTGTTTCATCAGCATCGTCACACGGTCACTGCAAATATTGGGAGAAATTCTTTATTTCTAAATTGCTTGGGTTCTGTATGAATAAATCTTTATCTTAAAATTAAATTATTGATTTCATTATGTACTAGCTATGCCGGCGACTCCGTTCGCATGTAATGTAAAAAAACAGAGACTACTAAAATTATTTAAGCGTATTAAGCTCATTTACTTATCTAACGGTCTCTCGCACTTAAGTCGCGTCGTCTTTAAAATTACAATTACTTTCGATAGAGTGAACCAATTTAAATAAATCTAAGACTAAATATTACTCGAGTATATGCTTTATGATTTTCTTGATGTGAGGAGTTCGTATTTTTAGCAAGATTCTAGAACACAGTAAAATATAGTTTACTAACTTTTAGCAAAGGCTTCGTTCGTGTTATTGTAAATTTGACCATACTGCAGAAACAGTACCTACATTTTTTGGGCGAAATCTACCCTTATGTACTTTTTACGTTTCACAACGTGCTTACACATTTTTTTGATGATCGATTCAACCCGATTAGGCCTCCCACAGCAGCGGCTCAAGCCTAGGTTCGATCCCTCGGTAGGGAGCCCTTGAGTGCGTTGCTTGCGCGATACGGTGACACACAAATATACATCACTGCTACAACACTACACGATCACCTCCACACACGTGCACGCCTACACGCTTACACATGAAAGTGGAAGGGTTTACTTTTTCCCTTATCGAACTGAAAAACTCTCAATTTTCCGATAATAAATATATGGAGGAGTTGTTGAGGCGTGTATGCTTGGTACACATATACGTTTCAACAACTCATACATATATGAATAGTTATCTAGGTTAGCTAAGATAGGTCGCGATTTTGCATGCAACAGGCAACAGCCAAGCCGAGGTGTGCCGTGCACCCTTGAGCTGGTTGCCAAAATAAAATCGGCTGAGTGCCTTAAGCGCTCGCCTTAGTAGTCCGGTGAAGCTGTTAAGACCTTGCTGGGTCAATAGCGTAGACATTTCGAAAAAAAAAAGATCGATTCAGTAGTTAGGTGTGAAAGCTTAATAATAAACCAATCAAACTCACTTTCGCACTCATAATATTATTAAACAACTACATAAACAGACAAGGAGAAACCGTTTGAGTAAAATTTTAAATGTTGTAATAAGCCAAATTGGACATAGTAATGATTATAGAACACCACTTTTTAACAAAAGAACTTCGTTTAATTAAACTTTAAAAAAAAGTGTTATAATTTTATTTTAATTCGAAATATGTACGACATTTATAGTCTACACTAATATATAAAGCTGAAGTTTGGAGTTTTTGGCGGGATTTTAGTCTGTCATGTAGTGGATTTTATATTTTATTCATAATCTTGTGTTATTTGACTATATATTGTGTAAAGTTGGTGGTGTTTTACGTAATATAGTTAGTTTATTATTCATAAGTGAAGTGAATGGAAAATAATAACACGGAGCATGAAATTCTGAGATGCCACAAAAACTCCCTGGAAGGTTCTAGCAAGGGATCCACCATCTTGTTAGAATATGGTTTCACACGATGCTTAATATTGGAATGATCGCACGAAGTTTGTGATATTATTGACTACGTGACCATGGCAGTAATAATCGGAAAGATTGATTCCCAAAAATAAAGTTAAAAAAAAAATAAAAAAAAATGCTGAAGAGGTTGTTTGTTTCTTTGTATGGTTAAACGCGCTAACCTCAAGAAGTACCGGTCCAATTTGAAAATTTCTTTCCGTGTTAGATAGCTCATTTATCGAGGATGGCTATAGGGTACATATCATCATGTCAAAATCAATAAGAGCGGAGCACCAATGAAGAATGTCCCAAAATCGGGCTATTTTGAGAGCTTCCGCCGCGTGTAGCGTTAGTTATATACATTGCCATGGTAACGTGATAACATTCTATCACAAATATTTTTAGGGTTTATTTTGTGTTCCTATTCAATGAGTTTATTCTACGTTAGTTATGTTTCCAATTATTGATTATACGTGGTACGTTTATATCGCAAACATATCTAAAGTTAATTTCGTATTGCTATTTAAATAGTTTAGTAGTAATAATATTCGTCCAATAAGAGAGGCGAAGAAATCAATCCATACTGCCAATTCTGAAGTTGTCAATATAGGTTCTTTAGTCGGTTATCTTCTATTTATGCTGTGTGGTGCCGGCAGAGTAGAATAGTACCACCCCATATCTTCCCGTGGGTATCGTAAAAGGCGATTAAGGGAGTGTGAGATAGTACTGACCCCTTGTATTTTCTCACCGGAATACTGCACCATCTGTCCGAGTCCTTCTCTGGTCGTAACGGTCCCCGTTCCACTGGGTCCAGAAGAACAAGGACGA
>JACEII010000050.1:3042801-3084878 GCA_014332785.1 Antheraea mylitta | reverse complement strand
TTCACTCACCATGTGCTGTGCGGAATCATCCGCGCAGCCACAGTGATGGCACCCTGTAGTCGGCTCCTGGACAATGCGATACAGATATCGCCCGAAGCAGCCATGCCCCGAGAGTACCTGCGTCAGCCGGAAGCTCAGGGTGCTATGCCGCCTGGTGAGCTACTCAACCATGACTGGTCGAACAGCTTCGATTGTTACCACGCCCCAGCTGAGTCGCTCAAGTCGTCGAGACCACTCTTCCACCACTAGGACCTGATGTAGCTGGGACCTTAGCGTCTCGATTTCTCGAGGCGCTAGACGTTGCCCCAGCTCCAGCGCCTCCACGCGTTGATGATACAAAGACGCGTGGGCTCTCGCTTCCAAGCCCCAGGGTGGGGATCCGGCAAGTAGTGAGGCCGCTTCAAAGGAAATCGTGCGGTAGCCGCGTATAGCTCTGACGGCCATCGCCGGCTGCGGTCTCCGCAGGTGAGCGATATTAACGGCCGTCAATTTAGGTGCCCACACGAGTGCCCCGTAAAGGGCCATTGACCGCACGACCCCCAGGTACAACTTCCTACAGGCAGGTTTCGGCCCCCCGAGGTTGGGTAACAAACGGGCGAGGGCGCCCGCTGTGCCCAATAAGCGGGGGGCTAGCTGCCGGAAGTGTTCCTTGAACGTCCAACGGCTGTCGAAGAGGAGGCCGAGATACCTCATACTCGACCCGACACCGATGGATTCGCCTCCCACAAGAATCTGGGTTCTTTGAGATGGCGCTTTCCGAGGGGCGTGAAACCACACGGTCTCGGATTTGCGCAACGCCACCTCTAATCCCAGACGCCGGATCCTGTCAACAACCTGAGCGACGCCCGCCGTAGCTATTGTCGCGGCCTCGCGGTGCGTACTCCCTCGGGCCAGCACCAGTGTGTCGTCTGCGTAACAGACAACGCTGACACCGCGGAGGAGTACACCGCGCAACACCCAGTTATATCCGATGTTCCACAAGAGGGGACCCAGGACAGACCCCTGCGGAACACCGGATACGACGTCTCGTCGACTTTCCCTACCATTCTGACCTGGGAAGGTTACGTACCTCTCCGAGAGGTATGCCCCAACTATGCGGTGGAGGTAGTGAGGCACCCCATGATAACGAAGCGCCTCTTTGATGCTAGCCCAAGGCAATGTGTTAAAAGCGTTGGCGATGTCGAGGGACACCGCCAGCACCACTTCGCCCAGGGCAACTGCTTCCTCCGCCTGAATCTTTATTTTCACCACTGCGTCTATTGTGGAGCGCCCCTGGCGGAAACCAAACTGGTTATCCACCAGATCCGGCCCGACTCGTGTTAGATGCTGGACGAGACGGCCTGCGATTATCCGTTCATACATTTTCACAACCTCGTCCAACAACACAATGGGCCGGTACCCGGATGAACTGTCTGCTGGGCGCCCCCCCTTCTTCAGCAAGACCAGTCGGCCGGTCTTCCACAAACGCGGGAACTGGCCCCGCTGAAGCGACGCAGTGAAAATCCTCGCTAGTCTGGGTTCAAGGGCCTCGTAAGCCAGGACCAATGCACGACCAGGTATGCCGTCTGGTCCTGGGGCGGTGTTCTTGATACGTAGGTGTTGCACCGCCGCGCCGCCCTCGTCTCTTCCCAGGTCACCTCGGGTATCGCATTTTCGTCATCGTTGTCGTAGTCCTCAGTCGCATTGGGCGCACTTGCGGGCTGAGGCGGAGCCATCGTAGGAGGCGTAAGCTCTGATGCTGAGGGAAACAGAGTCGCCAATACCTCTCGGAGAAGCTGAGGCTCGAGACTCTGAGTTACCGGGGGTGCCCTGTGATACAATTTGTCACGAACTAAACGTTATGGGCGCCCCCACGGATCCCAACTTAGCGCCTCAAACAGCTCCTCTCTCGCCAGAGCCTTACTGCCCTCTATGGCCTTCAGAAGCGCCAGTCTAGCAGCTCTGTATCCCTCATAGAGGTCCTCCTCCACGGCCAACGCGGTTTGTTCGTGACTCCGCCGGCGTCGATGTCGGGTGTACCGGCGCCTGACCGCCACACACGCAGCACGCAGCTGCGCGATTTCGGCAGTCAACCAGTACACCTGACGTCTAGCGGGAATCGACCCCCTAACACGGGGCATTGCGGCGTCACAGACAAGCATCATCGCCGCACGAAGATATTCCGCCTCTATGTCGACGTCAACAGGCCTGTCTGATGATTCTCCATCTACCCAGGCCTGTAAGACGACGGCCTCGAGAAATGCCTCCCGATCAAGGCGGTTTAGTGCCCACCGCGGCCCTTCACCATCGGGGGCCCTACGGGCTGGCTCGTCCGAGTTTTGGGTGGAGACATCAAACCGTATATAACGATGATCCGACATAGTCTCCACTCCCTCTAGGACACTCCAGCCCCGAACACGACACGCTACAGCAGGACTAGCGAACGTAACGTCCACTATCGATCCGCCCTGCCGCCGCACGCACGTGTTAACAAACCCCCGGTTCTGAAGGAGTAGACCGGTGTGAATGGCCCACTCCTCCAGGGCCCTTCCCCTTCCGTTCGTGGCTGGGGAACCCCACGCCGTCGACTTGGCGTTAAGGTCCCCAAGCACCAAGATGGGATGAGGCCGATTACGATTGACGACCGTTTGCAGATCTCCGAGGAATCTCTCAAAGTCGGCAAGACTTCTGTTTGGGGATGCATATACCCCTACCACTATCACGTCACCGATATGTGCCGCTGCATACCCCCGTCCCCTCACTATATTAGTCAAGGGTGGGGCGCCAGCCGCGGGCTGGGACACTATGGCCACTATGCCATCGAGGTCTCCAACCCAGTTGTCCCCGGATGGGATGAAAGTTTTTTACCTAATGGATATGAAAGTATTCATATAACAAAAAACAATTATTATAAAAAAAATAGCGAACTGAAACTTGCTTTATAGTTAAATTATATCTCAATCACAAATAGGATGTACAGATCAAACAGTGGCAATATATATGGCGATAATGATTATAATGATTACTCTACACAAGTAATGTAATAACTAACTTCCTAAGCCTATCAAAAATCTCCACAAGCTCGCACACCAACTACTAGTTGTCGGTATTCTCGGCATGTTTGCTGTTTTAATTAAACCCACATGTCCATCTTTGCTTGCGTTCAGTCGTTCGGAAGACAAATGTCTCTAATTGGAATACCTTTGTTTCAGCAGCATCGTCACACGGTCACTGCAAATATTGGGAGAAATTCTTTATTTCTAAATTGCTTGGGTTCTGTATGAATAAATCTTTATCTTGAAATTAAATTATTGATTTTATTATGTACTAGCTATGCCGGCGACTCCGTTCGCATGTAATGTAAAAAAACAGTGACTACTAAAATTATTTAAGCGTATTAAGCTCATTTACTTATCTAACGGTCTCTCGCACTTAAGTCGCGTCGACTTTAAAATTACAATTACTTTCGATAGCGTGAACCAATTTAAATAAATCTAAGACTAAATATTACCCGAGTATACGCTTTATGATTTTCTTGATGTGAGGAGTTCGTATTTTTAGCAAGATTCTAGAACACAGTAAAAATATAGTTTACTAACTTTTAGCAAAGGCTTCGTTCGTGTTATTGTAAATTTGACCATACTGCAGAAACAGTACCTACATTTTTTGGGCGAAAGGTACCCTTATGTACATTTTACGTTTCACAACGTGCTTACACATTTTTTTGATGATCGATTCAACCCGATTAGGCCTCCCACAGCAGCGGCTCAAGCCTAGGTTCGATCCCTCGGTAGGGAGCCCTTGAGTGCGTTGCTTGCGCGATACGGTGACACACAAATATACATCACTGCTACAATACCACACGATCACCCCCACACACGTGCACGCCTACACGCTTACACATGAAAGTGGAAGGGTTTACTTTTTTCCCTTATCGAACTGAAAAACTCTCAATTTTCCGATAATAAATATATGGAGGAGTTGTTGAGGCGTGTATGCTTGGTACACATATACGTTTCAACAACTCATACATATATGAATAGTTATCTAGGTTAGCTAAGATAGGTCGCGATTTTGCATGCAACAGGCAACAGCCAAGCCGAGGTGTGCCGTGCACCCTTGAGCTGGTTGCCAAAATAAAATCGCCTGAGTGCCTTAAGCGCTCGCCTTAGTAGTCCGGTGAAGCTGTTAAGACCTTGCTGGGTCAAAAGCGTAGACATTTCGAAAAAAAAAAAAGATCGATTCAGTAGTTAGGTGCGTAAGCTTAATAATAAAACAATCAAACTCACTTTCGCACTCATCATATTATTAAACAACTACATAAACAGACAAGGAGAAACCGTTTGAGTAAAATTTTAAATGTTGTAATAAGCCAAATTGGACATAGTAATGATTATAGAACACCACTTTTTAACAAAAGAACTTCGTTTAATTAAACTTTAAAAAAAAGTGTTATAATTTTATTTTAATTCGAAATATGTACGACATTTATAATCTATACTAATATATAAAGCTGAAGAGCTTGTTTGTTTGTTTGTTTGTTTGGTTGAACGCGCTAATCTCAAGAACTACCGGTCCGATTTGAATATTTCTTTCCGTGTTAGATAGCTCATTTATCGAGGATGACTATAGGGTACATATCATCATGTCAAAATCAATAGGAGCGGAGCACCAATGAAGAATGTCCCAAAATCGGGCTATTTTGACAGCTTCCGCTGCGTGTTAGCGTTAGTTATATACATTGCCATGGTAACGTGATAACATTCTATCACAAATATTTTCAGGGTTTATTTTGTGTTTCTATTCAATGAGTTTATTCTACGTTAGTTATGTTTCCAATTGTTGATTATACGTGGTACGTTTATATCGCAAACATATCTAAAGTTTATTTTGTATTGCTATTTAAATAGTTTAGTAGTAATAATATTCGTCCAATAAGAGAGGCGAAGAAATCAATCCATACTGCCAATTCTGAAGTTGTCAATATAGGTTCTTTAGTCGGTTATCTTCTATGACCAAGTTAATGTAAAGGCATAAGCGCCAAATCTTCTATTTAATATTTCGTAAATTTTTATCTTCTTAATTTTCAAAATCCCATAATTCATGCTCAGATGTATTATTTTTCATTCATTTTACTTATTCTTATAAACGAACCATATTACATAAAACGCCACCAATTTTACACAATATAGAGCCAAATAACACAAGATTATGAATAAAATATAAAATCCACTACATGACAGACTGAAATCCCGCCAAAAACTCTTCAAAAAGTTTATTCTACGTTAGTTTTGTTCCTAATGTTTGGTTTGAGATATTATAAGAATAAAGTGGGTGTATTTAATCTACTATGATAAAACTGTAACAAGACCAAATTTTATATTGAATATACTTTTTGTACTATAATACACAAGGGGTTCTCTAGGATAACGGACGAAAGATAAAAAATTGTATTCAATGAAATTCTTGAAGGATTTTGGTAACTTTTCTTTGTGCTATATGTAGTAGAGAGATTAGCTAAACGTTTAATTTATATTTCATATTTTTGACCTTTTCTATTCAGGGAATCCCTTGAACCACTGATCCGATTTTGAATTTTTTTTCAATGTTAGAAAGGTATATTATCCCACAGTGTTATAGATAATGTTTATTTTGGAAAATATATATTTTTAATAGTTAATCACAAGGAATGTAATTGAAATTGGCAAATATTAATTTATCGCCAATACTGGGAAGACATTTATCGGCAATATATATAGATTAGTTTTTATTTTTATAGAACCCGGTAGGTGATGCTGCGAACGGGTTTTAGGTTTATTTAAAAAGATTTCTCACATACCAACTGAGTATATGTTTGAGTGAGTCCCTGTATATATCGGATTTATAATTAAAAATGGTAATTTTCGTTGTAATCAGGTCTTAGTTTTATTAAGATTTTTCGCGTTTAAAAATACAATTGAAACAGGTAATAACCGATTTGGTGCAGACAAAGTTGGCTAGTCATATAATAATTTAATAATTAACTTGTCATATTCATATAATAAAATCGATAATAACAAAAATTAAAAATGTGGTCTTCTTTAAAAAACACCTTATTACTAAGAATAATTACCGACTATGAATTATTTGTTCTTATTAGTTTCTAAGTATTGTAACCTGCAAACAACACGCTATTACAAGTAAAATCCTTAACGGAAAAAAGTAAATAGCATACAGTTACCGCATTGTCGGTGACTCATCGGACCTCGCTCATAGAGACGAGACATGATCGATTAATGGTTGTATTTTTATCGATAATTGGTGTCACGACTTATGCAATAAGTCACGTGAAAAACTCGTACGTATATATTACTATATTTTCTATTTAATATGCCTATATTTAACATGGATACAAGTTAGAATATCATTACCGATTTTTTTTTTATTAAAGTCAATTATTAATTTGATACTTTATATCGTGTTTCTTTTAAGCTAACTTTTTTTCTTCTTTTGGCTCTGCAGAAGCATTTGCCAGTGTCAGTGTTTTGTTTCAATGTAGACTACAATGTATTTTATACAATGTCTTGTGATTATTTCACTGTTATTATTTTTATGTTATTTATTATTATGTTCAAAAATCATACAATAAAATCAATTATGTATAAATGGGCGCGCGCCCGTGCTGCTATCTGGTTTCAATGTAAGTAAATAACAAATTAAATCAAAGCTTCATTATCTGTGGTGCCATCTATAAGCTAATTCGGAAATTAAATAACACAAGAAATATTATTAGTAACTTCTCTGTTATAAAGTGTTAAATTTAGAAAAGTACGAACAGATTACTGTGATAAGTAACGAATTAAATTAATTGTGATTTAATAGAACTTTTGGTTATGTTTAATTATCATCTAACTGGATGGTACAAAAATATGACGCTGTATTGCCGTAACGGACTTCCGTTGCATTGTCGTCCAGTTACCTCCTAGTCCCGCCTAAAAAAGTATTACTTCAAAAACTCAACTTGCACTATTCAATTTGAAATTCTCCATAATTGCTTTAGTCACCCTCCTTAGCGATGAAAACAATGCCATAATCACCATAAACCAAATACCTTAAAACGTTTAGAATTAAATCCAACGACATCAACGTATACTTAACTACAGTTTTAAATAAAAGTGTTTATCCTTGGCTAAAGGGTTCACTTACGGTGAAGCAAGGTGCAGGAATAATTAGTGTAGAACAACAAAATTACATGTTTGCATTTCCACATACTTTGCTGTCTGTCATTAGATTTCCTCCTTTACAAATGTTTTTTTGCAAATTGCAGGTTGTATTTAAATTACGTCCATTATATGTTTTCTACGTTAAGTGGTTTCATTATGGAGCGCAAATATTTTTAAACAGAACTAAAAAAATGTATTTTTTACTCTATTCCTACCAGTGTATAAATAAAAAATATACAAAACTGGTAGCTTTTGCATGGAATATTTATTCTCAACTCGTTATTTTATGATTTCTGATTTTTTTTAGCTAGTATTTATAGTTAATAGATAAATAATAAGAAATATTGATATTTTTTATAGTCTATTTTTTTGGGTGTTTCAAAAAGTTACACCAATTTTAAAATTTGTAAAATAAAATAGTAAGTAATATAAAATAAAATAAAATTTGTAAAGTAAAATTTGTAGGTGGTAGAGCCCCGCTGAAGCTATTTTTGGTTTCAGCATGAATGGGTCGGCTCCTCCGGGGTAGTACCACCCCTTTCACAGATAACCGACGTGAAATAGCAGTGCTTTCATTGTTGTGTTTCGTTTGGTCAGTGAGAGAGCCGGAGTCCCACGTCCCTTCCTCTTTCCTTCTTTCCCTTTCCTTCCCCTCCCCCTTCTCCCATATACAGGCTGGCAACGCACTTGCGACGACTCTCATGTCGCTAGTGTCTATGGACGGTGGTAATCACTTAACATCACGTGACCCACCAGTTCGTTTGCCTCCTTTGATATAAAAAAATCACTGTAGTATAGAGTACTTTACTAAATTTAAGAAATCGTGGAGTTTGTGGTCAGTCTAATTATTTGTTGTGTAATTAGTCACAATGTTATGATTGCATGTTAAACAATAATTATTATTATTTTTTAAGTAGACTATAAATTGAATATATATAAAGTGGATTATATGGACAAAAAATATTAAGCAGCAATCAAATTCTTCAAATATTCTGTTAGCAATGAATGTAATAAATTATTCATATTCTATCGATATGAAACAGTGGGCGAGGTGCGGTGTTAACCGGTAAAGGGTGACCAGAGTGTCTCCGCGGTGACGGGGGGGCGTTGCCACGATTTAGGGTTACCACTATTAACTTACATAAAGAATAAAAATAATTTATCTGGAGTTTTTGGCGGGATGGTCTTTAAATCATTATTTTTTCATAATCCTGTTTTATTTGGCTCTATATTTTGTTATATTGGTGGTGTTTTACGTTATATAGATTGGTTATTGTGCACAAGTGAAGTGGATGGGAAATAATACCCCGGAGCATGGATTCTGACTTGCTACAAAAACTTCCTAGAACTTCCTAGAAACAGCCACCATCTTCTTCGTTCATTGAAATTATCGCAAAAAACTTATAATCTCATTATCTACTCGAAAATGGCAGTAATTACCAGATAGAAGATTGCATACCAAAAACAAAATTAAAAAAAAAAAAACTTGAGAGGTGTCAAGGGACACTCGGTTGGAACGAAGTTTCTTTCTATTAATTAGTGAAGGAATTGTAATAAAATTTTATTTTTTTAAGTTATAATAATATTTTTTTTATTATTAACAAATATAATGTTATATAAACTTAATCAGTAGGCTCAATTTTCGTAATAATTGGCTTGTGGTAACTGAAGTAGGAAACATATGTTTGGGATTCTATTTTATTTAAATTACTTGAAAAAACTGCATCAATGGTTTATTATTATTTTTTATTATTTATAAAAAACCTGTATACACTCAACAAAAATAATCGTCGCGACACCACACTGTTCAATGCGAAATAGAAATGAAAATATCTGGCTTGCTTTCTATAAGAGAGAGAGAGACAGACAGAGAAACATGCGACGCCGCACAGCTTACAATAGCTTACTATAGCAAAAAGTGTCGTGACAACTTTTCGTAAGAATTTTTTCCGTCTAGCCCCCTTTCACAACGCGCGATAAGGAACTTCGTTCCAAAAACATAACCTTCATACAAAACATTAACACTGGCAAAAGGAAATAGAAGAAGAAATTCATTTATCTGCTTTAAATTACTTTTCATAATCGAAAGAGGCCTAAATATATAAAAAAAAAAATTGGTTGCCTGTAAAGTCGGTATACGGGCGAAAGTTTTACGTGACAACGACTTTGAGTGATAAAATAATTTTAATGTGAATATTCATTCGTATAGTAGTCTCTCTCGCTCTTAGGCGGGCTAACCATGCCCGAGTGGAAGGGACGCGTGCCTCTCACTCGCTCTCATTGTTAGCGCATAACGTGAGCGGAGCGTAACGCAGTTTCTTGAAGTGTCACCCGGCAAACCAATTTATAAGACGTTGTCACGTCAAAAGTATGTGGTCGGGGACTCTCGTCAATAATAACGTAAAACATGGAATCCGATCAAAAAGTTTTAATTCATATTTTGGTAAAGATATTAAGTAATTTAAAAATTACACAGTCTTTTTTAAAAATTACATAGTCTGACATACCATAATTGATTATGTAAAAAATGCTAAATTAGGCGAATAGCACTCTTGTTTTACGTGACGATTTCTGCCAGTCCACTCTGACCGCAGACCGCGTTTAGGAACTTCGTAAAAAAAAAAAACGATATATCTTTATAATACATACTATAACTTGGATTACAAATATGAGGTTCAGAGAGAAATAACCTTTATTTGCTATACAGTACTTTCAAACTCAAAAATACTTTATTCAATTCAGGCTCTGAGAAAGTGCTTATGACCGTCGAAGCCACGAGAGAGTGTCGACTCTATTTTGATGTATTAGAAATCTCAGAAAATAACTAGCTGTTATCTACGAGTATACTAATATTATAAAGAGGTAAAGTTTGTGAGTTTGTGACGTTGTAGGGGGTAATCTCAGTAATTCTTTCAGTGTTATATAGCTCATTCATCGAGAATGGTTATAAGCTATAATATATATATTATCACGCTAAGGTGAATAGGAGCAGAGCACAGATGAAAGATGTTTCAAAGTCAGGATGTTTTTATCTTTTTGAGAGCTTCTGTTGCGTGTTAGCGTTAGCCCAGTGTAACTATTATTTCGCGTACGAAGTCCCGAGGTGGGGCTAGCAAGTAATAAATTGTAAGTATTGAAACCTTAGTATTGAATCCTTTCAAGACAGAAAAAGAAAACATATTTTGTGGAATTTATTTTTTTTGTATTATTTTAAATAGTCGTAACCTATATTCAAATGAATGTTTATTTGTTAGAGCGGTAACCCTAAAAAAAAGAGGGCAGGGGGAAACTCGTACTAGGGAGACTATTGTCCACGGTAAGAGACGATATATCAACGTGGAATATCAATGTGGGGGCATCTATTCTGGTGTTGTGCCCTTATTGGGCATAATTTGGCTACAGTTTGCCGCTGATGTTCTTTGATGGTTATTTATTTAATAACTTTAGTAAATAAAGGACATATTACGAACATTTATTCGAAGTAAAGTAGTCGGTAAACTTTTATATAGGCAATATTTATTGATTACAAGCTGTGCCCGCGACTCAGTCTGCGTGGAACCGAATAAAAAAACAGCAACTAATAAATCATCCGAATGTATTAGTTCAATTTAGTTACCTACTTTTCTCTCGTACGTTATTAAAATAAGAATAACTTTTGATAGAGTTAATCAATTTTAATGAAACCAAGACTAAATTTTACTTGACGATATGTTTTATGATCCTCTTCCTAAGGTTTTATAGTGGAAGCAGTACTTAAGCAGTCATGCGTGTTTAAACAAACAAGACAGATAGCCAGACAAACAGATATTTCTAAAAATTATTGAAATGTATTTTATTTTTTATTCCAACTCATCTGAAACTTTTTTTTCACGAAAATCTAAAATTTGCAGACACGTTAAATTTACATTATTATTATATGTATAAATATTTAACTAGCGACCCGCCCGGCTTCGGTAGGGTGCAATATATTAATGAAGCGTCATAGGTATCCAAACTATTAAATACATATTTCTGGGCTTTATATTAACACTTCATCAGTGTCATAGAAGCTGCGTAGCTTGAAACGACTTTTTTTGTTGCCTGTAATTCTTACTCTATTATATCTTCTACGAATAATAATGATATGCTAAAAATTTCACACACAAAATACATGTTCAAGCTGCTGAGGTAAAATTATTGGTACATGTCTCAAAAACTTCTGTATGTATGAATAGTAGGTTTAGCTTAGATTGTTTCACGTACTTCCATCCATGACAACAGCTTAAGGCGAGGTTTAGCCACTTGAGCTTGCAATCGGCTGAGTGCCTTAAGCACTCGCCTTAGTAATCCGCTGAAGCTGTCAAGGCTCTTTAGGGAAATTGCGTAGTTAATTTTAAAAAAAATGTTGTAATTTATAAATAAATTAGCCTCTACCCGCAGCTTCGTCCGCGTAGTAATAGTTACTTTGAGCTAAAGCTAACACGTAGCGGAAGCTCTCAAGAGGAAAAATATCCCGATTTTGAAACATTTTTCATTGGCGCTCCGCTCCTATCGGTCTTAGCGTGATGATAAAGCCTATAACCTTCCCCGATTAATGAGCTATATGAGTCTAAAAGAATTTTTCAAATCCTACCAGTAGTTCCTAAGATTACTCCCTATGACGTCACGAACTCACAAACTTTACCTCTTTATAATATTAGTATAGATATATGATAAGCCTCAAAAAGCCGTTCCTGAGTCACACCATGCCTATACCAGTATTTAATTTAATTTGAATTAGTGAAAAACTAATTAAATACCAAACAATGGTTTACTAATAAAAATGTCATAATAAACTAAATAATCTCTTACACCTGTGTTCTATCTTTACAAAGAAATAAATGAATGTAATTTTTTGGTGAAAATCAAATAAATTACATACATTAGTGAGGGCAATGGGCGATCAGATAAATTTACTTCACGAGATGTCAAAGGTCGTCGTGGGGTAAAAAAGGGTGCTTTGACCGTAAAATGAAGTTTCAAATGATCCAATCGATTCCAGAATATAACATGGGAAACAATGATTACGTTTGTGTAAATTATTTAATGATTTTGTTTATTAATGTTAGTTTTGATAGTATAATATTGTTGATAAATCCATCTTAATTAATTGTTAGACCAAGCACTGAAACCTGTACATTGAAGTTTTCTCATCTCTCTACATATAAGTAAGCATAGAAAAAATAATTATTTAACATTTTTTTTTTGTTTTACTGCTCTTATTGAACTTTAGTGTCACCAGGATTTTTTTTCCTTAATACTGAAACAAGAAAAAATAATGAATGATTGTCAAATTTCTACCACCAGATAATAAATTGCTATAACAATTATACACGATAATCCAAAAGTCAATTATCTTTGACAAAAAATGACTTCCAAATCAATAGACCAATTTTTTTTTAATAGAGGTACGTTTTAAAAATATTAAATAAATACCACGGTGTGATATTATGTTATACTGATGAGCACACTTTAAAATGTCAATCAGATATATAACTATTACTAGCGGTCCCTAAGGACGATGTCCTGCTTTGATAATTAAAAAAAAAATCTAAAAGCCAACCACAGCGCCACCTACCGGATCTAATTGTGAATTTAAACCATTCTCACATCCACTGAAACACGCACACAAAATTTCACCAAAATCGGTCCAACCCTTTAGGAAGAGTTCAGTGACATACACACGTACAGAAGAAATTTATATATAAAGATAATACAAAGTGTGTTTTCGCGTCTGTTTGTGTGCTTTTTATTATTAAGGATCCATTATTTTAATTATCATTTTAATTCAATTTATTGTGCACGTATAGAGATCACAGTTTCTTCATATTCAAATGCTTTTGTAAGATTTATTTTGTCTGAGTAAGCCTATGCTTAAGGACAGATGCCTAAATATTATGGTAAATTACAGGCCAGTATGTTATGATAGTATAGCATACAGCATTGACATTTTCATAGTCTACAGCAGTAGACAGACGACTATCACGAAATTCAGGATTACACAACCACGTTAGAATTTTGTAAACTAGCTACAGTCAACTTGCATGGTGCTTCTAAATGCAGTTGGTTGGCGAGCAGCAGTCAGAGCAGGGTGGTAGGGTTTTACAGCCCGACTGGGTCGCAACATATACATGGTATATGGCGAAAAAGCCCATCATAGTGACTCGCTTCTGCGTGTCGCGTTTCGCGATCAGCCTGTGCATATCCAGTACCGAGTGACTTTCGTCATTATGGCCGGCATGACAGCGGCGACCGGCGATGGATAATCTGTCTCTCGGTGGTTGCCGATATTTTTGGATTGTACTATGCTTAACATCAGGCATAGTACAGTCACTTTCTCGTGCTTCAATAAAAAAAAAGTCTATTGAGGCTTCAAACTATGCATAAAATCGTAATAAATTAATACTATGAGATTTTTCACGAGTTAAATCCGCGATAAAGTAAACAAAAAAGAAAGATAGAAAATATATTTATTGAAGCAAATATCTCGACAATACAATAGTAAAAGAAAAATAAAGTTACAAAGATATGCATAACATAAAAAAAAATAAAAGAAATTAAACTTGAATAGCGCACGATCCAGCATGTGCTGGTAATACTACCTATGCAAGTGGCAATTTTTATGGCGACAAAATATAAAAACAACCAAAAAATAGAAGAAATAACCTGAATTAAAAAGCTTAAGAAATCCATTTTTCAAATGTCGTAATTAGTTCTTAAATTCTCATAATAGAAGTGGGCAGTTGTGGAAACTTTTAATGCGTCCCATGAGGAATAATAAATATCTCATAATCTTACATAATGTGGCTTCCTATGAATTAGGCCACTTGTAGAAAACAGATTCGTAGTTCTTGAGATTATCTTCTACGTGTAAACTCATTCTTTATACTCAATTTTTTTCTCGAACTGACTACGCTATTGACCTAGCAAGGTTTTAACAGCTTCACCGGACAACTAAGGCGAGCGCTTAGGGCACTTAGCCGATTTTACTTGACAACTAGCTCAAGGGTGCACTGCATACCTCGGCTTGGGCTGTTGCCTGATACGTGCAATTCGCGACCTATCTGGGCTGACCTAACCTAACTATTCATATATATATGAGTTGTTGGAACATATATGTGTATCAAGCATACATACCTCAATAACTCTTATATATATTTCGTATCGTATGATTTTCTAAACTATTTCAGATCGATAAGGGAAAAAAGTAAACCCTTCCACTTTCATGTGTAAGCGTGTGTGCGTGCACGTGTGTGGGAGTGACATGTGTAAAGTTGTCACAGTGATGTAAGATTTTGTGTGAGTGTATCTCATGAGCGGCGTATTCAAGGGCTCCATGCCGAGGGAACGGACCTAGGCTTGAGCCGCTGCCGAAGGGGGTCTAATCTGCTCTTTATACTCACCATATCTATGTTTCTATACCTATAGTTATCTATACAAATACTATAAAGCTGAAGAGTTTGCTTCGCGCTAATCTCAGGAACTACTGATCCGATTTGAAAAAATAAAGAAATGTGTGTGTTAAAATATGAAGGATGAAAAAGAAGTATGTGTAGAGGCATCAACCTCATTTTTAGTTATTATGAAAAAGTGGCGGTTGATGTCTCAAATAAAGAAATTTTTTTTTTTTCGAAATGTCTACGCTATTGACCCAGCAAGGTCTTAACAGCTTCACCGGACTAATAAAGAAAATAAAATCATTGTCAATAAGATCATGATCGCAAAAAATGTGAAAAAATTGCAATACAGTTTTATATCTTGTTAACACGTATTTTATTAGATTTTTACCACTTCACCTTACGAAATTAAACATTGTGTATTATGTACACGCGTTAAAAGTTATACATTCTTACATACTTAGTTCTATGGCGTAACAAGCTAAAAATCTTTTCGAAAAATGTATCTTTCGCCTTATTCTACGTTTGTAGAAAAAACAACACTAACAATAGAAAAAAAGGTACTTAATACATTGAAAGTTTTAATACAAACAAATACAAATAAAAAGAATGTTGACTATCGCTAACTTGAGGGTTTTGGTTTTTCGTGACGGTGTGTGTGCGCATTGTAAAAATTTATTCTCATACCATTTCCCCAAAAGAAGTAAAATTCAAAATTTTTTCAGTGTTAGATAGCTCATTTATCGAGAAAGGCTATTAAGCTATATATCGTCACGCTAAGACCAATAGGAGCAGAGCATCAATAAAAAATGTTTAAAATTTAGGATTAACGTATTTTTGAGAAATATTTTCACTTTCTACGTAAACGAAGTCGCGAGTTAAAGTGAGCGTTAGCCCAAAGTAATTATTCCACGCGGACGAAATCATGGGCAGAAGCTAGTAGTGTGTAATAATAAATGTCATGAAACTAACAGTATATTATGATAAACATTACCATGTCTTTCAATTAAATCATATTTGTTAACATATTGCATTTTAAAGTATTTTAAATAATAAAAAAAAAACGAAACTACTGACCCCTTTCGTCAGTTGGGGTTGAAATATACATGTGTAATTTCTATTATTTATGGTCAATTATGTTCTGTAAACGGACCTACTAAAATATGGACAACTATTAGTTCTATTCGCTTTTGTGTGGACTGACATTTGGATTTGGTTGTCTATAGTATTTAGTCCAATGGAGTCGTTTGTAATATTAATTTTTATAATTTTTTATATACACATATCACAGAATATACACATATATGAGAAACATGGAATATGAACATTTTACTAGAAGAGATCTATATTATTCCGATGAGGTAATAATTAAGAGCAGTCGTGATCTTCAAGTGATTTGATTGGTAGAAAATCAATCTGATGTCCGTAAGTTCGTACATCAAAATATGGGTACCGAATTTTTTTTCACAGTTCGCATACATTTGCTAAGATAAATTAGTAACAGTATGTACAGGAAAACATCGTAGGGAAGCATGAACTTAAGAAGAGCTCTTATAGCAACACCGTATGTGGGAAAATATGTGGATTTCTCGGAGTTTAAAATTACCAATACGTCGTATGCTGGCGTTGAATGTTACTTCCTTTAAGAAGAGGCTTCGGCCTTGCAGTTGTCTTAAAATCTGATAACGATAATCATTGATTAAATTACATAAAAAAATTGACTAGCAAAGGACAATTTATATACAATCACTAACCTCCGGCCGCGATTTCGTTCGTTTCGAATAGTTACTATCGGCTAACGCTAACTCGCAGCGGAAGCTCTGAAGAGGAAAGAAAACCCCGATATTTAAACATTCTTCATTGATGCTCCAATCCGATTGATCTTAGTGTGATGATTTATAGCCTATAACTACCCTCAATAAATGAGCTTTATAACATTGAAAGAAATTTTCAAATCGGACTTGTAGTTCCTGAGATTACCCTCTACAACGTCACAAACTCACAAACTTTACCTCTTTATAATATTAGTATGGATAAATCTTACAGTGAATTTGACTAAATTTTAAAATTAATTAAATTGATTTACCAATGATATGAATATGCTGTAAAGTCTTCTAGTTTTAATATTAAGTAATGAAAAAATATTAACAATTCCAATTCAACAACTCTCTACGGATGTAAAGAACAAAAATTTGTCGTCGTAACTCAGCAACATTGTCTAACTGAAGAAAAGGTATCACACGCATTTCATCCAAAAGAAACCGTGTCACATTTTATGGGACTAGCTTTAAAGATCATAAATTCGTTAGTTTATGACCTAGAATTAATACGACTGGCTCATTACCGGCTATTCTTGTATCCCGGGGGTATTTGTTTATGGGTCAAGAAAGAGTTATTGTACGAGAAGGGTCGATTCGGAAGGGTCTCTCGCTTTTGTTGAATTGTCTCTTGTATCAATTCCATTACGGATTACTAAACATTTTTTTATATGTAATTTAAAATTTGTATCACATACTATGTAAGAAACTCTTATTATTATGAAGTATGTAATACATAAAATAGTATGCTATCACAAAATTGGCGACTAAGAATATTGATGCAGTCGATGAAGTTTGATCTCACATTAATGGCTAATAAAGTAAGTAATATTTATTTGCAATAAAGTAGATCATAGAAATGTTCATAAATTAGGATATCTTCAATTTCAAAATAAAGAATTAGGTACTAAGATTTATGAGATAATAAATACACGTTATGGACACGCGAAAGAAATATAAACTACTTTGTCTTATATGCATTCAATTATACATGGGAATATTTATAGACTCTACACAATACGAACTTCCGTAGCAGAAGCCTAAACAATACTTATACATACACAAAATATATAGTTTACACTTAACACGTAACTTGTGATGAAGATTTCCCCCAAAAGTGCAATAACAACTATCACTTAAATAATAAAAACAAAAACGAATATATCGCAGACAAACATGCAAAAACAGGTTTAGCAAATGGAATACGCACAAGCAGTGAGAAGAATACGCTTATTACCTTGTTTAATAAACATTGCAACATAGTTGATTATTGCTTTAAACCCGTTTGGGTACTATTAAACGATCGCCTTACACGGTGACGGGAGCCCCTCGCTCAAATGATTAATGCGCAAAAAATCAAAACTAACAAAAGCGAACAACCAGAAGTACAATTTAATAGCCCTTTCTTAACGCGAGTACTTGGAGCAGTTACATTTTTAATGGTCGATAAAAATCTATTCACAATTAGACATTTCGATGAGAAAGTTATTAATTTGGACAACTTTTCAATGAGTACAAGCCTGTTAAATGTATGAAAGACATGATTTTATAGGTGTGAGAAAGGCTATGAAATTTCTTGGGAGTTAAAATTATGTTCCTTCGTTATTCTCTTACTTGTAATATTAAATTGTCTAGTTTTTAAAAGCGCGTTGTTAAGTTTATAGAATTCTATTTGACTTCATTATTACGTACTAGTAGTTTTTATTCAAATGTTCCATAGAAATTTGGCTATATCTGCATTTATACTTTATGACATACCGATTACTGGTTGAATCAAAATATGGAAGACAATAATGCTTAGAATGAATTATCTCCCTCTCTGTGCATCTGCTAAAATTATTGTAGATACCTTTAATATATCATAGAAATATGTATGTTTAAAAGATAAACCCAATCGAGTTTATTACCGGTTCTTCTCAATGACTGGGTTTTTCTTCCGAACCGGTGCTAATTTTGACTTTCATAAGTACCTTCTTAGAACCTAAATTGAATAAATTGTATTTGATTTTAATCAAATTTGACTTCAAAGAATATGTTAGATTTACTTATTTGGATCTAATATCGTTATGGTTATTTAGTGCATGTACTCTGTCTCGATGTAAGCTTAAAAAATCTGTCTTCTTTCAGCAGATAAATAAAATAACCAGATAGAAAAACATAAAATATAAAGCAACATATGTGTTCCAAATAATTTAGTTTTCTGTGAAATTCATATTTTTTATTATAAATTTATACAGCTCTTAAGCATTCGTTCCAGAATGGGTCAATATATAAAAAGTAAATTCGTTATATGAATGTACTTTAAGTATCTTATTTCACACCTCTCGAAACATTAAACGACCTTTTGACACACAAGAACAACGACAAAGCATCATTAAACACAAAATGGTCAAATAATGACCATGAATAAATGATAGACTGGAGATAAGGGTGTCATCTGAATACGTACGCAACAATAGAACCCTGGAGGTGTTCCACAAGGAGATATATTAGGGCTGCTGCATTATTAATTATGTGTGACAAAATTGTATCACAATATGTCAGCAGATTGATGTGTTAACAGTTTAATACTATTGTGATGAGACTTTATGGTTATACAATGTTACTGGCTTATAATTTTTTATACCAAAGCATTTTATTAATAAAGCCGATTATATGAATAGATAGAAAAAAATAATTGCTCTTGAAGTATATGAGTATATGATGTTCGTTCATTTGGAGTTTTAACTAGGAAACAATGTATAAATGTTAAGAAGGAGTTTTTGGGAAGATCTTGAAATGTTTTGTAGTGGATTTTATATTTTATTCTCAATCTTGTGTTATTTGACTGTGTATTTTGCAATATTGGTGGTGGTTTATGTAATATAGTTTGGATAATATGCACAACTGAAGTGAATGGAAAATAACACCACGGAGCATGAATATTGATTTGCCGAAAAAGTTCTTGGAAAGTTCTAACAAAATGGCTATCATCTTGTTAGTTTATTGAAATGATCTCTAGAAACTAGTAATATCGCCTACTAGAAAATGGCAGTAATAATCTACTAGGTTACTGGAAAAAAAAAATAATCAGAATGACTTTTAAAGAATTTCTCAACTAATTATAATATACAAATATTACAAATTTAGACATCAAATTATTGTCTAAGAAAATTGTCTTATTTCTATAAATTATTTTAGTTAAATATTTAATAGTGAGTTTATTAAATATTTAACTAAATCAGTTTAAATTACATCACTACACTAACATAATTGAAGACCAAATAATAAAATAAGGAATAAAACACAAACTATTGTATGCATTAAACATGATTGACACAATCCAAATCAATGATTCATCTCCATTTACAAAACGACATTAATCCGAGGTCTATGACCTCACAAAGATATGGGAGTAGAAACCAAACGACAAAAGACCACACTGCATAGTTCACAGGCCGTAATAAATTCAAAATATGCATTGTGTGGTTCACTGTTTTTTTTTTTATTTAAACAATGACATTCTGATGAAGATCCTAATCTCTTTGGATCAACAAAAAATTAACAAAGCGGACGGTCTATTGGACTTTTTGAGTGACGGAGTCGTTTGATGGACAATATTTTTATATGGATCATTAAATTCGATAAGATCGGTGAAGACGTAATCGTTATTGTTTTTTGCTAGAGGTTGTCTTTGTTGGAATTGAAATTACGCTTTCACGTGAGAAGAATTTTAATTTGCGTGGCATATCATTAAGTACCTTAGAAAATTTTAAATACATTATCAGTAGTAGATTGCTGTCGACATTATTTCTGCTGTTCATATTGGCGACTTTGGGTACAGCACACAAGTGTACTGTAGGTGGTAGAGCCAAGCTGAAGCTATTACTGGTTTCAGCATGAATGGATCAGCTCGCCCGGGATAGCACCACCATCTCACCGAAAACCGACGTGAAGTATCAATGCTTGCACTGTTGCGATTCGTTCGGTCAGTGAGAGCACCGGAGCGTCCACCTATCCCCTTCCCCTTCCTCTTTCCATTTTCCCCTCTCAATATAGCCTGCCAACGCACTTCCGACTCCCCTGATGTTACAAGTGTCTATCTCTATGGACGGTGGTGATCATTTAACAACAGGTGACCCATCTATTCGTTTGCCTCTTATGATATAAAAAAAAAAAACAAGTTTATACATATTTCGGCTCTTATATACTATGTTTTTAAATGAACTTATTATTATAATTATTGAAATATAATAAAGGTTTGGTTCTAAATACGGTTAAAGTCGTATGACCTTTAATAATTGTGTGCTTTTTGATCATAGGTACATTTTAAAAGCGTTTAGCTAATCAGAAGAAAGTAATAGGTGTTATTCAATTCATAAACATTCCTTTTTTAATCTGGCAACTAGTTGAGTGGCATACAATCTGCAAGTTTTTAGTTTGGTGATACTACACCATGTGTGTACATTTTCCATGAGAATTGTTATAAACAAAAATATATTACCATTTTGAAAGGAATTTTAAATAAATTGGATTTGATAAGAGAATACAAAAGTTTAATTTTAAAAGCTAATCATCTTGTATTCATGCATATACATTTTCTCTCTGCGTAGTAGACAACCCAGCGACTTCAATTTTTGTATCCACCAGAGCGTACCGGACAATAGCAAAATTGCACAGCAAATTCACATACTTTACGTCTGCTTTTCTTACATACAGGACTATTTGTTTCATCCCCATAACACGAACGAAGAGCAATAAGGTCCCCCTGAAAAGAATATTATTTACGACCACAAAAAAAAGGTAATACTAACATTGATTAATTAATAACAGACCCGAATCTTCATTGAAATTCTGCGCATTTATGTCTGTTTTGCTTATAAAGGTAAGTTGGTTGCTAAATATTTTTTCTTATAATAAATTGAGAAAAGTGTAATATGTACATACAGTTTCGTTTTTAGTTTGTAAGTTGAAATTACCTAATTCTAAATGGTAAGCAATTTTGTGTATTTTTTTTATTATTAGACAATAATGTGCGTATACAAAGAGAAAAATCTATCCAAAATTATAACAAGTAAATTTATTTCGATTGCTCAAACGCGCTTATCTATTAATTGACCTGTCAAATTAAAAAAAATAATCTTTTTGTACTTTTTAGCCCCTTGTAGCCCAGTTGTAGGTTTTGCTACGACTACGGCTACGACTTTTAAGAGCAGAACCATCTTAATACATAACTTGTAAAACATTAATGTGTAATGTTATGGTTAACATAGCTAATTTATCTTCGTAAGATTTGCGTTGTTCATCCAAGGAAACAGCCCAAGCTGAGGTTCAGCTACTCTTGCTCCTTTGAGCATGTTGCCTAGCGACTGAGTGCCATAAGTTGTGAAGACCTATTAGGCATATAGTCAGTTCGCAAAAAAAATGATACGAAATATACGTCATATTTATAGCTAACTGAGTAAGAACGATGGAATAGTGTCGTGTAAATGAAAGATAGGTGAGAAGATGATAGATAGAATGTGTTAGCTACCCACTTCCGGTACCGCTCGTCATTCGACTCGAGATACTAGCGCTACATATTAGAGATACGCATTGATACTAGCGCCAAGCGCCAACATATAAGAGAGACACATTAACACTAACGCCATTTTATTAAAGATACATAAATGAGAATTATTATAATTATATAGATTTCAATAAGTCCTTTCAATAGGAATTGATATTGTTCATTTATTACTTGCACAACATTAGTTTTATAATAATAATATTAATTGCTTTGACTTCAATAGTTTGACCTATAAAGGGCTAGATGTCTTTACTCTACACACATACACATATTTCAGATACATAAATAACAATGATATAACAATGATTTTATATAGAATTGATGTACGTAAATAATATTAATTTGTTCATTAATTATTATCTTTGTGTTACTTAAAACATTTAGCAGAATTATAAGTAAATGGTAATTGGTTTGAGTTATATAGTTCGTCTTATAAATTATATAGTTCGGTCTATAAAAGGCAAGATGTCGGTGTTATCTATGCATTCCATTGTAAATTGTACTGTAAGCCGTAACTCTGGGCAAATAAAGAGTGAAAGTATTTACTTAGTGTTATTGGCATCCTGACTACATCGACTATGTCGTATACAACCTGATAACAAATGCTATGATATATTATGATGAATCAAGCTCTAAACAATAAGTAATAGTAAACAAGTTAAGTAATAAAGGACTCTTCGCTCTTTTTCTACATATATTATTAGCCACAGACAAAGTTCACATCTGTTTTTAATTTAATCTATGCAATGTTTAGCGGGAAATAAAAATTTCTACATGCTTTGGCGGGATGTCGCAATAAATTCACCAGTGTAAAAGATCGCTAATGGTATTTGATATTGTATAGAACATCATAGTGGAAAAGTGCGTTTTTATAAAAGCCAAATTCATTTGTTGCCAAGTAAAATGTATAAAATATAACATAATACTTTTGGAAATGTAGAAAAGATATATTTTAATTCATTTCAGTTATATTTAAAACGATATATATTTAATTCAGAATTACTTTGTAAAAGGAGTTACGTGATAGCGAGCGATGTTGGATTAGTTGGTAACGTGTTCGGACACCGCGTCGATAGTCGTAGGTATGAATCTTTGTGAATCTGTCGCAGCTTTCGGTGAAGGAAATCAGCGTGCTTAAGTCATAGCATGGCGGTAGGGTTTCTAAGTCGGCCTGGCTAGTTAACACCCTCAAGTTGCAAATCTGTCGCCAATCACTTGTTAGTGTGTTTATGCAGCTGGCCTTGAATGCCAGCCCCCCTTCTTAGTTTAGCATGGTTATCATCTTATACCGCATTTTCATTAAATATCAGATAAGATTATAATAAAACGCTAAATCCTGTCTATACTTCTGTACTAATATTATAAAGAGGTTAAGTTTGTGAGTTTGTGATGTTATAGGGGGTAATCTCAGGAACTACTGGTCCGATTTAAAAAATTCTTTCAGTATTATATAGCTCATTTATCGAGAATGGTTATAGGTTATATATATCATCACGCTAAGACCAATAGAAGCAGAGCACCACTGAAAAAGGTTTAAAAATCGGGTTATTTTCATCTAGAGAGATTCCGCTGCGTGTTAACGTTACCCCAGAGTAACTATTCCACGCTGACAAAGTCACCCGATTATGCATCCCACGGCAGTGGCTCAAGCCTAGGTTCGATCCTTCGGTAGGGAGCCCTCGAGTGCGTTGCTTGCGCGATACGGTGACACACAAATATACATTACTGCTACAACACTACACGATCACCCCCACACACGTGCACGCTACACGCTTACACATGATAGTGGAAGGGTTTACTTTTTTCCTTCATCGAACTGAAAAACTCTTAATTTTCCGATAATAAATATATGGAGGAGTTGTTGAGGCGTGTATGCTTGTTACACATATACGTTTCAACAACTCATACATATATTAATAGTTAGCTAGGTTAGCTAAGATAGGTCGCGATTTTGCATGCAACGGGCAACAGCCAAGCCGAGGTGTGCCGTGCACCCTTGAGCTGGTTGCCAAAATAAAATCGGCTGAGTGCCTTAAGCGCTCGCCTTAGTAGTCCGGTGAAGCTGTTAAGACCTTGCTGGGTCAATAGCGTAGACATTTCGAAAAAAAAAAGCTGACAAAGTCGCGGGCAGAGGCTAGTAAAGTATAAAAAAGAGTTTGGTGTAAATAAAGTAAATTGTTGAGTTTTTCCTAAAAGGCCAATTCCTTTAAGTAACGATACATCGAAGTCATGGTGATCTAGTAGTATGGACCTGTGGAATATCAATTCGATGCTAACAGGTTCGAATCCTGGCATGTATCAATAAATTTTTCGGAATTTGCGTATTTACCAATTTAAGCTGGTAATACTTTCGGCTGTCGATGAAGGAATACCTGAGTTTTTTTTTTCGAAATGAAAATGCTGTTGACCTGGAAAGGTCTTTACAGCTTCACCGAACTATTGAGGCGAGCGCTGAAGGGACTCAACCGATTTGGGATGATTGGACGACTAACTCAAGGATGCACGGCACACCTCGGCTTGGGCTGTCGCCTGTTTTGTGCAAAAATCGCAACCTATCTGAGCTAACCTAAGCTAAGCTATCTAGATATACGTATATGAGTTATTGAAACATACATGTGTACCAAGCATGCGTGCCTCAACAACTCCTATATGCATTTTGTGTCGGAAAAAATCCTCCAAACTATATAGGATAGGATAGGATAGGAAAAAATAAGGGTAGAATATTTTGTCGTTTATTTTTCTGAAAAAGAAAAACAGCGTGTAAGCGTGTAGGCGTGCACGTGTGTATAGGTAATGTGTGTGATGTTGTAGCAGTGATGTAAGGTTTTGTGTCACTGTATCCCGTGAGAAGCGTGCTCAAGGGCTTCTCGCTGAGGGAACGGACCTACCTAGTCTAGAGCCGCTGCCGAGGGGGGCCTAATCTAGTGTGTGGGAGTGAAATTTACGCCCAGACCACGGCGGCGTGATCTATGGTTACGCGGGCGTGGGCGTGAACACGCTCTGTTTGAAAAGACAGACAGGTAGGACAGTAGGACTGATCGTTCGCTGAAGTGATTGAATCAGGAGGGTCAGTAAAAATGTGTCCTGGTTGACTTCTATACTTCGCAGCGTTGGGTACGGGTTCATAGTTCGCGGCGGATACCACTAACGGGCTGGGATGATTCGCGGATATTCAAAATAACTACGTGTGAGTGATTATATACACACCCAGATAGAAGCCATCTCCAGGTCCCTGTGGAGATTGTTATAAATATGCGTATTTCTGTCCTTATATCAATTAATGTGCTGTCTGAATTTGAATATATATACCGCAGTACATTTGATTAAACAATAGTACAGTTGCAATAAAATCAGTCTATGCCGCAGTTAATGCGTGAAACCGCACATTCTGGGACGTTTCCACGACAACGTCGCGCGTTGGCGCCGGCGAAAAATTAAATTAACCGTGATATGTAGTTGGTTATAAAAAATCTAGAAATGGCATCAAATATTCCATGAGTCACATCTTACCACATCACCTGCAACATACGGCGTACTCAATTCTTTGCAGCAACATACACACTGAACGCGAATAGAAAGATTTAATTAATAACTTAATATTAAGCTAACGGTTCAAACGGACGTTGCCTTGATAGTAACGAAAAATACCAGAAGTCAGCAACAGCGTCACATACCGTCTCTAATTATAAAACAATACCATTCTTGAATCCACATGAACACACAAAATATTTCATCAACATCTTTTTGGGCATTTAGGAGGAGATCTGTAACAGCCATATAGACAGTAGAATTATCACAAGATACTGTAAAACGAAGCCCTCTGCCAGGTCTGTCTGTCTGTTCGCGATAAACTCAATAACTACTGCACGGATTTTCATGCGGTATCCAGTAGTAGATAAAGTGGTTCCTGAGGAAAGTTTAGGTATATTTTGTCAAGGTTTTTTTATTATCAAGGTGGACGACGTCCGGGGAGTCCGCTAGTGTATATAAAGATGAAGATTTTGTGGTTATTTTTTAATAAGGACCAAATGTCTAGGAAATAAAACTAACATCATTTTGTCAAAATTTATCTAGTAGCTTCTGTTTAATGTGCGTACAATGGTAGACTCCTACCGTATTTAAAATATAGATTGGTGATTTAACACATCATGTCATCGATAGTTCTTTGTTACCCTGAAACAAGATGGTAACACATGGTTCAGGAATATGGTTAAATTTCTGTCATATTTCTCGTAATAAAATATTTTAAAAATATTACACATACGTTCTCCAGAAACTTGTGTAGCCATTTCAATTTCTGCATACATCCACGGGTTGCACAATAAAGCGCATACGTGACTATAAAGTTAACAGGTTCGATGCACCGTCCGTCTGACATAAACACATTAACAATATTAACCATTGTTGGTTTTATTACACAATTCCTAAAAATGTTTCGTATAAACAACATTTATCTAAATAATTCACTCGTATCTTTATTTCAACTTTTTAAACGTTCTATATGTTAGATTAATATAAAAAAAATGATCGAAATTCGACTACAATTAATTCATTTTCAATACCATTGACATTTCTTTACCAAATATAGCATAAATATTGAAAATCTATTGAAAACCAAAAGAGAAGAAGGTGCTGAACTATTTATCTCCACTTATTTATCTATGCAATTAGGTTAAGGTAAAAAAATTGTTTTTGTTTGTAATTCAAAAATAATTTAACCATATTTAAAACTACTTTACATAGCTAGCTAGTAACATGGGCTGTATTTCATTAAAAAAAACTATAGTAACACGACTGAAACCAGAAGCAAAAGCTAGTGCATATATAAAGCAATAATATTACCAGGTTATGTTAGTAGGTGGTAGAGCCACGCTGAAGCTATTATTGGTTTCAGCATGAATGAGTCGGCTCGGTCGGAGTAGTACCACCCTTTCACGGAAAACAGACGTGAAGTAACAGTACTTGCACGGTTGCGTTTCGTTTGGTCAGTGTGAACACCGGAAAATCATCTCCCCTACTCTCCCTTCCCTACTCCCTCCCCCTTCCCTTTTATAAAATAAAGGCAAAATTGAGATTATGTATGTTATATTGTATTCGAAACAATAGTTTACTTCATAATTAACAAATGATGTAGGCAGTTAGAAATAAAAACCATCAGAAAACTGAGTAAATCTCAAACGGAGATAATATTATTGTCGATAAAAACTATTGCAAACATTGGTATGAAATGAAAAAGAAGCTATAAAATATCGTAACAGTAACTGACCTACGCTCCGACGTCTCAGTATGGTAGTCTCAGAAACGCAATATACTCAACTTTTAACAGTCGAGGTAATAAAATATTGCAATTCTAGTGACGTCATTACTCCATTGTGAACTTTAGTGGACGCGAACAAGACAATGTAACTATATTATGCTGAACCGTTACCATTTGTTTAATTAATGAAGTCTCGACAATGTCGAGTCTAAAAATTTTACGTGAGATACTTTCGAGTTGTCATTATTATGAATCATGCTTATTTTGTGTCGGTTAAAACTACTCATATTCAAATGAGTCGTGTTTTTTTTATTATGAAAATAAGGAAAGAAGGCAATAAATTATTATTATTGTTTATTAAAACGAAAGAGAAATGCACAATAAAGGATCAAATCACATTAAAGCACAAAACACATTCACATACAAGACAAAACTAAACGATATATTTATATTTTAAATTACAAATATTTATTAGCCCTAAAGTAAATTTCAAATACATCTATAGAATAGAACTTAATTCGCAGTAGTACTGAGATATGTTAAAGGTGACTGCTTAAAATTTAAATTATTGTAGAATATATATAATATTTCGACTTCGTGTGAAAACAGTGTATAAAATATCATATTTGTTATGAATAAACAAGATTATGAGAAAATTTTACACGTTGACGGACAGTACTATTTCACTGATTTGAGATGCTAAGACAGATAAATCATTACCTACGGGCGTATTGTAACAATGCATTGTTACGGAACGAATTTAGGCGTAAATACTACCGACGTAGACGACGTTGAAACCACACCGAAGAGGTCTAAAATTCTAATTTCATTAATATAATTTCGGAAACATACAATGTAGTATATTAGGTATACTAGAGTGTAAAACATATATATAATTAGAACGATTGTCCGTGGAAATGTTTTCTTTGAATGATTTTTTGAAGAACATGTTGTGATAGCAAAATATTTCTAATTTCACCTCTGGTGACAGTGCGACGTACCTTTCCTGTAGTTTGCAAAATCGCTCGTCGTGGAAGTTAGTAATTTTATTCGAGTAAAATCTATTTCATTCATAGATACACTGTCTTATTATTTTTAACACTGTAACGTCTATAACTGTAACAATTAATTGTTTTAATGGAGTTTTTGTCGGGATCTTAGTTTGTCATGTAGTGGGCTTTTATATTTAATTAATAATCTTCTGTTATTTAAATCCATTCTTAGTAATATCGGTGGCATGTTACGTAATATAATTTGGTTATTACACATAGTTGAAGTGTATGGAAAAATACCACTGAGCATGAATGCTGAGTGAGATACCATAAAAACTGCCTGAATAGTTGCAAGGGCCACTATCTTGCTAGAATATTGAAATTATCACAAGGCACTTGCAACAATTGGTTAGCCATTTGGACAATGAGTTAGCATAAAAGTAATGATTTAATTTATTGAATCATAAGCTCACTGTTTTAGTTTGGCGCGATAATTAAACGAGAACTCATAGTAAGTTGTGAATGTTTACAGAACCTGGATTTAATATCCTAAGGTAATAAATGGTAGATGGAAAATATTTTCATTACCCTCACAGGACATGACAGCTCCGGATAAAATCAGCCATTTTGCAAACTAAACATCGCATCGTCGCGGCCAACGTTTTAATATTAGCCGAGAAACTGTGATGTGGTACTTTGTTGCTGTTTCTTTAAGATGTTAATTGTTGCTTTCTTTGTTTATATTTTGGTGTTTTTTTTTAATCTTGGATTTGAACCACTTTGGATCACTTGGTAATGTGGATGACAATTTTGATATACAAGACCTAAAATTAGGATGAGAACGTAATGTCTAAATAATTATTTAAAGACTGTATTTTGCAAAAAAGAAAATTAAAACCAAGAACATGTTTTCAATACTTGCAACAAAAGGTACAAATCATAAGTAAATTATTGGCTTAAGCGATCTTAATTCGAATATTGCGTGGCGGTCTTCACTGACATCATTATTGTCTGCCTCCCATCAATCGTGACGTATGTACACGCCCATACATTACAACCATGTAAAGGGCTCATCAGTTGGCCTCTGGAATTTTGTTCCAACATAATTTACATACATTTGGTCAAATATTGGAAGTAATCTCCTGCTTTGAAAAACATTATGAACTAAAGACATAATATTATGAAGAGAAATTTTGGTAACGTATAGTTTTCAAAAACTATGATTTTTAATATGACAGAGAAAGATCTCGAATATCGTTTTTTTTATAATATAAATAAAGTAAATGTTAAAGGGAAGTTTTTGTCGCAAGTGGGCAAGTACCTTAACTGTTGTAGCTATAACAAAAGTTTCATAGAAAACAAGTTAGTAACTTTTGACAACATCTTGAATTATATTTAAATAAAATGTGTACTCAGAAAAAGTGGTCAATTTACATAACAATATTTTTGATGCCAATTGATACAATTTTTATAAGGATCGAAATAATTAAATAAAACTAAGACCTTTATACCACGTATAGCTATCTGTCTGTTCCCAATAAGCACAAAGACTACTGAACGGATTTTCACGCGGTTTTCACCATTAGATAAAATGCTTCATAAGGATGGTATTTCACGTATATAATTTGTCAATTTTTTTTATTATCATTGCGGGATAACGTCCGCTGGGCCCGCTAGTACTATATGATTCACGTAAGGGCTTCACACTAGATAGGTACTAAAAATAACAGACAACGGGAAAAACTCATCTCATGTATTTTGTAAGAAGAACGAAGATACAGTAGGAGGAGACGGCAGTTTGACCGACTTCTTCTGCTATTGTAGCCGGCCCGAAGAAAGATGGGTCGGTCGGGAGGGCTCATCTTCCCTTGCTACGTTTCGGCGGATGGAGAAGACGGCTGATAATCACATAAACGTCTTCTTCCACGGGGGAAGCCTGGCGGCGCCTTTTTGACACTGGGCCAACCGCTTCAGGCGACACGATGAAGTCCAATGAGATCTCGCGTCGCCCCACCCATAGCGGTAGGTAAGAAACCAAATAAAGAGATGGGATGCGAATTGCATGAATCAGGCAACAGCCCAAGCCCTGGTGTGCAGTGCACCCTTGAGCTAGTTGTCAAAATAAAATCGGCTGAGTGCCTTAAGCGCTCGCCGTAGTAGTCCGGTGAAGCTGTTAAGACCTGACTAAGTCAATAGCGTAGTTAGTTCGAAAAAAAAATCAAGTAAAATATTTTATTATTTGTCACATTCTTTTCGTTAAACCTAGATCTCTGTTTCCATATACTTCTATCTAATAAAGATAAAAGAATAACATAACAGAAAATAAAAGAAAATTTGCTAAAAAAAATCATCCATCCAACATTTCACCACAACTACCAATGTTTGAACAAACATTTGAGCCAAGTGTTGGTGTCATTAAGTGAGTCAGAAACACTAAAGTTTTTATAAACATTTTGATTGACTGATATTAAGTTAATTCACTTAATTTAACTTGCGCTATTATTTACGATTGCTTACTAGATCTTCTATCAATATTGTTTGTATTTATGTTTTAAATTATATACATTTTTTTTTTTTTTTTTTTATGAAATAGATATGCCATATTGTAAAGTAGAAATCCTTATTAATATTATAAATGCAAAAGTGGGTTTGTTTTTTACGCATTCCCGCTTTAATTAGTAAACCAATCATCACAATATTTGGCATATAAGTACGTTGTTAAGGATAAAGACAACGAAGAAAACAACATAGGGTACTTTTCACTTCAAAGGTAATGTAGTCGAAGTAGAAACCAAATCTACCCTACGCGAGCGAAGTCGCAAGCAGAACCTAGTAATATAATTAACAAAAAAATATTAATTACTTATTTTTTTCTTGATACATACGCTAGATAACTTGCCTCGTTGGTATAAAACGAATATATAGATAGCTAAATGAATACGTATATTTTTATTTCTGCCCGTGACTTCGTCCGATTGGAATAGTTACTCAAAAGGAAAAAAAAAACAATTTTGAAACATTCTTCAGTGGCACTCTGCTCCTATCAGTATTAGGGTGACGATATAGCCCATAGCTTTGCTCGGGAAATAAGGTATCTAATACTGAAAGAATTTTTCAAATCACACTAGTCGTTCCAGAGATTAGCGTGTTCTAGAAACGAACTCTTCAGATTTATAATATTAAGTATAGATTAAATATTATTTGCATGACAGCCCATATTAATATTGTAAACGCGAATGTTCGTTAAACCTTCCCATTTGAATTAATCAATCGATTATCACGAAGTTTGGTATATACGTCGACAGAAAAGAATCTCATCTAGAGAAACTATTCTTTTTCCAATATAGATAGATAAATATAAATAATAATTTAAATGTATAATAATGCAAGCAAGGCCGCAGGCAAAAACCAATCAGTTATAATTTGTTTAATCGGTAGAAATGGAATAAGAATAATATCACTGAGTAATAGTCATGTTAACAATTAATTAATTATATTTCTACAAAGAACATTATATGGAATTTAAAATACATTTCACGGGTATTTACGATTACAGGTATTCCACACGTTGGCCTATTTTAAACAACCAACTGAATTTCTGACTCATAAAGCTACGGAGTTGTTACTTTATAAGATTTATGTGAATCTTTTTTGACTATAAAAAATAAATTCCTTTTCCAAATGATGTTGAATTTTTTAAATAATCTGATACTCGCGAACTCGTGCTCGTGACAATAGTTTTGTTATTTCATGAAATTAGCCAGTTACAGGTCTCTTGTAAGTGGTCTTTTATTCTTTCAAATTGTTATTATGTCATTACTAACTAACCGCATAATTTTATCATCGCTTTTGAGTTACTTCTGTAAAATTTAATTATTACTACTTAGCGTCCTTGTAAAGGAGATATGTAGTTTATATAATATTCAAAATATAATCTTTATGGCAGTAAAATTTCGACAAAATCAATCCAGCAATGTCTAAAACTATTACCGTGCGAAAAAAATTCAATATTATTTAAATAGTCAGTTTTCCTTATAATATTAATTAAACTGTGGTATAACACCACAAACATGCAATGGTCTTGTAAGTAGAATATAAGGCTTTTTCTTTCTGCACTATTTTGAAAAAATTGGAAAACGAAATTGTTTATAGGGTAATAAATGCTTACATGCCAGGGAGAAAAAGAGTATAGTTATATGTATGATAATACCAATAAATAATGAGTTTTAAAACTAGGCACATTTTTTTATGTCATATAGGCTGCAAACAAACAGACGGGTCACCTGTTGTTAAGCGATTACCACCGTTCATAGACATTAGCAACCTCAGAGGAGTCACAAGTGCGTTGCCAGCCTGTGTTTGGGAAAAAGAGAGTGTTAGAGGAGAGGGGAAGGGAGAGGAGAGGGGAGGGGAGAGGGGAGGGGAGAGGGGAGGGGAGATGGGTCTCCGGCGCCCTCACTGACCGAACGAAACGCAACAATGCAAGCTTTGTTACTTCACATCGGTTTTCTGTGAGAGGGTGGGGCTTCCCCGGACGACCCGACCCATCATGCTAAAACCAATAATAGCTTCAGCGTGGCTCTACCACCTACAAATTTCATCGATACTTCTACATATACATAGCTTGCATTTTTGCGAAAGCATCCACCGCTACATATCTACTGTACACGTGTGCAGTAAAATGACATTAGATAAAATAAAATAATTCAAATAATGAGTTATTAAGTTACTCATTTCAATGAATTATATGCATTTTAATTAATGAAAAATAATGTAGGTTACAGTATAATTACAGTATTTCTATGATTACGGTGTCATATAAATATTGTTTTTTATTTGAATTAAACAAGATTAGATTAAATTAGAAATATAGATATGCATTACCTACAAAACTTCTTGTGTGACAACAATACCGCTGATTAGATGGAAGAAAATACCTTATTGGATTAAGCTAGCCAGTATACAAAAGTGGAATAAAGTATTCATTAATTAATTCAAGACTTGTGTAAAATAATAATAGCTCAAAATCAAAATCAAAAATACTTTTTTCAGTTTAGGCCCTTATAAGGCGCTTATGTACGTCAAAAATTGCTACCGGTTCGGAAAACAACCCAGTCATCGAGAAGAACCGGCAAGAAACACGATCGGGTGCATTTTTTTTACATATATTTCCAATACAATAGCTTATAGTGGATGCACAAAGAGGAGTCAATTCCAGACATCACTATCGTTCACATACTGATCCACCTTATAATATCCTTTTGACAATAAAACCCGCTTGATGTGGCTAAAGTAACTAGCTTAAAACTTCCTTTGGGAAGCGCAGTTTTCAATCATATATCAAGCTTTAAATAAATAAATATAATATAAGAAAACGCTGCGACGAAAAAATAGCCTAATTTTTAGTTTATTTTCTAGTTTAGTGTCCTGCAAGAAATTATAAAGCGACTCCATGACTCTCTCTATTTGTCTTATGGCCGGTGAATCATCGTCAGTGAGTCATTGCATTCCATGTAGCGTCATAGCCGTTGCGGGCTACTGCACCTGATGAAAACTTGTGACATGGTCGTTGACCTCAAGGGTACAATATTATTCAAAAATCGTATCTGCAAGAATATGTAGGATATATCGTGAAAATCTGAAAGTAAAAGGAACTATGTTGTTGCAAAGCACATTACCGATTTGCCAGATTGTAAGCTTAAATGCAATGTCAAGCGAATTTTGATGACAAAATATTATTATAGGATGGATTAATTTGTGAACGATGGTGATGTCTGGATTTGACAGATCTCTCTGCGTATCCAGCGATTATCTTCTATACTATAATAAAACTGTAACAAGTCGAAATCTGTACATTAAATATTTTTTGAAAATTTTAATCAGGGTAGACTATGTTATCGATATAGAAGCCAAAAATAATCTTTTTACAATTTTTGTCTGTCTGTCTGTCTGTCTGTCCCTATGCACACGCATCACTCTGAAAGTACTGAACCAATCTTGATGAAACTTGACATAGTGATAACTAATATTACGAGATTACATCAAATATACTTTTTGTCTCATAAAACGCAAAGGGTTCTCCAGGATAAAGGATTAAAGTCTAGAATATAAACCCGAATTACTCTGAAAGTACTGAACCAATTTTAACGAAATTTGACACGGTGATATATAATATTAGAAGACTACATCCAGAATACTCTTTGTCCCACAAAACGCAATGAGTTCTCCAGAATAACGAAAACAAAAATTTGCAGTTAACGTAACTAGACTTTTTTGCGACACCTTAGTACAAGAGCCGGCAACGTTAAAAGAATAAGAATTTTAGAATACCTGGTTCTTTAATACATCAATATATATTTTTTTTATATCATAAGAGGCAAACGAACAGGTGGGTCACGTGATGTTTAGTGACCACCACCGTCTATAGACACTAGCAACACCAGGGGATTTGTAAGTGCGTTTCCAACCTGTATATGGGGGAGTGTAAGGGAACCTCCGGCAGTCTCACTGACCGAACGAAACATTACAATGCAAGCACTGTTATTTGACGTCGGTTTTCTGTAAGTATTCTGGCAGTATTAGACCGAACGAGCCGACCCATTCATGCTGTAACTAGTAATAGCTTCAGCGTGGCTCTACCACCTACAGAAATTATCAATATATCAATAGACAGAATTTAGGACACTTGGTAGCGGGTTAACGTTGTATTTTTAATAGGCATTTTGATTTATGATTAATCAATAATAAGTTTAGGAACATTTTTTTCAGTAACTTTTAAACGCAATTAAACATTCAGACATATTTTTTTATAAACAATCATATATATACCCGCTGATATATTTTATAAATAAAAAAAAGAATGTGGTGTCGTGGGACACCAGGTAGGAACGAAGTTCTTTCGGCTAATGTAGAATCGACACTATTTGGAAAAAAAAATCGTGCTCAATTTTATGTAATCGTAATTCAAATTATCAATTAAAATAACAAAATATGTCTCTTTATTTTTGTTTGACAACATAAAATTACATAGAAATAGAAATAATTACAAAAAAGGAGAAAGAGAAAGATATTATACACTACTCGCTTATGTATACGACTGTCGCGCCTGCGCACGTCTCATTTAACTGTTTTATTCCATGCACTTTTCGTTACAGTTTTACTATTACATTTTTTTCAGTTCGGTCGCGCAGCAAAATCTCTATCTCCTCCAAGCCTGCCGTAAGGAACTTCGTTCCAATAATAAATTTCAAATCAATTTTTTTTTTATAGCAAAGAACCAATTTCATTTTATTAAACATTATAGACCACCATATACAACGACAAACGTAAACGTATGATTTGGGATTGACGCCATCTCAAATATATACGTCGTCGACCATCAGGCTATACAAAGCCGAAATACCTTGGGTCGGCGAGGTGAAATATCTTGGTGTTACTTTAGATAAACGCTTAAATTTCGATTCACACACAGAAAGAGTGCGAAACAAAGCCGTATGGTCTTAGGTCGTTTCTATCATTTGCTTTGTCATAAGAGTAAAATATCCCCCAGACAAACTCACTTTATACAAAACTTGCATCCGTCCGATTATGACGTACAGTTGTTCGGTCTTTGCACATGCGCAAAATCGTATTCAAAAGTTGCAGGTTCTCCAGAACTGAGTCCTACGTAAAATCACCGGTGCCCCATGGTACGTCCGGAATAAGGATCTCCACAGGATCTGGAGATGCTTTCTGTCTGAGCGTATATAAAATCACTTACAGGTAGTTATTTCGAAAAAGCCGCGAATCATCCCAGCCCGTTAGTGATATCCGCCGCGAACGATGAACCCGTACCCAACGCTGCGCAATATAGAAGACGACACATTTTTACCGACCCTCCTGATTCAATCACGTCAGCGAACGATCAGTACCAGCCTATCTCTTCAAACAGAGCGTGTTCTCACCCACGCCCGCATAACCGCAGATCACGCCGCCGTGATCTGGGACTAAATTTCGCTCCCGTACACCAAATTAGGCTCTTCTCGGCAACGGCTCAAGCCTAGATCTGTTCCCTGGGCGTGGAGCCCTTGAGTACGCTGCTCACGCGATACAGTGACACAAGAGTTCTACCCTTATTTTTCGTTATCCTATCCTACATAGTTTAGAGGATTTTTTCCTACACAAAATACATATAGAAGTTGTTGAGGCACGCATGCTTGGTACACATGCATGTTTCAATAACTTATATACGTATATAAGTTACCGGACTACTAAGACGAGCGCTTAAGGCACTCAGCCGATTTTATTTAGGCAACCAGTTCAAGGGTACACGGCACGCCTCGGCTTGGCTGTTGCCTGTTGCATGCAAAATCGCGACCTATCTTAACTAATCTAGCTAACTATTCATATATGTATGAGTTGTTGAAACGTATATGTATACCAAGCATACACGCCTCAACAACTCCTGCATATATTTATTATCGGAAAATTGAGAGTTTTTTTAGTTCGATAAGGAAAAAAGTAAACCCTTCCACTTTCATGTGTAACATGTTTCATTCATCATCATTCAGTGTTTCATGTGTTTCACGTGTGTGGGGGTGATCGTGTAGTGTTGTAGCAGTGATGTATATTTGTGTGTCACCGTATCGCGCAAGCAACGCACTCAAGGGATCCTTACCGAGGGATTGAACCTGATGTATAAAACTGGCTTGGTTTGAAGGTGATAGGTACTATGTTGTGAGTGGTACAGAGATTATTTATAAAAATATATTGGAAATATATTTCAAATACGTTTTTGAAACAGTTTATAACTCTTAGACAATAGTTTCAAGCAAGTGACATTTGACGTTTTCGGCGGGATGTTTGACGCTTCGATACGGTGTTCGTATATTTTTCTTTAATACAATGGAGTATAAAAAGGTTTTAATACAAGTCGAAGATAGTTATGATAAAGTAAGTGGTAGAGATGTTTATTCAGTTTTATGTAGGTTAGTTTTTATTTTAATTGATCCTGGTAGATGACGCTACGAATGGGTACTAGGTTTATTTAAAAAATGAATACATGGAATCTGGGTATATGTTTAAGTGAATCCGTGGATAGTTTGGATTCACAATTGGAAACGGTAGTTGTGGCTGCAATCGGGTATCAGTTTTATTTGCGGGGTGGTAGGGTTTTACAGCCTGACTGGGTCACAACCACCATGTACATGACGAAAAAATCCGTAATAGTGATTCGCTTCTGCGCGTCGCGTTTCGGGATTAGCCTGTGCATATCCAGCTTTTTGTAGGCCGGCATGATAGTGGCGACCAGCGATGGATAGTGTGTCACTCGGTGGTCGCTATTGTTTTTGGATTGTACTGTGCTTACCATCAGGCATAGTGCAGGCATTTTGCCGTGCTACGATAAAAAAAAGAAACAATTTTTTCGCGTGATAACCAATTTGGTGCAAACGAAGTTGCACGGGTCAGCTAGTATATAATATAATATCAAAATTTTGCATTAAAAAGATAAACTCGTAGTCTGGTGCAGCTTTTAAGCCCTTGCTAGACCAATCGTAGTCAGTTGAAGAAAAAAAAACAAAGCCTAAACCCGATCGTTTCTTGCTGGTTATTCTCGATGACTGGGTTGTTTTCCGAATTGTTGGTAGTTTTAACGTTCATAAGCGCCTTGTTAAAGCCTAAACTGAATAAAGTATTTTTGATTTTGAATTAACACAGGAAATTATACCAAATCTTCAGTTTACAGTGCTAAGAGCATTTAATAAAGTAAAATGACAATTGAACATCAGTCTGTCAGTATTTTTGGAGATCTTCCTACTATCTACTGTCTCACTCACTCTTAATACAAAGATTTTTCAAATAAAATTTTCACTTTTCCGTAGATTTTTCTAACAATTTCTTTTATATAAACTTTAATTTACTTTAGACCTTTAGACCTAATAATAAGAAGCTTAATAAAAAAATAATTATCTAAATAGGGTGCAGCTATTATGAAGTGATACGATTACATACATTCGACAGTTGATTTTTATTTATATGTAAAAATAGATACAAAAATATTTTTTTACAAAATTGGGATAATCAATCTTCTAAATTTAGGGTCTGAGCTTCATATTTTTTGGACTGAATACCTACTCATTTTAACAGTAACATAAAAAAACGATTCTCATGGAACTAAAATATGAAGTAACATTATTTAATTTAAGGAATTTTCAAATAAATATGAAATACAGAGAAACCTATAACTGTGACCTTAAATTAGATTAAAAATATGTGTTTGAATAAAACCTCTTATAAATTAAACAAAATTCTTTATATGAATAAATTACAATTTTTTTTACAACACCAATATCCACCAGCAACGAAAACATAATTTTCAGGGTCGCTTCCTGTAATAAAACATATGTTTTAGAGTAAATGTGTAACGTATGTATTAATTATATTAGAAAAATTATATATAAAATTACTTATTCTAAGAATTTATTTAAAAATCTTAAATATAATTACAGAAAAGTAAAACGAATCTATCCGTGGAGTACTTTATACTAACAACTGCTTGCAATTAATTTATTGCTTTACTAATTGCTATTATTTGCATAAAAAATTTAAAACAACCAACCATTCCTAATGTAATAAAGAACTTTACTGATTTTAAAAAATATTTTTTTACTAAAATACTGTAATATCCTCTTTTATATAAGATTATCTTATTACAAAGTAAATGAAGTTTATATTAAACTCCTTAGCTGAGGTTGTTGTTTGACTGATGGAAAATCGATTGGTATCCGCTTGTTCGAACCCAGATATATACCAACGATTTTTTCGAAATTCACTAATTTAAATTGGTAACACTATCGGCTGATGCAAACAAAAACTTCGTGAAGAAATTTAAACCTGAGAAACGTTAATTGTAGTGTCACTAAATGTGAGAAAAATATAAAACACTATATTTTTCTTTGTCTTCAATCCGCAATATTGTGTACTGAATATTCCCTTACTTTTATTCGGAAAAAGACCTTTGACCTGACCAACCAATGGCAGTCTTATAGATTGGTATTATGAAAATATGTTTTTTTCTTATTAGCTATCCTGTTTCCTAGATATTCTGAAAAACATACGTTGCAAGGTAAGGTCGTGTCGTAAGCTTGCGTGGTCATAGTCATAAATATTTTGACCAACAATGAGATGTACATTCTTATATGCATTTATTACATAACAAACGTGAAAGCCCTAAATCTAAAATAATCTACTAATTACAATTATTTTTCTTACGAAGAACATTTAACTAACTTCATATTTAAAAATACTAAAAATCCAAGCAGCGACTTTGTTGAATTAAAATTGTTGGATGTATTTGCTTCAATATATTTTCTTACGATAAAATTTAAATTATTATCGGCAAATACGCAAAAGCTATATGTACATATTACTTCCGGAAGATACTTACACAATCAAGACAGTGAAAGCAATTACAAACAGTTTACCGACAATCGATTTCTTTCAAACCGTATAACAATGAACTCCGGAACTAATTACGTGTATAAAACATGAATAGACACAGATAAAAGGTTACATTTAATTATTAAGAGTAGCTTACAATCAAAAAGGTTGTAAATAATGTCAAAAAGATGTAACTTATTATACGGAGTTCGGTTGTAAAATATTGTAAAGTGCAAATGAGTTGTAATAAATATCGGTCAGTGTGTTTAAAAAATAGGGTTGTCGCTTAATTCGTTTTATTTCTATTGCATTTTTGTCTTTATTTTTAGCCCGTTCTTTTACAGACCGATTTTATGATTAATGCAATAATAAATGATAATTAATAACATATATATTCTGTATTTTTTTTATTAAATTCTCATTGAAAATGATGATGTTTCTGAAAGAAATGTGTTTTTCAGGTTACAATTGACATTTGTTTTTTTTTTTTCGAACTGACCACGCTATTGGTCTGATAGACCTGTACTGCTTTACCGGAATTTCTCTTACTATATTAAAAAAAAATACAAATTAATACAATATAGCCCTACAGTACCCAGCTTTTGATTAAGCACATCGGATAGAAGATTGAGATAGTTGGCAGTTTGATGTCATATAATGTTGTATTTATCAACAATATAGAGACACCATTTGTTTTTTATATATGAGAAATCTAATAAAAACAAGCATTGCTAAAATATTCGTATTTCTGTTCTGATAAAGGACTGCACAATGCTTTTTTTTGGGTTATCACCAAATATTTTATATTTTATTTTGCTTTATTGCAATACATTATTTCTTACCATTCTTTTTTCATTTGCCTGTTGCACATTTCTTTTGTTACGTATAATATTGATAATTGTAAAAAATGTGTTGATATTTTAAGCATTTATTGTGTATCTACGAGTAATGTGTTTAAACGAGCAAATCTTGTATATTTTTATATTTGTATATATACAGGATCTCGGAAACGGCGTCATCTATTTCCGTGAAATTTAGTATGTAGGTACTTTCGGGTAGGATAAATCGATCTAGCTAGATTTTATTCATATAAAACTTTTTTAATTGGATTTTCAGGAAATGAAAAAATATAGCTAGAATATAAAGATAAATTTCGCCGGCGCTGTGAAAACAAAAATAGCTCAGATGGAAATCGGTTGCTTTGAAAATCCGTGTAACCCCAGTTCGAATCCGAGTGACAGTAAAAGATATATATTTTTTTAATATTTTTTTTGTGTTTTTTTTTAATGTTAATTTTATAAAGCAAACCAACAGTTTATTTTAATTTAAATATGTTTTTTTAAAGAACCGAGCTAGGCTCAGTCGCCCTGGTACAATTATTTTCTGATTCATAGGTAAAGATATATAGATACCGCTGCGACTACAATTAAACTTTTCTTAACTTTTCACGTGTTCAGTAAGCATGGAAGCAATAGGGTTCCCATTATTATTTTAATTTGACATATCTGAAAAGTGACACCCATTCCATTAAATCACAAAATCAGTTACCATCAATTAAGACTTTACTGACAGCCCTAACAGAAATCTTTTAAAGTACAATATTTGAACGGTCACCAGTGAAGACGTTGTTCTTCCCTTTATCACGTAACAGCGGGACACTTCCCTCCGCCGTTCGACTCTTTGTCCACGTTAGAAAGGTCACTTACTGTTGCGTCTCATCTATTCAACGCTTTATAGTTTTTGCTTCTATATTTGTATGGACTTCGCACCGCCTTCCTTTCCTTTATTATACAAAATCGCTTGGCTGTTTGCAAACCGACCGCCTCTCTACCCTTTACCACCCACGGCGCCTTTCAACAAATCTGACTTTACCGTTTCATCATCGCCTTTTCCATTATTATTCTTTTCGACGACGTAGTAAATTGTTTTAACGAACTGCACGTATAACTTTGTCGGTTGTAAATCGTCACTTATTTCGTTTTCAACATTTTTATTTGGTACAACGTTTTGTGAGTCATACCGATACCGACTTCATAGAGAGCTTTGAAGTAACCGAATGGATTTCTATTGTGCGTTTGTTTTAATTTTTTTCGGCAAAACGAATGCCAATTAAACGCAATTGTTTACAACGTTCTGGTTTGGATTTGTAGACAAATTCGCCGTAGGATATGTGCTGGTCTGGTGCAAAGGACGTAAAATCGATTACATATAGACATACCAGACGACATTTCTAAACGAATAGTATTATTTTTGTGTTATGCTAATTTATTCGACAGGACTTTTAAACTATGTTTGATTTTCCTAAGTTCTATCGCCTTTATGATGTCCTCTAATCGAATGAAACTTGAATTTGTATAATATAGAGATTTATCACCAGTGCCATGAAAACGATTAACATATCTAAATAACAATATATATATATATATATATATATATATATATATATATA
>JACEII010000050.1:3018885-3037801 GCA_014332785.1 Antheraea mylitta | reverse complement strand
TAACTGTTGACTCTTGCATTATCCATAATTGTAAATAAATAATTATTATAAATAAATAAACTACGAGAAGACAGTACTGAATATCAACTTACTTTATAACGCAAGCTTTCGGATCCATTGACAGTAGGAAGCCATTAAGGCTTCTCTCGCAGTTGGTATAAGCCATGCCGAACCCAAGACCTCCGCCGATGTACAACGGCCATTTTTTGTAGCCTCTCATGAAGAAACTGCCCAACATACCGCCTATTATGAGGCCGGCAGCTTTTAATAAATTAAATTAATTAGAATAAATTGTCCACTTTGATTCACAGAAAAATAATTTAAAAGGATAGCTTGTTGTTTAATCAACAGAATGCCAATTAAGTGCCCGTAGGTTTGAAACGCGATAGGTACCAACAAAGTTAGAGTAGGTGGTAGAGCCACGCTGAAGCTATTACTGGTTTCAGCATGAATGGCTCGCCTCTACCGGGGTAGTGCCACCCCTCACAAAAAACTGACGTGAAGTAATAGTGCTTGCATTGTTACGTTTCGTTCGGTCAGTGAGAGCGTCGGAAGCCCACCTCCCCTTCTCTTCCCTCCCCGTCCTCCCTTCCCCCAAACACAGGCAATGCATTTGCGACTCCCCTGGTGTTGCTAGTATCTATGGACGGCGGTGATAAGTTAACATTAGGTGAACCGTCTGTTCGTTTGTCTCTTATGATATATAAAAAAAAATCTTGTTTACTAATTTAAATTGGTAACAGTATCAGCTAACGGTGAAGAAATTATCGGGAGGAAACCTGAACCTGAAAAATGTTCTTGTAGTACAATCGTATGTTTGAAAAAACATACGATACACACAACAGTTCTACTGTTGATTTCTAGGACTCTGTAATCAACTATGTGATTCTGGCATGGTCAGTCCAGTTGTGATTATAGCCACAAGGAACGAAGCTATGGTCCTAACGGCGGTCTCTTACAAGCTTCTGACTGTATTTTCAGTCGTTTTTAGGAAAAAACCTTTCAATTATATTTAATATCATCCATAAACAGTCCTTCCAATTGAGAAGACAATTATTTAAAATTAGGGCTTACCATCATTCATATAAAGCTATCATTGATATAGTTTGGTTAGGGTTTATCAATTTTGTTATTTTTTGTACACTACAAAAAGCAAGATAAATTAGGAGTAATAGGTGTGTAACATGAGTAGTTGCTTGAAATAAATGGAACGGAAAAATTATTTATACTAGTAATCAAAGAATAAAATACCAGAATCTTTGGTTTAATCATTACATAGTTTCCAGTTTTACAACACAAAAACTGAAGAATTTAATGGTCTTAATCAAGAAAAATAAATAGCAATACTTCACCCTAATATAAAAAGCGACAATTATGTTCATTTGAAAAAACTTGTGGGAACTTTACCTGTTTTAACTCCAAAATCAACGAAGCAAGCGGAATATCTCTCTTCAAAATCTCTTGTGTCTTTCTTACTCATCATCTCTAGTGAGATACTGAAGTAGAAATAGCAATTCGCTACATCGCAAACATTGATAATTCTCTAAAGTGCAGACATCTCAGATAATAGTAAAACTCCTTTAGCAAAAGAAACTTAAATGTTTATAGAATTATGACACTGTCATGATACAAAATTGATTATGACAATCGATAGCATTACTCTTATGCCAGTTTCGATTTCAAAGTATATAAAAAGGTCTAAACAGCTATCGGCCCCGGCAGGCGTTATCCCGCCCCGATAATAAAAAATTTTGACAAATCATATACCTAAACCTTCATATCTACTGGTCAAAGCTGCATAAGAATCCATTCAGTTTTCGAGTTTAACGCCAACAGACAGACAGACAGACTCGGTAGGGGACATTGTTTTATACTATGTAATGATAATGATTTGATTTTTAATATTATAGGCTTATATCATACTTACATTTATAAAAAAAAACTGATAACGATTCATATAATTCTTCAAATAGTATGCCAAAGTTTCTTGCATAATTAGGTGAACTGTGCATGTATTTAGAAACCATTCATCAATACAAACCATGTTTGAATCATAGACATTTACACTAGGTACCACATGTAGGTGGTAGAGCCCCGATGAAGCTATTTTTGGTTTCAGCATGAATGGGTCGGCTCCTCCGGGGTAGTACCACCCCTCTCACAGATAACCGACGTGAAATAACAATGTTTGCATTGTTGTGTTTCGTTCGGTCAGTGAGAGAGCCGGAGGCCCACGTCCCTTCCTCTTTCCTTCTTTCCCTTTCCTTCCCCTCCCCCTTCTTCCATATACAGGCTGACAACGCACTTTCGACGTCCCTGATGTCGCTAGTGTCTATGGACGGTGGTGATCACTTAACATCACGTGACACACCAGTTCGTTTGCCTCCTTTGATATAATGATTGATTGAATTGAATGAATTGATGGGGTGTAAGGGGTGTTGAGTAACATCTTAAAACTTGAGACACCCAAGCCAACCTCACCTGCACCCCCCCTGCTGATCAACGAACGAGGCAATGGCGATAGCGGGTGGTAGGGTTTTACAGCCCGACTGGGTCGCAACCACCATGTACATGGCGAAAAAGCCCGTCATAATGACTCGCTTCTGCGCGTCGCGTTTCGGGATCAGCCTGTGCATATCCAGTACCGGATGACTTTCGTCATTATGGCCGGCATGACAGCAACGAGCAGCGATGGATAATCTGTCTTTGGGTGGTCGCCACTGTTTTTGGATTGTACTATGCTTACCATCAGGCATAGTGCAGTCACTTTGTCGGGCTTCAATAAAAAAAAAGACTAACTTGAAAAGGAAGTTCCTCTAAGGTGTGTAATGTCTATCTCGACAATATTAGGATTGATTTTAATTTGTACACGTAAACCAAATTTTTACGTAACATCATAACATATACCAATAACTTAGCATTAAGTAATTCGGATGCGCCTAATAAGAAGCTTGAAGCAAATTAATTTTTGAATTTTCATTCAGGCGTCTTCCAATACAAAAGATGGCAATACGATATTGGTCAAAAGAAGTGATATTGAAACCAACAATTGTATAAATTACCAATATAGTAAGAGATAGTTTAGATACTTGTATCGATGAGTACTCAGTAGTCATATGTTCGGTCCTTGAGTCGATTGATGTAGGTTTGAATCTCTGCAGTGAACTAAAATTTTTGGATAAACAAAACACTGTGATGAAGCCACAGCATATGGAAAAGTTTCTTTTAATATATACCTAAATACCACGTTGAAAAATTGGTTGCAAGTACCTATATATTTATTCCGGCAGACGCTCTCGATAGCCAGTCCTTATCTGAGCTTCGTTTTACAATTTTAGGTCATATCACTTAAAAACTAAATAACTAAAAATTAAATTTCCTGCTCAGTGTGAGAATAACTTTTTAGTGTAGCTATAGTAATAATCTAGGTGCTTTGAGATAGATTTTTAACATGACAGAAGCAGTTCGACATGCGGGAATAGAAAACCCTATCACTAATTACTAAGCAGGTGAAACCCACGATGAACTTTCCAGATGAGATTCTAAGCTACGTCGATAGACATATTGTTATTTAACCATTATGCTTCTTTAACTATTATTACTGTTAAGTCATTAATTTTATGTATTAAAATGAACGAGATGAAATCTTAGACCAGCTACCATACTTGTTACAGTGATATGCAGGTAAAGAAGAATAGTATGAAATTTTTCGTTTCAGATATTTTACGAAGTTGTTAGAATCAAAACTAGCCAAGATTCTTGATTTAGGTTAAAATGTTGATAATACATTTATCGACATTTATAAAATTAAAAAAACAAACAAAAGCGGCTACAACTGTTATTATTCGGTTCTATTTGGATGACAAACACGCCCTCAGCCCCCGACACCCCCCTCCTCGCCTCTGTGACCGCATGCATTATTAGTCGTATTTCATTGTCACTTAGCGTATTATTCTGTTGTAAATTCTAAAAGCTTGACCTTTCTTAAAACTTGTACTGTGGTGTTAATTAACCTATAACTATTATCAGTTAATAAGGCAAATAATACAAAGATATTTATTTCAAAACTGATAGTTAAATCTAAAAATTACCGTATTAGATACACAAAAAAATAGCTTTTGACAAAATTAGCATAGATTATATATATATATCCTAAGTTACTAGCAAAATTAGAGTCCATTGAAATCGTTGTACTAATTTAGTTTGCTAAAGAGCGAATCAGCAAACAGGGCACGTTCAATTTAGACCGAATCACACATAATTGATCCGGTATAAACTAGTCTAAACCAGTAATAGACAAAGGATTTGCACTAAACAAGCTGCGAGCCTAATCATTGTAAGCAGGGGCGTATTAAAGGATTTCCAACTTCATAAGTATCTCAGGTAAATAAGTGTAATAATTGAAGAAGAATTTTCACAATTTTGTAATGTTACAGAAATGGACTACAAAGTTTGCTGTGTTTTCAATTATATTTTTTTCACCGATAGCTCCAGTCTATTTCCAAACACGTCAACTACTGAGCTATCATCGCTTCAAATGATTTATTTTATCAAAAACTAGCGGACCCGGCGAACATTATCCTGCCCTTATAATAAAAAAACCTTGACAAATGATGTACCTAAACCATCCACATAAATCACTTTATCTATTGGTGAAAACGGCATAAAAATCCATTTAGTAGTTTTTGAGTTTATTGGGAACAGAGAGATAAACTTTACTCTATTTTTAATCTTTTATAACATATCAGGATATAAGCAAATAAACGTCTATAATGACATAATTTTGGTCATATAAAGCTATTTCAATACATTCGAAACCGACCATCAAAAGAGACAAATTTCATGCACTGACCCCCTCTTAATACATACCCGTTTTAGGGATGCCAGCGTCCATAATCCTATCTGCATGTCTTATCAAAGCGGTTTCAGCGTAACGAACGGAAATTGACAACCTTGATTGAGTGTGGATGCGGATTGCTACTGAAGATAGAATGGCATATGGTATAGATTTGATAAATGCATATACAATAAACCTTTACCCTTTATCTTGCCTTATTATAATAACCTGTATATATTATCGCATATTAGACAAAAAAGAAACTGAGCGGCATTTCTTCTAGATATTAAAAAAAAAATTCAGATTCTTTCTAGTCTTTATACATATATTCGCAATGTTACCAAGATTTTTTTCCTCTAGTTTACTGTTTTTCAATTTTTAAAATCAAGTGCGATTGTGGTCAAATACAGTCAATTTACAAATGATAATAAATAGAATCTCAATAAAATTGAAAATGATGATAAATAGAATTTCAATAGAATTGAAAATGATGATACATAGATTTTCAATAGAATTGAAAATGATAATAAATATTATTTCAATAGGACTGAAAATGATAACAAATTGAATTTCAATAGAATTGAAAATGGTGATAAATAGAATTTCAATAAAATTGAAAATGATGACGAATAGAATATATTTTTTGTGATAATTTCAATATTCTAACAAAATAGCGGCTCTATTCTTAGAATTTTCTATGGAGCTTTTAAGTCATATAACAACCGAAGTATATTGCGTAAAATGCCACCAAAATTAAAAAATATAGAGTAACTAGCATAAGTCTATGAAAAAAGAACAAAAGTCACTACTGGACAGACTGAAATCGCGCTAAAAACTCAAAATAGAAAATTTTATCAACCAATATTTTTGAAATAGCACTACACATACTGTATCCATATTATATAAATGTACTACAAATTTCGTTCTTTCATGGAACGACTCACTTTGATCTGTTCAAAGTAACTTCTGTTTTTTCAAACAACACGGCAGAAATTAGGGGTGTGATTTTCATCCCTTCATCAAAATATTGTCGTTTAGTATTATGGAATAGCTCAACGAGAATTTACTTTGAAAGTATAATTTGTTTAATTGTTAATATCGCCGTAAGCGTGTTTGTTTAAGCCGAGCCATTAAGATATATTTAGAGCTTTATGATTAAATATCGGTTTAAAGCATTAGATCCGACTCTGTTTGAATTTGTTTGTATGGTATTTTGCATATTAAAGGTTTAATCAATTACGTTTGCCATTTTTTTGAAGTATAAGTAATCGGTATATTTAGGTCTAAATTGTTAATTTCAAGTTATACTAGCAGATATGTAGAGGAAAAGAAATCGGAAACAATTGTCGACGTAAGCGAAAACTTAAAGCAATTATTTTTTCTAAATTTTTAAATTAATTACAGAATCAATTAATAGAATTTCAAAATAATATAAGCCTGCTTTACAATTTTTTTTATATTCCGAGCAATAATTACACACATTTTATGCAGTATTTTAATTAACGAAACAATATGATCGTCTACACAAAATTAGTATAAATTATAAATATTATATTTACACTGTCCGCTATACATACGTAGACTATGCACCGATAGCCTGGTGCAAGCGCAATACATCACGAGCATGTCGATGTAATCGATGACGCGCACCCATAAATTTTTTCTCCACCTAAAACCGTTAAACGTGACTAACGAAATTTTCATTTAATACAAAAAAAAAAAACATATACTTTGCTTAAAATAATTCTCATAAAACATTTTTTATCATCAAGGCAGGACAATGTCCGCCGGGCCCGCTAATATTAGTGTAGATTTAAAAAATCGATTAGTAGGCTTCCAAATTATACATGCACAGACAGAAATAGGAAGATATTAACATTTTATAATAAGTAAGGGAGCTATTTTTGTTTAAGAAAACAAATGAACTTAACCATTAACCTCCCATTGAGCAGAATTGTTGCCAAAAGTTAATTAATCACTTACCCGTATATTCTTACGTCTTAATTTAGGGTTCCCTTTGTTGTATCATAACCGTCGCCGTGGAATTAAATGTTCCGTATGATTGTAAACACATGCCCGTTTGTTCTAAAAGTGTTGAAACTGAAATAAAATTGCATTCTAAATGACGTCATCCCAACACTTGAGTAATTCTAATTTGTTAAAGTTTGTTGTAAGACTTCCAAAGGTATAAAAACAATTATAATGAACCTAGGTGCAATAAATGACCAGTGCCAAAAGCTACAATGAGCGACCCAGAATTAATAACGGACAATAAACTCATTTGTTTTGTTACTAACGTTTCCACGTTCTCTTTCAAGTGAAAGTGAAATCATCCGACAGTCAATGACACTGCGACATAAACGCGTAGAGGATTGTGTATAATTTTTGTATTTTTCTAGTTAATTAGGTCAAATGTTAAGCACCTATTTTTTAACTGATTTAGAACGAGAATCGAGTGCAGAGTATCATCTTCCATAAACATTTCTATTGTCTAAACATTCAGCCTGTATATTTATGTCGTTACATTTCAAAATGGGCGAAATCCAATTTTATTAATATGTTACGTTATTTTTCACGATCTATAAATGCTGTACATGTAAAATATGTAGATCATTAAAAAAAAAATGTTTTCGACGACAAAATTTGAACTTCATTTTCAGTGTATAAAAACTGGAAATCTTGAATTAAACACGTTATATGAATGATTACAAGATTTAACTCATTTTGAAAAGTAACAACACATTTATTCGGGCCTAGTTATAACGTATTTTGAAAGAGCGATAACAATAATGAATCAATGCTGGCTTTAAAATAGTGAATTACTTAACAGTTACAATGTACATTAAAGAAAGACTCTTCCAAATAGGCTTTTTTGTAAATAAGACTCTACAGCGATTATTATATAAACTTTAATTTTACACATTTAGCATTTGGAAACCAGTAGTTCCTTTTTTCCCTGAGAAATACGGCAGTTATGAGGCCGATATACCTATAATATATATTATAATAATTGTGCAATTAATTTGTTTAGTAATATTAATCAGAGCGCCTTATACATATATTTACATTATGAAATTCTTCTGTACGTTTGTATATGATTGAATTAGAATAGTGGACGGTACTTTGCTTTTCTATCTGAAGTTTATTGGCCGCTACCACGTCTCATGGCAACATAAAACGTTTGATTTAATAATGCGACGTGATCCCGAAAAAGCTAAATCCGAGACTAATAATAGAAAGAGTGAGTATTACTAACTAAAACAACAAAAAGTAACTAAAAACTTTAATCCGGTGAAGCTGTTAAGGTCTTGCCAGGCCCATAGCGTAGTCCATTTGAAAAAAAAAAAAACAAATTTACAGATTCACCGGACTACTAACACGAGCGCTTAAGGTACTTAGCCGGTTTTTATTTATGTAACTAGAAGAAGGGTGCATGCACGCCTTGGTTTGGGCTGTTACCGAAATCCCGGATTTAACCTAACTAAATTGTTCTAAGCTATTAATGCATATATTCGTTTGTGAATCATACAAAACAAAAAAAAAAAACCAACAAAAACAATTGTGTGAAAAAAATTAAATACGCGTCCTTGACACTGTTTTAGGTATGTAACTGGAAAATATTTATAATAAAAAAAATCGTTTATTGACCACAATTGATTACGCGTGTTTTGCTCTGTCACTGAACTTCAGATCGATCTGAGACCGATTTTTAAAGTCAGGCCAGAACAACGTCTGCTGGGCGACTAATAATTAATGAATTATTTTGTTCCTACTTTTGCTTTTATGAATTCTGAACAAGTTACAGTATTTACTAATTTACTACATCTATAAATACTATGTTAGCTAACTATTTTAATAATATCACAAGCTTTAATTATAGTCCGCACACGTATTATTTTAATTTAAGGCCCGGGGTCAAACAATAAGTAAATAATCCGGATAACGATTACATATACATTTCTGTAGAAACAGCGTTGTCTCCTAAACTAATCAGCTTCTGTAATATTAAGGAAACTATAAACCGAGATTTACTCTGTGAAAGTCGTAAAATGGATGAGGACATTCGTAAGCCGATCTCGGTGATCTGACAAAATGGTAAATCTTGCAAATACTCTAAGATATTTTGTGTAAATTAGCTACTTCAAAACTTGGTAATTTTCGGATCTGTATATTTTACCATATTTTCCCGAGCGTTCTGAAATTGCAAACTTCATTGCTTGAATTAAAATTTCTAATAAGAAATGGTACAACACATCTCATATATCCTACAGTTAGTTATACAGATATGTACTAATGTTGCAATTAACTAATCAAATTAAGGACTTACGATAGACATAATACAATATTAAGCAGTTCCGTTCTCTTATATACGGAAGGTAATTCATAAAGCTTGAATCAAAAAGTAAACAGAACGGCAGAAACCTGAATAATTCTAATCAAAAAAGTAGAAGAAAATGGTACATTTGTGGTAGTGTGGTGTGGTCTATATATAATGTTTGGACACCGCGGAAACCTAGTGAGTTGGGATACCTCCTCAATTGGTGTAGGATGATGAATGAGCCAAAGTTTCCGGTTTTTTTATATCATTTTTTATATTTTTTAGGGGTGTAAGGGGTGTTTGGCGTGTAAGGGGTGTCGAATAACAACATAAGACTTGAGATACCCAAGCCAACCTCACCTGCACGTGGTGCACCCTGCTGAATAACGAACGAGGTAATGGCGCAAGCGGGGTGGTAGGGTTTTACAGCCTGACTGGGTCGCAACCACCATGTATATGGCGAAAAAGCCCGTAATAGTGATTCGCTTCTACGGGTCGCGTTTAGAGATCAGCCTGTGCATATCCTGCTTTTTACAGGCTGGCATGATAGTGGCGACCGGCGATGAACAGTGTGTCAATCGGTGGTCGCTATTATTTTTGGATTGTACTATGCTTACCATCAGGCATAGTGCAGTCACTTTGCCGTGGTACAATGAAAAAAAAATATCACAGGAGGCAAACATACAAGTGAGTCACCTGATGTTAAGTGATTACCGCCGTCCATAGACATTAGCAACACCAACGAAGTCGCAAGTACATTGCCAACCTGTGTTTGGGGGAATGAGGTAAAGAGGGAAATGGTGAGGGGATAGGAAAGGGGCGGGGAGGTGGTCCTCCGGCGCTCTCACTGACCAAACGAAACGCAATAATGCAAACACTATTACTTCACGTCGGTTTTCTGTGAGAGGGTGGTACTACCCCGAACGAGTCGACCCATTAATACTGAAACCAACGATAGCTCCAGCGTGGCTCTACCATTAGGACCATTGGGACTCTACTTTAACATAGTCGCGTAGAAGATTGCGTATAATGTTTGTATTTTTCTAGATATTTAGGTCAAATATTAAGCATTAATTAACTTAAAACGAGAATCGAGTGCAAAATGACCTCTATAAGTATTGCTACTGTTTTTGAATTCAACAATTCATGGTTGCGTCCTATAACGCTTTATGTGAGAAATAAGGTTGTAAACTTTTGACCTGATGAATTCAGTTAGTTCGCATAATATTTCAATTAATATGTGTTCGAATGCTATTGCAGTCGTGAGCTTTCGATGTAAATGAACCTTATGCATATCATACAATATTATATCGAATTGTCATGTTAAATTTTGTAATGCCCACATAATCTTAATTGAAAATCTGTTGCTAAACACCTTTAAGTCTACACTGGCAGTTGCGTTTAAAATTCAGTTCTTATAGGTAGATCATGGTTAAACAGTAGACCTATATTTTGTGTTCTATGGATCTAAAAACAAAATAGCAATATTTAAAAATAATGCTGTTAAATACAGGATGTTAATTTTCTTGTAACTACAGTTTGTTACTTTTATTGTTCTCTCTATATCTCATTCCTATTACATATGTACACAAAAATTCAGAAATCAAGATAGTGGATCCATGTAACAAGTCATATGATGTTTTACTACTTGACATTTGCATAAAATTAATTTGAGATTTATTTACGACTGAACATGACTTGCTTTGTTATACATCAAAATTGAGGAATGTTTTAGCACATAATCCGATGGGAATATATATTTCTGTAAACTTAATTACCCTACAAAAAATACATTTTACAATAGTAAAATTGTTTAAAACATTTGAGTTGTTATTTGCAGTGCAAATTTATAACGTATCAATAACTCCTAATTGAAGCGACTCTAAAGCTTAGGTTTTAAATAATCTATACAAGTTATATAAAAATACTGGTCACAAACACGTACGCCTAAACCTTAACCAAAATAGTGTAGGTGGTAGGGCCACGCTGAAGTTATTCTTGGTTTCAGCATAAATGGTCGGCTCGCCCGTGGTACTACCACCCGATTCACAGAACCACCGGTATGAAGTAACAACGTTTAGATTGTTTGGGTCAATGTGAGCACCGGAAACCCAACTCCTCTCTCCCCCTCCGACCCCTCTTCTTCATCCTCCCCCAAACAAAGTCTGACAATGCACTTGCGACTCCCCTGGTATCGTTAGTGTCTATGGACGGCGGTGATCATCTAACATCAGGTGACCCGCCTGTACGTTTGCCTATTATGATATAAAAAAAAACTAGACATCGAACCATTTTTGGTGAATTACTATGTATTCACATTTTTGACTACACTAACTCTTATAATTCACTCTATTGTTATGATATTTTTGATTCTTATAATGTATATTATAATGAAATTCAACATATAAAACACAGTCGTAAAATAATCTTGAAGAAAATGATATTAACATCGGAGACGCACAGTGCACCGAAATGGTCAGATTAACGAACAAAATGCATAGGTTGTAAATTTTACGGCTATGCAAATGTAACAGTGAATTGGGTAGTAAAATCTAAGCTCCAATATGTCGTAGGCGTCAGGATTGCGAATTAAGGAAGGTGATGTTTTCTTGTTCGTGAATTGTCGAATATTTTTGGTATATATTCGTTTGCTCGGTATAAAGTTATAAAAAATGAACGAATCGATGCAAAGTATTTCAGGTTTAGAGGAATTACTTTCTTTTCTTTATTGTGGGTTTTTTGTCATTTTGTATTTTATGCACTCAAAATTGCATTATTATAAGTTCTTTTTTTTTTCCTCGAACTGACTACGCTATTGTCCTAGCAAGGTCTTAACAGCTTCACCTGACTACTAAGGCGAGCACTTAGGGCACTCAGTCGATTTTGTTGCCTCTTTTTTTAACGTGGGAAAATCCTTTCTGGATACACCACCCTCCCGGGGGAGAGTTATGTCCGACTCGCACGGACTAAAGAAGCGGGCCCAATGCCGATCCCTGTGGTACCCCTCTCTTGGTAACACGCCGGGCCATCTGTCTGTCACCGTCCACGTAGGCGGCCTCCCTATCTTCTAGGTACGCCCCCAACAGCCTCCGCAAGTATAGAGGCACTCCGAAATACCGGAGTGCCTCCTGAATGACTCAGTGTGGCAGACTGTTGAAGATGTTGGCGATATCCAGAGACACCGCCAATACCCTCTCTCCCTGGGAGGTCACCTTCATGGACAGCGACTTCAGGAGGGATAGGACGTCCAACGTGGAACGCCCCGTCCGGAAGCCAAACTGCGCATCCGACAGGTTTGGCCCTACCTCCTCAAGATGTTGAACGATCCGGGTGGACAAGATCCTCTCGAGCGTCTTCCCGGCGTCGCCCAGCAACACAAGGGACCGGTACTCGAACGCGTAGTCCGGAGGGCAGCCCTCCTTCGCCATTAGGTGAAGCCGCCCAGTCTTCCAGAGCTTCGGGAACTGTCCGACCGCAAGACAGCGGTCAAACAGTTCCCGAAGCCATCCCTCGAGATGGCCCAGCGCTACAGCCAGCACCCGATTTGGGACCCCACCAGAGCTGGGTGCTCTCAGTTTTTTAAGGAGGTGCTCCACAGCCCTCCCCAGCTCCTCCTCCGTTACTGGGGAAGGATATCATCTTCCTCCTCAACTGCCGCCCTAGGCGGAGGCATGGGAGGAAGTGGCAGCATCGGAGGGTTGGGGAATAATTCTTCCACGACCCTCGCCACCACCTCATGCTCAAAGATCTCCGTCGCCGAGGGCGCCCGGCCTCGGAATTTCTTCCGAGCCACCCGGTACGGGCGCCCCCACGGAGCCCTTTCCAGCTCTCGAAGCATCTCCTCCCATGCTCCTCCTTCGTTCGCTACCTATCTGAGCTAACCTAAGCTGACTATTCATACATATATGAGTTGTTGGAACATATATGTGTACCAAGCATACATACCTCAACAACTCTTATACATATTTCGTATCGGATAATTATAAGTTCTGCCTTTAGGTTGGTTTAAGGTTTGTAGCTTATACTATACTTTACAAATAATAAAAACTGACTATTGTTTCAACTGGTATAAAAATGATGTGGCCTAACATGGAATCTATACTTATAGGATTGCTTCTAAAATAGTTGTAGCAAAATATTTACTGGTGTTTAATCACAGATTTTTAACTTGAAGATGATTTTAGAAGAAACTCAACTACTATGAACATATTTAATTCCAATTAATTTAATTTGAAGACACAAAGGTCAAACAAAACAAATTACATAAATAAACCTTATGACATTGTCCTCGCTTAATGAAACTCATGCTGGCAAATAAAACCTGATGCAAGATAAACACTTTTATGTTGGACGGATTAAAAATTCGATCGTAAACAGAGCTTAGCGGACAAGTGTAGGGATCGTATGCCTCGGATTGATGTAACGTTTACGACGTTGAGTTTTGTCACAGGATTTGCGAGATAATGTCACTCGGTCGAGTTTATGTGACGTGGATTTACTTTAAAAAATTGAGGATCGTTGGTACGTAAATAAGCGTGTTAAATAATTTTTTTAAATAAGCAATGATATACAATTACTCTACAATAGTATATTTGTTAGCCATATTTGTAGTCCAGCGAAACTCTTAGAGCGTTGTTAGGCCAATAGCGTAGCCAGTTCGGAAAAAAATGTTTATCATATTCTTCCTAATACTTTTTAACTGTATATAGTATACGATGGCTATCTAGCATGTAAATAAATAAGAGCGTACATTTTAAGAGCACTAATCATAAAGTAAATTCATTATATACTACTTATGCTCGCTACTTCATCCGCGAGGTACTTAATGCAAAAAAACAGCCTTTCGTTTGTTCTGTATTAGGTATTATTTATAGATTATAATTATATATAAAACAGGATATCAATTCTGTCTTTGTAAGACATTTAATTGCATCTACTTACCTACTCTTTTCTCGTACTTATCTCGACCCGTCATTAAGATTATATAACTTTTGATAGACTGGACCGATTTTAATGAAACAAAGACTAAATGAACGATGTGGTTTAGCAGTTATGCGCGTCCGAACTAACAGACAGACAGACATTTCTAAAAATGATTGAAATGTATTTTGTTATTTATTCCTAGACGCTTTCAACATTTTTTTTTAATACAAATCTAAAACTACTATGTTTTTTTTTTTATTATAGCACGGCAAAATGACTGCACTACGCCTGATGGTAAGCTCAGTGCAATCCATAAATAATAGCGACCACCGATTGACACACTATCCATCGCCGGTCGCCACTATCATGCCGGCCTGCAAAAAGCTGGACATGCACAGGCTGATCCCGAAACGTGACACGCAGTAGCGATTCCCTATGACGGGCTTTTTCGCCATATACATGGTGGTTGCGACCCAGTCAGGCTGTAAAACCCTACCACCCCGCTTTCGCCATTGCCTCGTTCGTTATTCAACAGAGTGCACCACGTGCAGGTGAGGTTGGCTTGGGTGTCTCAAGTCTTTTGATATTATTTGACACCCCATACACCCCTATGTTGCGTTTCTTCTGGTCCGTGAAAGCATCGAAGGCCCAACTGCTCTTCCCGCCACTCTCTTTCTCCATTTCTCCAAAGAGTAGCTGGAAACGAACTTGGGACTCTCTTGGTGATGCTAGTATCTATGGACGGCGGTGATCACTTAACATCAGGTGACCCGCCTGTTCGTTCATCTATGATATAAAAAAATATTTGGAGACTTTTGTTATCTCTGATATATCAATCCCATCGCACTTTATATATAACAATAACTGTTATTATTAAATCTAAAAACAGAATAATTACTATACTTAAATAAACTACATAGCCTTTTGTAAACAGTCTAATGTCGATTCTGCCCATAATATGTTAATAACGTGTATGACAAAACAGTTATTTTTTTTTTTTTTTTTTATTGAAACACGACAAAGTGACTGCACTATGCCTGATGGTAAGCATAGTACAATCCAAAGCAAAACAGTGGTGACCACCGAGAGATAGATCACCCATCGTCGCTAGCCGCTGTCATGCCGGCCATAATGACGAAAGTCACCCGGTACTGGATATGCACAGGCTGATCCCGAAACGCGACGCGCAAAAGCGAGTCACTATGACGGGCTTTTTCGCCATGTACATGGTGGTTGCGACCCAGTCGGGCTGTAAAACCCTACCACCCCGCTATCGCCATTGCCTCGTTCGTTGATCAGCAGGGTGCACCACGTGCAGGTGAGGTTGGCTTGGGTGCCTCAAGTCTCAAGATGTTACTCGACACCCCTTACACCCCAGCACCCCTTACACCCCAAGTTATATGAAAGTATTAAACAAACAAAAATTAGTAAAAAATTATAGGTACTGTCGATTTAACAATGGGTTTATATTTTCCCCATGCATGTTTTGTTAAGTTATAAAACCTTCCATTAAAAAAATATAACCAATAACTGCAAATTCAAATCATAACCTGTATTTAAAAGTCAATGATCATTCAAAAAACTTGTTATTAGAGACAATACTATCTACACAATAGAAAAACAACCGCCAACATTTAATTGAATCGAATCAAAACGTATCATCAGTTTTAAAAAAGTAAAATAAAAAAAAAATCAACATATACTTTCAGTTTTAAGTCCTAATAAATAAAGATCATAACGCGGTGTATCAAATTTACAACAATTCGAAATACTAACTAATGGGTACTTTTAAAATTTCAGACTGACAACTTCGTTTTTACGGTCACAAAAATAGTCCAGCTTCGTCCCACTGGGCATTAGCATGTTAAATAGCTGAACAATATAACATGGCGCTTAATACAATACGAAAGTGTAAACGCTCAGGTGCGTAACCAACTAATTAATTTGAATACCCGCATTTGATTACACAAATCAAATGGTTTCATTGTGCGCAGGGGTGAAATGAGAAATCGCTAAGAAATTTTGTTCGTCACGTTTCGAGCTTGTTTCCGGTGCTTTTTGTTCGTGACGCCTCATTATTTTATAACACATAGTGTGAATATGTTTTAGAATAGTCCGTTGTTAAATAAATTAAGTTGATCAATAGATATTAAGTTCAATTTTAGGTGGTTTTAGGTGATTATTGTAGATGGTAGAGCCACGCTGAAGTTCAGGCTTCAGAATAAAAGAGGCAACTCGCCCGGGGTAGTACCACTCTCTCAGAGAAAACCGACCTAAAGTAACAGTGCTTGCGTTGTTGCGTTTCGTTTGGCCATTGAGAGCGCCGAAAGTTCATCACTCCTCAGCTTCACCCTGTCTTCTTCCCTCCCCCTCCCCCAACATAGACCAGCAATGCACTTGCGACTCCCCTGGTGTTGCAAGTGTCTATGGAAGGTGGTGATCACTTAACATCAGGTGACCCATCTGGTCGTTTGTCTACTATGATATAAAAAAGACACATGTATTCGAATTGATCAACTAGAATAGATAGTATTATCATTGTGAATACGAACGTAATTTTTAAACATGTACGGTATTATTAGAAGAAAGTTAAATACGTATTAAATACTTGCTTTAAAAAGGTTTCGTACTACACCGCGCTTGCCCGAGGCAAGTTCACGTTATGTTTTTTTTTTTCGAAATGACTACGCTATTGATCCAGCAAGGTCTTAACAGCTTCACCGGACTACAGTTCGCGTTATCCTTTTTTCGCAAGTCTAACCTAACTAAAGCGAGACAAAAGAGCAAGATGACGAACATTCAGCGAGCGTGGTGCATTTAAAACTTTACAATTTAAAGCAAGTATTCAATACGTATTTAACTTTTTTGTAATAACAGCGTTTAATTCTCGAGTAGTAGCTAAATATATGTTAGAAAAATATTTCGTAATTCAAAATGAATTTCTATTATACAGTTAGCTCTATACAGTATTCTCTACGATCACCCTACGCACAGGTGTCGTCCTTTCACACGCCGACATAACGTCGCGTCGTGTCGGCCTTTATGATATCTCGTTTATTATTTTGACCAGTAATTGTTCATTGCTCGCCCACTGGGCGCCTTGCTCATGACTTTTTTTGTTTTCTATTACATTTTTATTAAAAAAACAGTACTGTAAATAATCTATAAATTATATGATACTTTCGAGTTTTGAAGTTAAACTTATTTTAAGATGGTGTGAAACGAAAATGTGTAACGTAAAAGAGTTTTTTTTCAAACTGACTACGCTATTGGCCTGACAAGGTCTTTATAGCTTCACCGGACTACTAAAGTGAATGCTCAGGGCACTCGACCGATTTTATTTAGGCCAATAGCTCAAGAGTGCACACACACATTGGGTTGTTACCGAAGTCCCGGATCTAACCTTGCTAAACTATTTTAAGCTATTCATACATATATTCGTTTGTAAATCATATAATTGAATGTATATCGGAAATGAAACTACTCGATTTGGTTCGAATAAGGGAAAAATAAAACCCTTCCACCATGTGTATGTGTGCACGTATTTCATCTGATCTGTGTGTACAAGTGATGTGGGTGAGTCATTGTATCGCGAGAGTAACAACTCGAAGAAACCATCTGGAGACGACGTAGGCTCGAGATGTTACCGGAAGAAGCGCGACATATGTGCGGGATCGATAGATGGGCTCTGCTTCATGGCGACGTGGGGAGAGTAAAATTAACTATGCTATTTGTCCTAGCAAGGCCTTTCAGCTTCACCGGACTACTAAGGCGCGCGCTTAAGGCACTCAGCCGGCTTTACGAAAAAGAGATAGCTATAAATATACATATAGGTTTAGGCTGTGAGAGAATGAGATAGAATGCGTTTCTATATAGTTTCGCTATCCTTATTCTCCTCTTTATACGATGGTACGTAGCCGTCTGCGTCCTCGCTGCTCTTGTGTCTTATACGGGCCCATACACGGATTCTATATACCATTAAACTTATATATAATTTTAATATACTTTAGCAAAAGACTGAATGACATTTAATCACCGAAATTCAATAAATTTCGATTGAATTTTGCCCACTTGATGACCAATATTTATTAAACAACTAAAATGTGTTTAACCAAATTCAACCACAAAATTAATTAATGAAAATTATTTAAAAAATACCACAAATCGTTCCATAAAATGATATCGCGTGTGTTCCCACGAAATAATTTTGTGTTTGATGATTCACTATCATACACTAGGGTATGATGAACTCTTGGATCATTTTTCTTTCATTACAAAAAAATAAAAAAATAATCTTTGATGAAATTCATTATTTTTTTCTCAAATTTCATATTGTTTTTCAAGAAAAGGGCGAAATCAACAAACTTTAATATATCTACGCAATGTATATACAGCTTTTCCGTGATAGAAGTTGATTTAATACACGCTTAACACAACTATGTCATAATATTCTTTTTTTTTCTTCGATCTGACTACGCTATTGAACTAGCAAGGTCTTAACAGCTTCACCGGACTACGGCATAATATTCTTTGTTTGCTCGTCAGTTTGAATTTCTGGATTTATTTTGAATAGTGCTTGACCGATTTTTATTAAAATTTGTATACGGTTAAATTACGTAATATGACTGTTATCGATTGATTGATGTTATTATAAGGTCTGTGGCAGAAAGATATCTGACTACTGGGGGCTTAACCAAGTTGCTTATCTACAATCACTAACGCGAATAGAAAACGGAAAAATGTTTAACATACATTTTTCCGTTTTCTATTTGCACGTGATATAGCGCTCATATATGTCATCTCCATATATTTTTCTTTTTTCTATTTGCACGTGATAT
>JACEII010000050.1:2961469-3018875 GCA_014332785.1 Antheraea mylitta | reverse complement strand
ATAGCGTTCAGATATGTCATCTCCATATATTTTTCTTTTTTCTATTTACACGTGATATAGCGTTCAGATATGTCATCTCCATACATTTTTCCGTTTTCTATTTGCGTTAGTGATTGTAGATAAGCAACTTGGTTTGGCCCCCTGGTTCGCTAGTATGTCGTTAAAAAATTAAGAGGCTATTACAAACTATCAAGAATATAAATTAAAGAAAAATCATAAATTATGAATTTTATTACAGGAGAATTATATGCACTTCTGACATTGGTACAGTATAAGAATAGTTAACAATGATTTTAAGAATCATAAAAATATAACATAACAAAAAGAAAACTGCACTTAATTTCAACTTTAATTAAATTCCGTATAACGGACTTTATACGTTATTATAAAATTAATAAACAGCTAAAATAACTGTAACCAGCAAATATCATACTCATTAATAGTAATATAATAATTGAAATAAAAAAGGAGTGGAAAATAATTACAAAATTAATAAACGTTTTCGAAGAAATAACAAATTCTTTGTCATTATTTTTCGTAAACGGTGTAACTTGTTATCGGCTGAGTGCCGTAAGCGCTCGCCTTAGTAGTCCGGTGAAGCCGTTAAGACCATGCTAGGTCAATAGCGTAAACAGTTCGAGAAAAAAAAAGTGTAACTTTTCATAAGAACATAATATTACATTACATTTTACTGTTTTAAAAATATATTTTACCATCTCATAAAAACTGTGCGAATGTTGTTTTTTTACACTTTACTAACCCGATTTATTTAAAATTATGTACGTAATAAAAACAATAAATTATTGCTTTCAAACATCGAGTCACCAGACACGGTTTTAATTAAATTAATCGTTAAGTTGCGATATAAATGACGAGCTGGTATGGTGCGAAGGGAAAATGTAGATGTCGAAAGATAAAACATAATAAAACACTTCCTCTGATAAGTGCGGGATTATAATGACGATTTTTTGTATTATGGATTACACAAAATATAATATCTATAAAATCTACATTTCTTACACAAATTGTAATAACATTACGTGAGATCTAGCGAAGTATTTTGCCTTTTAAAAGCATTAATATTACTGTTATACGAGTACTAAAAGCACAGCAAATTGTTTTTGTATTTTAGAACTTTATACTGTTTATTTGCTGATAAATATAAATCATCAAAATAATACTTTTACTAATATCATACATATGAATCTTGTTCGTTTGTCAAGCTTTAAGTACTGAACCCAAACATCATGAAATTCTGCATATACGTTCATACAAATATAGAAGAAGACTTAAAATATTTTTTATCCAGAAAAAAATTAAATCAACGTGCGTGAAGCCGCGAGAAAAAACGGGTAGTTACATTTAAGAATTTAATAAAAATTATATAATAAATAAATTATATAATAAATTGTGTAATTTGTGTTAATATAATACAAGTATGAGCAAATCAGCTGATGTATGTATCTAATCCATATCTACTAATTCAGCAAGGCGGTAGGACCTGTATACCCAATCGGATCACTACAACCAGTTGACCATAAATCCGTCACAGTGACTCGCCTGTGGTCTGTTGCATTTCAGTATGAACAGTATATGTTCAGCTGATAAGAGAATAGCAGACCATCATAGCAAAAACTTGTAGATCTCCGAACGTCGTCCTTGTTTTAGACAGACTGAGCTTATATGGTATAGTGCCGTTATTTTATCGCAAAAAAAAACTAATAGTAATATTTTCACTCGAATCAAATTCGTCACAGCTAGGCCGCACGCGACCCGCATGATCACTCCACGATCCTGATACTACACTATACTGGACAATGTAATATTGGTACTAAATGAAAATGATTTTAATCACCTGCCCCTAATTTTATTGTACGGTTTGATAACGTTACAGTGTTCTGCTTTATTGTTTATGAAATTTAAAATTAGTTGAACAACATACATGAACTAAAATTATTGTACTAATTTTTAAATAACTTCGACGCAACCTTTGATGTAAATGTAGGTTGAATAAATAAACCACCGTTGCCTAAAATTGTCGTAGAGAAATATCTTCAAGCTTAATCACATTGTTTTGGGGAGTTTTTGGCGGAATTTTGGTCTGTCATGTAGTAAATTTTATATTTTATTCATAATCTTGAGTTACTTGACTCAATATTGTGTAAAATTGGTGGTGTTTTATGTAATATAGTTCGTTTATTGTGCATAAGTGAAGTGAATGGTAAATAATACCACGGAGAATGAAATTCTGAGATGCCACCAAAACTGCCTGGAAGGTTCTAACAAGGGATCCACCAATTTGTTAGAACATTGAAATAATCATACGACACCTGTAATATAATTAACTACACAACAATGGCAGTAATCATCTGGAAGATTGGGTATCAAAAAAAAAATTAAAAAAATACTCTAGAAGCGTTTTTCACGAACAGCAGTTCACTGTAAAAATATATCGGCATACGTTTTTCGATTTCAGCATATTTTTTTCGATGCTCTAACAATTCTTTCACATTCACCCCAATTATCCAAAACATTGGGTACACAGTAAATCGTCGTACGACATTAACGCAAAGGAAAACGACTTCGAAGCACCCCTTAAATAAATATTCGAAACCAACAGTGACGTGTCGTTCCAGAAAGTTCTACAAACTTTGTTTTACGGTTCTTATAGTTTTTGTTACTTCATTTATTGTTTAAATAGATTTCTCACCAACTTTTATTCTATTAAACATTACGTAAAGCTTATTTTTTTTTAATTAATATATCTTTAATATATCACAACATACCATTATTAAATTCTGACAAATCAATACTAATTCAAATAAATAAAATTAAGCAAAATTAATAACAAAGTTCTGAGCTATATTTTGTATTGCAATAAATTGTAAAATACAATATGTTTACTATTAAAATTAAAAACATAACAAGCAAGCAAACTGCAAGCAATTATTTTCATATTTTACAAAGTTCTATGTGTTTTTCTTCCTAATTGCATTCTATTAACGGATACTGTAAGTTGAGATTGTCCTTCAAGAAATTCTAATAAATTGTGGCTATAAAAAATATATTTATAGGATACTGAGAAACTAAAGATTGGGAATTGTATGTATATTAAATAATAAAATGTAGGTTTTGAGCACAATATAAAAATATCATAGATGGTTATCCAAGTGACTTTATCAACACAAAACTCAAAACCGGCCCAGTCTTTTGGTTAAGCAATTACAAACATAGGCTCTCTAGACACCAGAATCTCTACTAATTTGATAACTATGAATATGAGTTTGTTTGTGTATTATGCTTCCACGCTTTAAATATTCAATACATTATAAAATAAATTTGTATACATATTGACAGAGTTACAGAAAAAACATAGCGTAACTCTCATCTACAAATTAAGTACTGTTCCAAAGGGAGAGTAAAATAAAGATTAATGTGAGCAAATACGCAAGTCAAAACTAACTTTATATATAAAGATATTATCTAAATTTCATGTTCTAGATATATATCACTTAACTTCAATAATAGAGAGATATTTTTAAAAATCTATCCATGAACGGTAAATAAAACTTTGTAAGTCACCATCGTAAAAGTAGGTGTCATTTGCATCAATCCACGTCGAATTAGGGGATTCTTTGTGTTTAAATAAATCGTGGGGATGAGGAATTTCCTTCGCCGTAATTGCTTAGAGTTTGTTGTTACAGCGTTTTGTTTCTATTGTTATGTTAATTTATAGTATCTAAGGAATTAACTGAATGTGAATAACTATCTTAATAGTAATTAGTGATCGGCTGATGACACAAAAAGCACGATGTAATCTAGGGTTATAGTATTAGAGTGGAAATATATATAGCTACTGAATTCGTACCCGATTAGACCTCCCACGGCAGCGGCTCAAGCCTAGGTTCGATCCCTCGGTAGGGAGCCCTTGAGTGCGTTGCTTGCGTGATACGGTGACACACAAATATACATCACTGCTCCAACACTACACGATCACCCCCACACACGTGCACGCCTGCACGCCTACACGCTTACACATGAAAGTGGAAGGATTTACTTTTTTCCCTTATCGAACTGAAAAACTCTCAATTTTCCGATAATAAATATATGGAGGAGTTGTTGAGGCGTGTATGCTTGGTACACATACGTTTTAACAACTCATACATATATGAATAGTTAGCTAAGATAGGTCGCGATTTTGCATGCAACAGGCAACAGCCAGGCCGAGGTGTGCCGTGCACCCTTGAGCTGGTTGCCAGAATGGAATCGGCTGAGTGCCTTAAGCGCTCGCCTTAGTAGTCCGATGAAGCTGTTAAAACCTTACTGGGTCAATAGCGACATTTCGAAAAAAAAAAAAAAAACTGAATTCGTGGTGCTATTGGATAGTAAATATTAAACTTTGTATATCTCCTGCCACGTCATCATTTTTTAAAATAGTAGTTATGATGTGTCAATTTATTTTAATAGTCATAATGTAGCGTGGAACCACAATTACAAGGTTTTGAAAAAAAAATGCCTGTGTGGACTACTTTAATTTTGAAAAATTATTAGGATAATATGAGGCAATAGCAAAACTTAAACAATGTTACATGCACAATTTTTGTAGCATTTTCAGCTTTTTATGAAGAGTTAGCGTAACAACTGCGAGGGCTTTCTATAATTCTGAAGACTATACTGCATGGTTGAAGTAGAGGCGACAATGATTGCCTTCAAGCAAATTACTTTTTAAAGAAGATATTAGCAGAATTTAGTTGAGATTGAGAGATAGAGACAAGAGCGAAATAAATGAATCTTCTATAGGCTATTGTTACTGGCACAGAGTGACAGAATATCGTGATGCCTACAGCAAAGCAGTTACTGATGGTAGCAAAGTTCATGGACGTTTTCTAAATTCTAGAGTGACATAAGATTTATTTCAATATACAAATATTCCCTGTAGCTCTGATATCTGTTTTGGCTTGTCAGTAAAGGCAAGTGGCAATATTAAGGCAAATAAATTGTTAACAAGCTTCAGAACAAGGTAGTGAAACTTTGAAATCCGCAAGGCTACCAAACAAGTCATGTTGAAAATCTGAGACAAGTGGCAGTATATTTGTTGCGGCAATTTAACTCGTTAACATCCAGGTGTCATTGTAGGCATATCTTAAATCCTACAAATTATAAAGAAACACAAATTATATCGCAAAAAAAGTCATAAAAACCTCAACAAAGGTTTTTTCCTTAATTTTAGTCCGTTCTGACACGCGCTTATAATTGTATGTCAGGAGTGTATCATTTTACGCGCCAGAGATTATGTTGGTCAGTTCCTTGTTAAGACAAAGGATGACATAATATTGACCGTAAATTTCACGCTTTGTTTTAACTTGTAAGTGTGACAAAAAATTAATTTTAAAGTATTGCATATCCGAAATTCGTATACATTTTAATTAATGACAACTTTCTGGAATACTATATGAAAGCTGGATTTTTTTTTATTGTAGCACGACAAAGTGACTGCACTTTGCTTGATGGTAAGCATAGTACAATCCAAAAACAGTGGCGACCACCGAGAGACAGATCATCCATCGCCGGTCGCTGCTGTCATGCCGGCCATAATGACAAAAGTCACCCGGTACTGGATATGCACAGGCTGATCCCGAAACGCGACGCGCAAAAGCGAGTCACTATGACGGGCTTTTCGCCATGTACATGGTGGTTGCGATCCAGTCGGGCTGTAAAACCCTACCACCCCGCTATCGCCATCGCCTCGTTCGTTGATCAGCAGGGTGCACCACGTGCAGAAGAGGTTGGCTTGGGTGTCTCAAGTCGTAAGATGTTACTCGACACCCCTTACACCCCAAAGTTTTGTCAAGTGGCAACTTCCTTAGGCGCAATGAAAGGATTTTTTAGCAGGAGATAAACTTATAATTTCGTGTGATGACATGCTAGTTAGCGTGACTGACCTTACTGCCTTTGAACGGCTTGTGTCATACTAGACACGCGTGGTAAAGTGACCTGTGTATATGTAATATTGATATTTGCAGCTCACCACATATTTAATTAATAAATAAGCTTTATGAGAATTAATGTAATTATTACTTCGTGGGTGTTAATAGATGTGAAAAGCTTAATACTAATAATTTCAATGTACAAATTATGCAATATAAATAATTTGCTCATTTTGCGAATTGAGTTTTGAGGTTTCGCTTCTATCGGCAGTACTTATGACTGTCCCAACTTTTTTTATACTTCCTAATGCGTAATGACGTACGATCTAAGATAGTAAACATGTTAAATCTATAAGAGACTGGCTTTCAAGCGTATCTACCGGAATACATCTATATAGGAGTTTGGAGACAGATTGTTATCTCGAGGCTGGTAGCTAATTAGTTATGCTTAAAAAAAGGCTCTACTTCCATTTTAAAGTTGGTTTCATCATGATACCTTAATATAATGTTAAGATAATTTTTGTAAATCTAATATCTTTAAACAAGCAAAATACCTTTAAACGAGAAATTCTTGTATATTTTTATGTTGTTATATATCCAGGTTCTCGGAAACGGCGTCAGCGATTTTCGTGAAACTTAGTATATAGGTGGTTTCGGGGACTATAAATCGATCTTGCTAGACTTCATTCATAGAAAACTTTTTATCTGAGTTTTAGGCAATAAAAAAATATAGCTAGAATATACTGGTAAATTTCGCCGACGCTGTCAAAATAAAAATACTCGTAGCTCAGATGGAAATCGGCCGCTTCGAAAATCCGTACAACCCAAATTCAAACCCGAGTGACAGCGAAAGAGATTTCTTTTTTTAATTTTTTTTTTTTTATTGACACAAATTTTAAAATTTTTTTTAGAGAACCGAGCTAGGCTCGGTCGCCATGGTACTTAAAATTAAGCTAAAGTGTGTTCTCATTCGTTTATCAATTTGTACGAGTAGGTAATACTAGAAACTTTAGAACAAGCGCTAAGGAGCTCAAATTGTAAAAACCATTTAGCACATAAAGCACGTACAGATTAATTACCAGTTTTAAATAACCCGATTAGGCCTCCCTTCACCCGATTAGACTTCCCACGGAAGCGGCTCAAGCCTAAGTCCGATCCCTCGGTAGGGAGCGCTTGAGTGCGTTGCTTGCGCGATACGGTGACGCACAAATATACATCACTGCTACAACACTACACGATCACCCCTACACACGTGCACGCCTACACGCTTACACATGAAAGTGGAAGGATTTACTTTTTTCCCTTATCGAACTGAAAAACTCTCAATTTTCCAATAAGTATATGGAGGGGTTGTTGAGGCGTGTATGCTTGATACACATATACGTTTCAACAACTCATACATATATGAATAGTTAGCTAGGTTAGTTAAGAGAGGTCGTGATTTTGCATGCAACAGGCAACAGCCAAGCCGAGGTGAAAATGAAAATCGGCTGGGTGCCTTAAGCGCTCGCCTTAGTAGTCCGGTGAAGCTGTTAAGACCTTGCTAGGTCAATGGCGTAATCATTTCGAAAAAAAACAGTTTAAAAAAAGACTTAGTAAAATAAAGTTGCTATACTGTGTGTTGTAAGCACAAAAATCTTTATACTAGTAAATGTATATGGAAGAGTGTCTATTTTAGCTTAACATAGTGCAACATAAACTGAAGCTGTAACTGCTTCCAGCATGAATGGGTCAGCTTGCTCGGGGTAGTACCACCCTCTCATAGAAACACCGACGTGAAGTAACAGTGCATGCATTGTTACGTTTCGTTTTGTCGTGAGAGCGCCGGAAACCCACCTCCCTTCTCTTCCTCGCCCTTCCCCACCAACACAGGCCGGCAACGTACTTGCGACTACTCTCGTCTTGCCAGTGTCTATGAACGGTGGTGATCACTTAATATCATGTGATCTACCTATTCGTTTGCCTTCTATAATATAAAAAAAACTGAAATGTATTATTCTGAAGCCAAAATTTGCTATATCTGCAATCTTTTTTGATTTTACTAAGTAAAAGTCGAAATAGTGTTTATGTTTCTCAACTAACGAGTTTGGATTCATCTATAGTAATAATAAATATGGCCAAAATATATATTTATAAATAACCTTACCTAAAAGGGATGGTTTAACCATTAAATAAATGATCACTGTCAAAGGAATAAATGTAACACGTCCTAATAGATGTTGTTGAAGACATCTTCAGTTAATTTTTGATGTATAAGCTATCGTTTGCCACTGTCGACGCCACGTGGTCGGATTTACATCGAGACTTCTCTTAATGACCTAATATTTATTTTTGTATTCCATAACTTAAACAAACGATTCTACTAGTTTGACATTTTACAGAAGAATTTTTTGCATAATACATACTTGAATATTGTGAAATAAACATTAATCGTCACTAAAACAATATAAGTCGAATGTAATTAATGTAAGCGGTGTAATTAAGTTTTTTTTTTTTTCGAAATGAAAACGCTGTTGACCTGGAAAGGTCTTTATAGCTTCACCGAACCATCGAAGGGAGCGCTAAAGGCACTCAGCCGATCTGGGATGTTTGGGCGACTAACTCAAGGATGCACGGCACACCTCGGCATGGGCTGTCGCAAAAATTTTGATACGTTTTGAAATTCGTAAGCAACAAATAAGAGCTAATTCTTGAAAGTATATTTATGCTGTTAGTTAATAATTAAAATTTAAAATTTGGTTTTCTCTTGGGTTTTGTGGATATTGTCCGCAACTTCCCTAACTGTAATTAATATAGATTTAACTTAATACTCGGGAATTTTACTTGTTTCAAAATGAAAAATGCCCTTTTCTGTATTCTTTTCAAAAAATATGTAATTTTATAATAATGGGTTGAGTGGTAAAGGCTTGACGTAACGTAACAAACAAACATACTTACATTTCTATACACATAATAATAGTAATTTGGATTTATTGAAGATGCTATCCTTTAAAAACGAAGCAATTAATATATAGATTGTAGGTTAGAAAGTACGCTAAGCAATAACAAAGTTACAGTAGATTTGTTTATAATTTTGGCACGATTTCATACACTTAAATTTTGTCGTTAACTCACAAGGAGTGGGACAAGAAAACGACTAAAGACTCGCATCCAATCTTATAATAATCCTGACACGTTCTCTGTTGTGGATTTGCCATAATTGTGAGTTAAAATAGGCTGATATTATATTTAAAAGGCCTCTTATCCATGCGAGCTTCAAATAGAACCCAATATACACAAAATTCAACCAATATTATATTAGAATTTTTGACGCGAATTTTAGTCTGTCATGTAGTAGAATTTATATTTTATTCATAATATGATTATGTAATAATTTGTAAAAAATTGTTTAAAAATTTAATTTAATTTGACTCTATATTTTGTAAATTTGAAGGTGCTTTACGTAATATAGTTAGTTTATTGTGCATAAGTGAAGTGAATGGAAAATAATACCACGGAGCATGAAATTCTGAAATGCCACAAAAACTCCCAGAAAGGTTCTAACAAGGGATCCACCATCTTGTTAGAATATTGATTTACACGACTCTTAATATTGAAATGACCGCACGACGCTTGTAACATTATTGACTACGCGACAATGGCAGTAATAATCAGAAATATTGATTGCCAAAAATAAAGATATAAAAAATATTATATTCAAATTTTAAGCGAAATGTAAGAGTCTAGTTTCTTTCTGAAAACTCCAATATAATTTATAGCTACTTAGTCTAATGTAAACGGATCTATTTCAAACATAAATTAGAACGAAATTATTCTCCTAAATTTAAATAAAAAAAATATGGGATGACTAAGAAATAAAATAAAAGGATACGATCAATAATAAAACTAATTAAACGCTGTGAAGTAACACCTGATTTTATGGCCTCTATAAAATTACAAATTAGCTGTAAAAAACCAACTCAGTTAATGGTTCTCAACTTTTATGCCGTAACAGTCCCTCACAATTTTTTCCCTGAGTCTATACGTTGTGGGCCTGAAAGATCTTGACAGTTTCACCGAGTTTTGGAACGAGCGTTTAAGGTACTCAGTCGAAATGGTTATTAGTGTAAAGACCCTAAAAATCCTTCACTGTTTTAACCAGATTTTTTATCCTAAAATTAGCTCTGTCTGCTCTGTCAAAGGCATACCTTTGGCTCTCGATACACTTCGCTATACCACTCGGACCCTTTACACTGTAATTGCATGTAATGTATAATATCTCATTTTCTAACCTACATTTTTTTTTGATAATTGCGTTGCGAGATTTTTAGGAGACTCTTGAGGAAAGTAATTTGTGGTCAGTAAACTATAAAATTAATAATAATTTTAGGAAACTGGTAGTTCCGAGATTAATTAGCGCATACAAACAATTTAAAACCTTAAAATTCCAACTAATGTTCCAACATATGTGGTTACGTTTTCATGCCTTAAGTAACCGACGATTGTGAAATTTTACATACATTTAATTAAGGATATAAAATAAGAACATAGGAAAGGTAAAAAATAACTATTCCAAAGGGATAAGTCAAGTCTACATTAAGAATTTTGAAGCCGCTGATAAAATAATGAAATAATTCTGTAGTTTTAAAAATGCCTTATAGAAATCGAATATATGCTAATAAATAAATAAATACACGCTTCTAACAAGCTTATGTAGAAAATATATTGTATTAACAGTAAAGAGACTTTATGTTAATTCATATAAGTTACATTTTTACTATATGTTCTTAGAATCATTTACTTTCTGTAAAGACGTCAGTAGTATCACATGATATTGTTTGATTTGATTATTTTTCTTTTAAAAAAGGACCAATTGTGTACAGTTTGGGCACTACTGTCACCGACGATGTGGCCATATATCAATATAAAGGCAACATTTGTTTGTTGGTTCGTTACGAGTGCGCGTGAGTCGATCTTTGTTACAGATACATAATTTAAATACTGAGGTGAATAAAATTATAATAATTATTTTTGTTGTTGTATAGAGTGTGATATCATATTTATATTATATTATTTCAAACATGCATTTTTTCACACTGTATTTTTAAAGACGGTTTTTTTTAAGATAGATGAATATACTATATATTAATTTATAAAAAAAAATATTCATTAAAAATGTTTTTCATTAATCAGTGATACGTGTTCATAAAAACAGATAGACAGATAGACATTTCCAAAAATAATTGATTTTTGTTAAATATCATAGGAGGCAAACGAACTAGTGGGTCACCTGATCTTAAGTGATCACCACCGTCCATAGACACTAGCAATGCCAGGGGAGTCACAAGTGTGTTACCAGCCTGTGTTCGTGGAACGGGGAGGAAAAGAAGAGGAGAGGGGGAAGGTAAGGAGAGCTTGGTCTCCGGCGCTTTCACTGACCGAACGAAACGCAACAATGCAAGCACTGTTACTACATGTCGGTTTTCTGTGTGTCTGGTGGTACTACTCCGGGGAGCCAACTCATTTATGCAGATGTCAGTAATAGCTTCAGTGTGGCTCTACCACCTACAAAATGTAATATATTACTTACTAGCCTCTGCCTGCGACTTCGTTTGCGTTCTCAAATGGAAAACATCCCGATTTTGAAACATTTTTAATCTGTGCTCCGCTCCTATTGGTCTTAGCGTAATGATATATAACCTATAACCAGTCTCGATGAATGAGCTATATAACACTGAAAGAATTATTTAAATCGGACCAGTAGTTCCTGAGATTACCCCCTACAACGCCACAACATCACAACGTCACAAACTTTATTTACCTCTTTATAATATTAGTAAGTATTATTTAGTATTTTAGTATTATTTAGTATTTAGTATTAGTTAGTATTTACTTATTCCTAGACACCGGCAACAATTTTATTCACAAAAATCGAAAAAGTACAGACACTTCAGATTTACGTTCTTATATGTATAAATAATTATTTAAATCAAAGCATTAAAAAATATTCATACGTGTTATACCCGAATATGAACAGCCTGGGCAACTTTAAAACTAACTGTTCATTATTCAAGTGTCGTGTGTAAGCACATATGTTTATGATTTTTGTTCAAATAATTATATGCTAATATAAACAATTAGGCACAAGTGTTCTGTTCCCAGTGACTGGAAATAATCATACAAGATGTAACGAGTAATTAAGGCGGTTAATAAAGTATTATTTTATATTACAGCTAGTGGCCTGGTAGACGTTGTCCCACCTTGATTTTAGAAAAATATTTGACAAATTATATTACCAAAAACTTTCTCATGGATCACTTTATATATTGGTGAAAATCGCATGCAAATGTGTTTTGTAGTTTTTGAGTTTATCGCAAACAGACAGACAGGGGGCTTTGTTTTATGATATCTAATGATAATTGAAGTGGAAAGTTCTTTAGGCTTATTGAGTGGTATTTTTGTTAGGAGATTAATTTATAATTTGGCGTCATGTACCTACATACTAGTAAGCTTGAGACTCAAGGACATCTTGCATTTTCGTGGCTTGCGTCAGGCTAGTGACGTGTAGTATAGGGATACATATAATATGGATATTTTTATTGGATAATGGATTGGATATTTTTATATTATTATTGGATTTTAGTTTCTTAGGTAATTTGATTAATAGACTTTATAAAAATGTATATAATTATTGATCACAGTGTCAATATACACAAGAATTATACTAATGTTAATTTGGGTAGGTTCTCTCTACCAGCCACGCTGAAGCTATTACTGGCTTCAGGATGAATGGGTCAGTTCGTCCGGGGTAATACCACCCGACCCACAGAAACACCGGCGTGACGTAACAGTGCTTGCATTGTTGCATTTCGTTTCGTCAGTGAGAGTGTCGAAAGCCCACCTCCCCTCACCTTCCCCCCCTCATCCAACACAGGCTGACAATGCACTTGCGACTCGTCTGGTGTTGTAAGTGTTTATGGACGGTGGTTATCACTTAACGTCAGGTGCCCCACCTGTTCGTTTGCCTCCCATGATATAAAAAAAATTTCAATAAACAAATTCTAAAATTTAAATAGTGTCATTCACTCTGAAATCAATATAACAATTCAAAAGACACATAGTTATTTTATTGTTTTGACTATTTACTTCTGCCTGCAGTCCTTATGACCACATAGACTTTTTTTGTTATAAATGATTTAGTTTCGAAGCCAATAGCTATGAATCTTATTTGATAGGGCGATATTTGTTTCTTAACTCGGTAACTTATATATTTACCTGATGACATAGTTCTATTTAAAATAGTTTTGGTTAATTGAGAACTGTTATTATAATTGCTTTTGAAGTTATACTTCTTTTGGCGCATTAGGGAAAAATAATGAGAGTAAATTTTACGATGCGCGCGCACACCGTCACGAAAAACCGACACCCTGAAGTTATTATGATGCTCGCGCACACGGTCACGGAAACCGACACCCTGAAGTTATTACGATGCTCGCGCACACCGTCACGAAAAACAAACACCCGGAAATTAGCTATGGTCAACATTTTGTTTCTTTGTATTCCTTTGCATATTATTTCTTTGTCTTAAAACTTTCAATATATTAAATAACTTTTTTCTATTGTTAGTGTCGTTTTTTCAACAAACGTAGAATAAGGCGAAAGATAAAAAAATTATCAAAAAATTTAAAAAGAAGATAAAATAGATAGAAAAAGAAGATTTAAATTTAAAATATTTTTATCTTGTTACGCCAAAGACGTATAACTTCTATCGCGTGTACATAAAAGTCCACACACACTTTTTTTAAAATCATGAAACACATATAACCCTGTCAACAATGTCAGTGAAACTATTCTATTACATTATGTAATCCCTGTATCGCAGATGAGCCATCTGTTCTTTTGTCTCCTATATGATAAAAAAGGCGTAGACTACAGCCTCATCGACTTTTTTCAATCTATGTTTTAGTTAGAGTCCCATTTAATTCCAGCAAGGAAAAAATGGCGTCCCTTTTCTTTTCCAAAACTGTTGGTAAGTACAGTTTAAACATCTGTATGTATGTAATTTGAAAATAATATAATTACGATGACCACAAACCGCAGTAACACGGTCAATGCATTGAGTCGCATCTGAATATAGTCCCATGTAATTTATAAGGTCATATATTAGGCTTTAATTTTATTGCGTTAATTTGAAAGCGTCGCCTCGGGCAAACATTGTCCGCACGTGGACGTGTAAGTTCCGTCCACAATAGATATAAAAGAGCATGGTTAACAGCAATGATTTTGTGAATTAATAATTCGAGTAATTATGGAATATGAGTACCGTCGTGGCAGTAACGCGGCACAAGCAGCACGCAACATTAACGACGTTTACAGAGGTAACACTACAAAACAACGCACCACCTGTTATTGGTTTGCTCGCTTCCGTTCTAGGAATTTCGACCTGAAAAATAAACATCGCGGTCGTCCGAAGACTTTGGTCGACAATGACGAATTAAAGGCGATTGTAGAAGCTGATGATACACAATCTACGGCTGAATTAGCAGCAACTTTAGGCGTTAGCGTCAAAACAATATTGGTCCATTTGTGTCAAATTGGCAAGGTAAAAAAGCTTAACGAACGGGTGTCCCACGAACTCAATGATCGCCAGCGTGAAGTACGCGTCGAGACGTGCCTTGCACTGCTCAACAGACACACAAATGAAGGAATTGTTACCTGTGATGAAAAATGGATTCTGTTTGATAACTGCAAGTGCTCAGCAAGTTGGTTGGATCCTGGTTCAGCACCTAAACAATGCCCTAAACGAAAACTTACCCCTAGAAAAGTGATCATCACTGTTTGGTGGTCTAGCGCCGGTATGATTCATCTCAGCTTCTTACCAAACGGGGTAAGTATTACTGCAGATGTGTACTGTAAAGAACTGAACACAATGATGGAGAAGCCTCTTCAACCAGCATCTGTCAATCGCTCGTCTCCGCTGCTCCTGCACGACAACACGCGACCTCATACTGCACTGCAGACGGTATCCAAGTTGCAAGAACTGGAGATGGAAGTTCTTCGTCATCCGCCCTACTCACCAGACCTACAGACCACTACTTTTTCCTTTTAGACCTACAGACTACTACTTTTCCAGAATCTGGATAAATCAGAATCTGGATTGGTAAAGATACATTGACTGCATGGGTGATTACTTCGATTAATACAAATAAAAAATACATGAAAAAAATTCGTTTAAAATTTTCCATACATAACGGCAATTTCATAGGAAAAGACCTAATATGTAGAAGAGTTATGTCACGTTTCGGCTTAATGTAGTCTAAAAATATGTTTGGCATTAGATTTATAAGATTTTCTCACATTATAACACTATTTTTTGTTCGAAAAAAAAAAAAACACTACTTGATATTTACTTAAACTATCTCTCTCCCTCCCAAGTGAAATTTACTGAGATTCGGCTTGACTTCCTCCTCTCTCTAAATCCTTAACCAAATTTATAGACGCCCCCTAAAATAACACATGACAGTCGCAAAAAGTGCCTATATGTATTGTTAATTGGTCTTGTAAAGGCTACAGTGGGTATTCAAATTATTGCTACTAACTTAAAAAAAAAAACAGAAATATTATCAAACAATGATCACTTATTTTGAGTCCACTATGGAACAAATCCGTTCGCAACAATGTCTATGCACCGCACTGTCGCGCCCGTCACGGCCAATATTGAAATTTACGATGTTCTATTGTTGCGAAACGCATTATATTTTACAACTTTATTGGTCGTTCTTTGGCCAGTTTCGATTTTTGCACGGCCATCGTCTATGGGACCAATTATAACGTCTGTGAGGTCCGAAAACCCGTGTCTAATTAGGGGTGCTGCGTAAACATAAGGTGCATGATGGAAACGTTGAACACTGTTTAGGTGGCATTTTTTGTAAATATTTATTTGTAATTTTTTTATTGAGTAACCGGTAAATTAAGAGTATAGCAAAAACACAAAGAAAGGAATATATATTTATTCAGTTATTGCTGCAATCTGTATCAATATTGTAGACTAGGCTCTGCCCGCGACTTCGTTCGCGTGGAATAGATACACTAACACTAACACGCAGCAGTTCTCGAAAGGAAAAAACATTCCGATTTTGAAACATTTTTCACCTGTGCTCCGCTCCTATTTGTCTTAGCGTGATGATATGTAGCCTATAACCGTTCTCGATGAATGAGTTATATAACACTGAAAGAATTATTCATATCGGACCAGTAGTTCCTGAGATTACCCCCTACAACGTCACAAACTCACAAACTTTACCTACCTCTTTATAACATTAATATATATTGATTACTTTTTTGTCTTTTTGAATGTATCACTGGTATTAGGAGTCATATTTTAAAATCTCTTTTTACAATTATGTTATCTAACAGCACGCTATAACCCATACGAGTACATCAATTACCACAAAAATTGTAACTCAGAAAGTACACTAAGAAAAAGGTACAAATTGAATTTTACTCATCAGACATTAACCTAAGGTAGCTCAGATAGATAACGGCCGCTTCATGAATCCGTCTAACCGCTACTTCGCAACCCAGCTATCTCTTTGTAGTCCGGTGAAGCTGTTAAGACCTTGCCAGGTCAATAGCGTAGTCAGTTTGAGAAAAAAAAAACTCATCAGACATATCAAAGCTGGCCTTTATTTTAACAATATTTGTTTATTTTAGATTTATTGTATCTTTAAACTAAAATACTTCTCCCACTTTTGTTATGTATCTAGGCTAAATCATAATAATATTTATTTGTAAAAGTTTTTTGTCTAATTTTTACTTTTTCTTATATCATAGGAGTCAAACGAACATGTGGGTCACCTGATGTTAAGTGATCATCACCGTCCATAAAAATCAGTAACACCAGAGGAGTCGCAAGTGCGTTGCCAGTTTGTGTTTTAGGGGAGGAGGGAGGGGAAAAGTGGGGAGGTGCTCCTCCGGCGCTCTCACTGACCGAATGAAACGCAACAATGCAAGTACTGTTACTACATGTCGATTTTCTATGTATCGGGTGGTACCAGCCCGGACGAACCGACCCATTAATGCTGAAACCATATATACCTTCAACGTAGCTCTACCACCTAACTACACTATATTTAACTACACTATATCTACAGATAATCACTTACATAAATGCAAAACTCAGCTTATGGTTTTTGGACTTGGATAATGTGGACAGTCACTGCGGCTTTTTTTTCTTCTATCTGACTAGGCTGTTGACCCAGCAGGGTCTTAACAGCTTCACTGGACTACTAAGACGAGTGCATAAGGCACTCAGCCGATTTACTGCGGCGAGAACGTATTGATAGCGGAGAATGATAGAAAAAAAGTCTTTTCTAAATATACCATTTTCATTAATCTAATACCAAAATAGGTATAGATAAAGTTATATGCAACTGAATAAAAATATTTATCATTTATTTCGCTTGATCACTCCCTAACGTTTCTGATGAATTGGCCCCGAGATTATGAAGACTAATTCGGCGAAAGTGAATTTTTGGGGTTCGCTAAGAACGCGGAAGAAAAATGATATGAACAATGACTCGACGATATGTTTTAATGGTTTAATGCTCAAATCGAATTAGACCCGGAATTAGGGTATCGGGAGAAATGTTCTATTATATTAATAAAGAAGGTAAGAGATTTATTTATTATTTATTTATTTATAAGGGCTCATTAAAATGACATTATACTGCGTACATTAATTAGGTTGTCCTTTATTTACTAAGTTTTTTTCAATGCCTTTTAACCGTTTCTAAACAACGTTACTCTTTCCATTCATTTTTAACATGGGTTTTCCTCACGTTTTGGAAATTATTTTTGAAGTTTTATTCTTTTGGCGCGTTAGCGAAAAATGATGAGAGTAAATTTTAAAATACGTGCGCACACCGCCACGAAAAACCGACAACCCTGAAGTTATTACGATGCACGTGCACACCGTCACGAAAAACCGACACACTGAAATTAGCTATAGTCAACATTTTATTGCTTTGTATTTGTTGTTTGTATCTCATTGTATAAAACTTTCAATGCATTAAATACCTTTTTTCTATTGTTAGGATCGTTTTTTCTACAAACGTAGAATAAGGCGAAAGATATAATGTTTGAAAAGATTTTTATCGTGTTACGCCAAAGAAGTATAACTTCTAACGCGTGTACATAATTACACATACACACTTTTTTTATCTTGCTTGTTTTTAATAATTTACCTAATATTATTAATTCTGCATCTGTTATGACCCCAGGGTATGGAGAAATGTTTATATGTGTGCCAAAAATTTAATTTAGTTTTCACGTTTTTGTAGTATTTTATTCATTTTATTATGAAAGTAACAATTTTATAATCAAATGTAAATGCAACCATATTTATATATTATACTCTCGGTATGCTCCAACAGTAAATTAAATCAGTCATCTCCGAGTGCGTAATGTCTGCGTAATGTGCGTAATGCAAACCTACAAAGAATTGTCTTTGTGTATTAAATATATATGTACAAAAAAAAAAAACAAAATTATAGTACATAATAGAATGATTGTTATATAAGTGTCATGAAAAATAATTTTGCTTTCAAAACTTTTCCATAGCTATCCGTCAAATGACTTCCTACTCTCTCATAATACCCTGAGATGAGTCTCAATATAATTCCACCTCGGTATACGTACAACATTTGTCATGGCTGTTCACCCCCCTCGTGTAAAGTGGAGTCATGATGACTCAAACTATAACATTTGGTATCTATCCATCGGTATTAAGCCGAGATGGTTTACTTAGGATAGGGTTACACTGAGAGCAAATAGTTTTATTGTTTATATATTACTGGATTCTGTTCACGGCTTCATTGTCGGTTAATTGCAAGATATGAACTTATGCGATACTATTCAGCCATTATCCCTTCAAATGGAGTATTTTTGAGATGGCTTTTTCTAAGCCAAAAGCCAAGTTATCTCATTTTGTAGTAAACAGGAACAAAATAACATAAGTAGTATCAAACAGTTTCAGTAGAATATGTGTATCTTTATACATTACTAACTTCTACCCGAGACTTTTTCCGTGTAGAATAATTAATTTGGGCTCACACTAACACGTAGCGGAATCTCTAAAAAGGAAAAAAAACGATTTTGTAACAGTTTTCATTGTTGCTTCGCTCCAATTGATCTTAGCATGATTCTATATAGCTTATAGCAATCCTCAAGAAATGAGTTATTTAATAATGAAAGATTTTTTTTCAAATCAGACCAGTAGTTTCCAGATATACACGGGCCGTTATAATACGCATCAATAGCCTAACGCAAACCCCACAAATGCAATACAGTCGGTCACGCTTACTAGCATGTAATAACGCGAAATCATACGTTTATGTAGTGCCAAAAATATCGCTCAACGCGCCTTAAAAAATTTTCACTGCAAAATATATGAATATATATTATATATATATATATAATACGTAGAAAGACCACGTGACATACGAGACCGTTCTCAGCAAGGCACAGCTTCCTAGCATAACTGCTATTCTCAAAAAGAAACGACTGTGCTGGTTAGGGCATGTGCATCGAATGGAACGAATTCGTTTGCCAAGGCAAATTCTACTTGGAGAGGTTGCACATGCAAAGAGGTCTGTCGGTCGCCCTATGCTGCGTTTTAAGGATTGCACTAAACGTGACATGGCTGCGTTTAAGATCCCAAGCAGCAAATGGGAGGAGCTTGCCATGGACCGTGCTAAATGGTGTCGCCTAATTCACGAAGGCCAATCAAAGCACGACAAGGCCTGGTTTCGGCAACTGGAAGAAAAACGCATGAGGCGTCACGAGCAGGCCTCCTACCCCCGTCCACCTGGGGGCACAGATGTACATACTTGCCGAATTTGAGTCGAACGATCCGTTCTCGGATCGGTCTTGTGAGCCACCTAAGAAAGTGCCGCCACAATGCTACTTGAATCATCTGCTAGAGATGAAAAGGCCTATAACTAAATATATATATATATATATATAATAAAAATGAAGTGTTTGTATATAATATCAAAATAACAACTTTTTACTGTCTGGATGTGATAGTACACAGTACTGATAACAAAAATGCAATTTTTAAAAATTTTGTTGGTCTGCCTGTTTGTAGTTCACTTATACTCCCGGTGTACTAAAACTTAATTTATCGCTCGCCATTTACTCTGATTTCACTTTTTGAAAGTTCAAACATTTTAACTCGACGCAGATTTACCGAAGGGTGAAATATGGGGGCTTGCGCTCACCGACAACACTATTTGCGGACTTAAAATTTCTTTTTGTATTCTCATTGTAGCTTTAGGGATGAGTGGCCAACTGAGCGGGGCACTTGTTAGTTTAAATATTTTTAAAGGATTACAGATCAACGTATAATAGTGCTTAGAGTACTTACAGGTTTTATATTAATGAGTGTTATTCCTTTTTATTCATGATCTAAAAATTTTGCACCGGAAATTTCTTTAGGCGAACGTCTTTATTGAACAGCGATCATAAATGAACTGTCACACTTAATCCCGTGATATTAATATAAACAACGTTTATTGTCTAACAAGCAGTGCATTTGTGAGACTCAAATGTCGGTATATATGTCTCATGAATTCTTATATGTATGAATAGCTAGCTTAGATTAGCTTAGACAGATTCGCGGTGTTACATCGAAGGCAACAAGCCAAGCCGAGATTCAACTATTCAGGCATACTTGAGCTTGTTGCCAAGCGGCGAAGTGCCTTATGCGCTCACCTTAGTAATCCGGTAAAGCTGATAAATCCTATCAGAGTAATAGAGTAGTTAGTTAAAAAATATATTACGTTTTATAAATATGTCTTGTAATAGTAAAATAAAATTATATGAAAGAATGGAAGAAAAAGTTTAATTGTTGGAACAAATCACGCCTACAAGAGAAATAATACATAAATTATATACACGTTTTATATACCCAACTATAATCAATAGATCATTTATAATTGAGAAAAAACGCTTTCACTTCTATCGTGTGGTCATAAGCACATACCTACTTTTTAAAGTTAGTTTAAATATTGTACTGTTAAGTTTAACTTTTGATTTTTTTATGGCATAGGAGGCAAACTGATGTTAAGTGATCATCGTCGTCCATAGACACTTGCAACATCAGGGGACTCGCAAGTGTGTTGCCAGCCTGTGTTTGGGGAAAGGATAAGGGGAGGGAAGTAGGAAGGGGTGAGGGAAGGGGAAGCGGACCTCTGATGCTCTCATTGACAGAACGAAACGCAACAATGCAAGCACTGTTACTTCACGTCGGTTTTCTGGGAGAAGGTAGTACTACCCAGGGTGAGCCGGCCGATTCATGCTGAAACCAGTTATAGCTTAAAGCCTAATTAATAATCCTTAATTCATTAAAGTAATGAAACTTTATAATACATGTCAATTTTGTATCTGTATTGCTCTAAAAAAAATTTAAACACATTCGAACTTACCACCGTTGTGTTAGAACTACGTTAATCAATCTAACTAATATTTATAGATATTATTCAAAGTCATACGTCACTTACAATCATTAATTACCTTTCCAACTACCCTCAGTTTTACGAACACAATGTTATAGAGTATACGTAGCAGGTGAGCTCATTAGAGATTACTTACGGTTATTTGCAATTCAGCACCATCTGGCACGAACTGATCGATTATAGTCTACTGTTCACTCATTCATTCAGTCAAATTTGTGCAAACTGTTATAGTAAGTCGTATTAGGGAATTATATCCATCATTAATCTACCTATATATATTATAATAACAACGTACATCTATACTTATTATATTTATGTGACGTAAATTGTTGAAAGTCTTGAATTATGTAATAAAATACGTTTCAGTCATTTTTAAAAATGTCTATCTGGGTGCTACAATGTGCTCAATTCTTGTATCTTGCCATGACTTACGTACAGTTGCCAAATATGGGCAGTGACCCAAAAACATCTTTTAAAACTAAGATCGTGTCAAAGGGGAATTGAAGGGAGTATGTTGGGCGTGACGCTAAAAGACCGCAAAAGAGCAGCAGACATTAGATCCACAACTAAGGTGGAAGAAAATAAGACGGTTAAAATGGCAAAGAAGCAGCTGGAAGAGGCCTGTGTCACTTGACACGCTGACCACTGAACCGGGTAACCCGATGTATTAGATTTAAGTTAACACAATTTTTATGCAAAAAATCGTTGTTTAGTATCAGCAATAAAGGCTAAATAAATATATATATATGCATGAATCACTGCTAAAGTATTGCGTTCACTTCAAAACCACACCAAGAAAATCATAAAAAATAATTATAAGTCATTTTGTAGGTGGTAGAGCCACATTGAACCTATAACTGGTTTCAGCATGAATGGGTCGGCTCGCCCGGGGTACTACCTTCCATCCATGGAAACACCAACGTCAAGTAACAGTACTTGCATTGTTGCGTTTCGTTCGGTTAGTAAGAGCACCGGAGGCATACCTCCCCCTCTCCCTTTCATCCCTTCCCCTCCCCCACCACCACCACAGGCTGGCTAACGTACTTGCGACTCCTCTGGTGTTGCTGATGTCTACGGACGGCGGTGATCACTTAACATTAGATTACCCACCTGTTCGTTTGCCCCCTATGATATAAAAAAAAAAAAATCATAAAGCACTGACTAACATTTATTGTTGGTTTCATTAAAATCGGTTCACTCTATCAAAAGCTATTGTAATTTTAATAATGACGCGAGTTAAATACGAGAGAAAAGTAGATAAGTAAATGGATTTAATTACATTTTTTTTTTTTTTACTTTATTTTTGGCAATCAACCGTTCAGATTATTACTGCCATTGTCACGTAGTCAATAATATTACAAGCGTAGAACGATCATTTCAACAACAAGCGTCGTGTGAATCAACATTCTAACAAGATGGTGGATCCCTTGTTAGAACCTTCCTGGGAGTTTTTGTGGCATCTCAGAATTTCATACTCCGTGGTATTATTTTCCACTCACTTCACTTATGCACAATAAACTAACTATATTACGTAAAACACCACCAAATTTACAAAATATAGAGTCCAATAACACAAGATTATGAATAAAATATAAAATCCACTACATGACAGACTAAGATCCAGCCAAAAACTCCAGTTACATTTTTATTATTACAATTTATAATTTAACTCATAATCTGTATCATTTTCTTAATTCACTGCTTCAGTTTATTAAATGAGGTTTTATTTAGTTATCTTTTTTAATTGTACTGATATCGTCCGTGAAAAATGAACACCTGTTTTAAATTGTTTTATTATTCAATTGTGAATTACAATTCTGAACCGAAGACAAACGAGTATTTATTACTTCCGTAGAAAATCACATTAAAATAGAGAACAAATACGAAATTACGAACCATTTGACATCTGACACCGCGAATATTCAAATTAATGCATTACCGATACGAACAAGCGTGCACTTGAATGGAGAAAGGGAGGTTTTATGACACCTCCACCGTGTACAGATAATAGCAACTTATTTTTCTTTATGCCACAGATTAAAAAGACAACATAGATGATATAGTAAATAACATATTTACGTTTTATTCCTAGTTATGGAGTTTATTTGATATTTTTGTTGATAGAATAAATTTATCGTATCTTTATTAAGTAAAACGGTATTAGCAATAACATAGCAATCTTATGTTTTTTTAATAAAAAAATCATGGCTATTAAACATTAAATAATGGTAGGTATTTGTTATACTTAGCAATGTTGATCTATTTAGGTTGTTATTGTTTTAACAAGGTGTTAAAACTTTTATTAAAACTCTTCAGACTTTTTGTAACATTTCAAAATTCATGTTTCATGGTATTATTTCTAACCACTTTCACCTCAAGTTCTATTAAGCTAAATGCCACTAATTTTAGACAAATAACATAAGCTTATGAAACTAAAATAAAAACACTATATGGCAGAGATTAAAAACCTAAGATTTGAGAGAATTTTAAAAAGAATTAAAAAACATCTAAATATTATCACTTTGTGGCATATTTTTTAATAAGTTTCGATAGTCTGTACGCGCGGGTTATGACACGTAATTTGCGCGTAAATCAAATTTGACCGGTGGGTGTGGCCGGTGTCCCGCGCATATGTCGATGTTTCTACATTATCCCTGTTACCTTCGTAAGAGCTTTCGTGTGGATCGTGACACTTTGGCGTGATGGGCGGACATAAAGTTTCAATGGACAGAAGGCATAATAAGACGCCATAATATCTAGATTATATTCTATTTGCTTAGAATAATATTTTTAATTATTATTTATCTGTTCATAATTTACTATACTGTAGAAGTAGTTGTGAAGTACAGTGGGAAGTACGACATACTTCTAAAATACCCATATTGTTTTGTAAGGCATTTAATAGCGAGAAGTATAAATAAATATACGTAGGATATGTATTTTATATTTTTAAGTATATTAAATTTGTTAAATCAAGTGAATAGGAATTTGGAATAGCAATACTACGATATACCACAAGTAAGCTGCTTTATTATGAAGAGCTAATAAATTATACCTATTATTTTTTAAATAATACACAACCATTTTTCAAGAGAACCTATAATTATTACAGGAAAATAAACCTAAAAACCTGTATAGATCACAATCAGATAGCAACTTGGTTCGTGAGTGATATCGGGCAATATGGCTCACTTAATTGTTTGCGTCAATTTAAGCTAATTTTATTCAAAAACCTTATGTTCCTTTTTAAAACATGTTTTTGTAAGAATCACGAAAAACTTATTTTTACTTGACGATGACGTAATAGCGTATCTATTTAGTATATAAAAACGCGTATTTATCACGCGTAATATTTTAGAATCTACACAAAAGAGTTTCGCAGCAAGAAATTAGCAACAGTGTAACAACAAGGTTAGTGCCACTACCCTGGCAACGTGCTGGCCTACAAAAGGAGATACTGTAGAGTGGCTTATTAATCATTAGCTGTGCCCGCAACTTCATTCATTGGCCTAAGGCGACGGGCCCTCATGGCTTCTCCGGACTACTAAGGCAAACGTTTAAGACTCTTCGCCGCTTGATAACAAACTCAGGGGTGCCAGAGCGGCTGAAGCTTGGCTTGGACAATTGCTTTGGAGGCAGTAACAAGAAATGAAAGGTACACTTTCTCCTATAATGTACCTCTGACAAGTATGCAAAATTTCATACAGTTCTATTGGGTAGTAAATCCGTGAAATAGTTGTCAACAAACTCACAGTAGTATTTATAATTTACTTGCTTTTACCCACGGCTTCACTCGCGTTGTGTAGATTTAACTTATCTTTCAGTACCGGTACGATTTTCTACAAACTTTTATAATTATAGTTAAATTGTTCAGTAGTTAAATTTTGAAAACGTAACAAACATGTTTCATTATTACATGTGGTCCCATAATAGATGTTATTATTAGAAATAAACACCAAATTGTACGTATTAACTATCTCAAAACAAAATAATCAGCTTAAAAGCGAAAAATACGCCCGACTTAATGCAGACTAATCTGAATTTCAGTGCTTTATCCGTCTAAATAACCACTTATTAAGTCGGTTCCCATTTTACGCTTAGCGTGGCGGCCACAAAAAATACCCCACCCCACGATTTAGTCAAAACGCACTGAACACCTGCACGTTCCCATCTAACTTTAACAATATGCGATGCAATGGCCACTTGTTGTATACGTTATTCACTAAAATATATTGCATACCTTATTTTAGTCATAAGTCTAACGTTTATCTGTTATCAGTACGGTTGGAAAAAACAGCGTGTATTGTAAAACACGCGATAGAAATAACACTTCTATTACAGGAAAATATTTTAATTTTAAAAAATACAACAAAAAGCTAACAGCTATCTAAGCGCTGTACGACGTTCTTTAGTCGCGGTGATCGGACGAGAACCGGTGTTTTCAACACACTACCGGACACAGTGTTTACATCCGCCACTTTTTATCTCACAGAAAGGCCTCCGGTTAGAATTTTACTTCTAAATTGATCTTTAAAAAATCTCTTCAAAATTTATCAAAATAAAACGAATTCTATAATAATAGATCTCAATTTTCAATGGACACGGTATTCATTTTAAAGTACTAATTTTGTTTTATAACTATTTTATAATTTGGTCAAATAACCTTTATGACTTCACTGACAAGCGATAGTGTTTTGTATTGGCTTGCTTATCTAAAGTGAAATGATTTGTCACGTAGATCGTAAAATATTTTTATATAATTTTTACGTGGAAAACGTTTATATATAGTTTAATATTATTCTATTAAAATATATCTCTGTTATAATAACGCATTGTCATAGGAAGATATGTATATAAAACTTTAAATGTATAAATGGAGATTGTATATCAACAGCCCGGCGGACGTTCTGTCACCCTGATAATAAAAAAAAAATTACAAATTATGTGCCTAAATCTTCTTTATGAATCACTTTATCTACTGGGGAAAACTGCATGAAAATCCGTTGACTAGTTTCTGAGTTAATCACGAACAGACAAACAGACAGACATGGCAGAGGACTTTGTTTTATACTATGTAGTGATATACAAGTTTGTCGATTAGTGATTTTGTCAATCGTTAATATTAAAAAAATGCACGCAGTTTTAGAGCACGTTCAGTACTTACCCTCTATAAATCGTAATGAAAAATTATTGTTTTTAAAGTCACACTCCAGTGTTTTGTGTGTGGATTTCCTTTCTATAAGTCTCTTCGATCTTCGGTTAAACACGTTTGCACTTGTCCCTGTTTTTATAAATGTTATTGCTAACGTTTTTTTGTATTGTAATCAACCGTATATTATTAAATCCATTGGAAATCAAACCCTATTACACTTAGTTAAAGAATATTATCGGTTTGGTGTATAATCCTTATTTTTTTAGCAAAGTGTTATTTTCGAAGGCCCAAAAGACCTTTCCGAGATCGTTGTTACGTGATAATTGGCAACGACAGGTCAACAAAAGTTAACAGATGTGGTCAAACCCGCAACCATAAGTATTTAGGTAATTTTAATTAAATATATTCGGTCTTATTACAAAAATAAAAATGAACACGGGTTTAACACGAGTTTTACTAAGCAGCGCCTAGCTAGTTTAAGCAACGTCTAATACACTTCATTACAAAAGCGTATCCAAGCGCTCTCTAGCTAAACATCTGATTTAAGTTTTTTTTCAAGCAACTCTGAATAGCATTCGTTCAATTCGATCTCATCATTCAAAAACGTTCCATTACATACAGTTATTTTGCAAACAATATCAATTTAGGGATAATATTTTTATTCAGATTTTCATCAAGTAAATTTGCTTATTATAAGTTAAATTGGCTATCACTATTCTGACATTTTAGTTAAAAGAAATTGATGTAACTGTTAAAACAAGCAATTTATAAGATTTATATATTACGTCAAACTGTGTAAGGTGGAACAAAAGTATAATCTCAGATTAAATACATCGTCAAATGTCAATAGTGTCATATAGTAGTAGTGATAATTTACTTGTGAATCTCTAAAATTGCTTAATTTGTTTATTTCTTCCAAATTTATGATAGCCACGAAATTCATAATTTATTACGAAATGTTTTTTGGCGGCTACTAAGAGAACAACAAATCACAGTAATAAAATATGATTATTCAAGATAGACAAATATTAGAGAACATTTAAATCTTCTGACTAAATATATCAAAGATTATTTAACCGCTTTACATTTATTTAACGAAATAAAATAAGCTTCATTTCTCCAATATAAGTGTAAGGGGTGTCGAATAACATCTTAAGACTTGAGACACCCAAGCCAACCTCACCTGCACGTGGTGCACCCTGCTGATCAATGAACGAAGCAATGGCGATAGCGGGGTGGTAGGGTTTTACAGCCCGACTGGGTCGCAACCACCATGCATATGGCGAAAAAGCCCGTCATAGTGACTCGCTTCTGCGCGTCGTGTTTCGGAATCAGCCTGTGCATATCCAGTACCAGGTGACTTTCGTCATTATGGCCGGCATGACAGCGGCGACCGGCGATGGATAATCTGTCTCTCGGTGTTTGCCGATGTTTTTGGATTGTACTATGCTTAACATCAGGCGTAGTGCAGTCACTTTGTCGTGCTTCTATAAAAAAAAAATATATACATTGAGAAAGTGACTGCGAATAAATCAGGGCGCATAAAAAACGTTTAGGTGATACGACAATTTACGATGAAAACACTTTTCATAACTTACATAGAGTAAGATATGGTTTGAGACAGTGTCCGAGCATTATATCTGATGACTTGTGGAACATTGCCCCTCTGAGTGGGCCGACGTATAAATCATTGTTAATACAATTTTGTTGTACATATTCGTCCGGCCTCCCCTTACTGATACACTAAGGCATTATATGTATACGTGTATACATATATATATACTTATTATGTCCGCGGGTTCACACGCATTTATTATTATTTGTTATTCCAAATATTATTATTATTATTTTTATGTCGTATAGGAGGAAAACAAACAGGCGGGTCACCTAATGTTAAGCGATCACCGCCGTCCATACACCGCCATAGCAACACCACGAGAGTCGAAACTGCATTGCTAACCTGTGTTTTAGGGCAAAGAGGTTTGGAAGGGGGAGAGAAGAGGGGAGGGGTGAGTTGGGGAGATGGGCCTCTGGTGCTTCCACTGACCAAACTACACGTAACAATGCAAGCAATATTATAAATAAGAAATTGAATTTCTTTGTCCGTTTATTACATTTTCACGACTTTCTTCATTGACCATTCTGACCATACCATTTACCATATTCTGTACATAGCTTATTGTATAGTTCTAACAACGTGTGTGAATAATTTGATCATAACCTATCAAGTTAACGCGTGAAACAAACAAACTGACACAAATATTTCGGATACTTTAACTGCTTGAAAATAAATTTGGATATATATTCTACTTATCCATGACTTATATATGAGATATCTTTATTAATTTTATGAAATAAAAGCTTCTTTCGGCGCGTATGTTTGGCACAAGATAAACTTGTAATTTCGCGTCATAACATTCTAGTAAGCGTGACGTAAGATTACTCTTGCACGACTTGCGTCAAACTAGCAACGCGTCGTGTAGGGTCTGTGTATATGTAATATTGGTATTTTGCAGTACACACGTTTGATTGATTAAGATACTTCATAAAAATGTGTTTAACTGTTGTTCAGAGAGCCAATAGATCAATAAAACATCCTAAAATTGAAATATTGTCATTTACAATAAAATTAATTTCAAAATTCCAAAGAGATTACTTATTTCATTACTTTAAAATTTCACTTCTATCGGCAGTCCTTACGATTGTCTCAACTTGTTTTTGAACTGACTAACGGTAATGGCTTGACAGGTCTTCACAGCTTCACTGGACTACAGCTAAATCTAATCGTAGCTCTGTTACTATAAGCATTGATTGTCCCAATGCTGGACAAGGGTATCTCTCAAATCTCTGTAGAGTGAATATAAAAATCTGTTAATTGCAAAATACTGTAATCTTCCAGACAATAACAACAGATCATGGACACCGATAATACTGTTTACTAAGCCTGCGGGTAGATGGCGTGCATTAGTTAAATAAACACGGTTTGAGAGTGCGTTTAAGCCGCTAGTCATCGTGTATATTTTATAGTAATAGATATGTAACAAGTGCCGTTATAATATAGCTGAATGTGTGTATAAGTAAAGTGCACTGTTAAAAAACTAAATCTCTAAACCAGATTTAATTGTGACACGGCGCTGAGTATCAGAGACTGAGGGTAGTTTGGTGGCTAACTAGAAACGAACGTTATCGAAATGAGCCGAACTGTAAAAACCTATGTCAGCGTAACAACACGCCGTGCGGGTCAGTCGTGCTTATAGTGCGGACAGACCGTGTGATGCGGCGTTACGTATCAAAGACCGAGAGTCAACTAGACGACTAGAAATGAACTAGAAATTAGCCACGATCTGAAGGCCTATAATTATATATGCAACAGTAGTTATATTTATGTAATTTATTTAAGCTTACATAACTGCATTGGAAGTAATTTAAGTTAAATAAATAACTAAACTTGACATACTGTCTAATTTATAATTCAATCTGAACTATACGGTTACGGTTTCATCCATCAACAAAGTGTTTCTTTTAGGTTAACTATTTAAATACAAAATCATGCATAACTGCATAAAATGCATATCATCGCAACAAAAAATATCTAATACCTTATGAGCAATCCTTGTATATTTTTATATTTGTATATATTCAGGATCTCGGAAACGGCGTCATCTAACTCCATGAAACTTAATATGTAGGTAGTTTCGGGGACGATAAATCGATCTAGCTAGATTTTATTCATAAGAAACTTTTTTATCTGAGTTTTCAGGCAATGAAAAAATATATCTAGAATATAAAGGTAAATTTCGCCGGCGCTGTCAAAACAAAAATAGCTCAGATGGAAATCGGTTGCTTTGAAAGTCCGTGTAACCCCAGTTTGAACCCGAGTGACAACAGAAGAGATGTCTTTTTTAATATTTTTTTTACCACAGATTACGCCGCCATGGTCTGGGGGTAGATTTCGCTCCCCCACACCAGATTAGGCCTCCCTCGGTAGCGGCTCAAGTCTAGGTTCGATCCCTCGGCAGGGAGCCCTTGAGTGCGTTGTTTGCGCGATACAGTGACACAAAAAAATGTACATCACTGCTACAATACTACATGATCACTCCCACACACGTGCACGCTTACACATAGAAGTGGAAGGGTTTTATTTCTTCCCCTTATCGTACTGAAAAAACTCTAATTTTCCGATAATAAATATATGGAGGGGTTGTTGAGGCGTGTATGCTTGGTACACATATACGTTTCAACAACTCATACATATATGAATAGTTAGCTAGGTTAGCTAAGATAGGTCGCGAGTTTGCATGTAACAGGCAACAGCCAAGCCGAGGTGCGCCGTGCACCCTTGAGCTAGTTGTCCAAAAAAAAATCGGCTGAGTGCCTTAAGCGCTCGCCTTAGTAGTTCGATGAAGCTGTTAAGACCTTGTTAGGTCAATAGCGTAGTCAGTTCGAAAAAAAAAAAATTTTTTTTTGTCATAAATGTTAATTTTGTAAGGCAAACCTAACAGTTCGTTTTAATTAAAAAATGTTTTTTTAAGAACCGAGCTAGCCTCGGTCGCCCAGGTACTTGAAGGTTATATAAAAATAAATATGACAGAAAATAACACGGTCGAAATAAATTTACAACTGTTTCAGTGGAAGGGTGATTACCTGTTACTAGAGTTGTTAATTGAAACTATAATTATGTGGGTGAATTTTGGAAAGCACGACCGTTCCGAATTGAAACACGTGAAGACACTGTGTCCATGATTGTCGTAATATCGGATGGTGAGCGCAGAGACACAGTGATAGTTGGAAAACCGTAGTAGGGCAGAGTTATTGATAGAACAGGCTTCAATCGAGCGTATTGTGTATCGACAAGTGCATATTTGCGTGATGTACCGATAGAGGAAGAAGCATATTCATTAAAATTTTGATCATATACATAATCATTTTGTAGGTGGTAGAGCCCCGCTGAAGCTATTATTGGTTTCAGCATGAATGGGTCGGCTCCTCCGGGGTAGTACCACCCCTCTCACAGATAACCGACGTGAAATAACAGTGCTTGCATTGTTGTGTTTCGTTCGGTCAGTGAGAGAGCCGGAGGCCCACGTCCCTTCCTCTTTCCTTCTTTCCCTTTCCTTCCCTTCCCCCTTCTCCCATATACATGCTGATAACGCACTTGCGACGTAGGGACGTCGACATCAGGGGATGTCGCTAGTGTCTATGGACGGTGGTGATCACTTAACATCACGTGACCCTCCAGTTTGTTTGCCTCCTTTGATATAAAAAAAAAAAAATACTAAAAATACGTTAGCCTTGTGGTTACACTCGCATTTGGTTTCCCCACATTCAAGACACCCTAAAGTGTTTACACTAACTACCCTGCGACGCCCTACCACGACTCGATCACTATGTTCTTACTTAACAAACTTTCTAACTTAGAATTTGCATGGTAATTACTCTGTTAACTTTTTTTTTTTCGAAATGACGACGCTTTTGACCCAGCAAGGTCTTATCAGCTTCACCAGACTACTAAGGCGAGCGCTTAAGGCACTCAGCCGATTTTATTTTGGTAACCAGCTCAAGGGTGCACGGCACACCTCGGCTTGGCTGTTGCCTGTTGCATGCAAAATCGCGACCTATCTTAGCTAACCTAGCTAACTATTCATATATGTATGAGTTGTTGAACCGTATACGTGTACTAAGCATATACGCCACAACAACTCCTCCATATATTTATTATCGGAAAATTGAGAGTTTTTCAGTTCGATAAGGGAAAAAAAAAAGTAAACCCTTCCACTTTCATGTGTAAGCGTGTAGGCGTGCACGTGTGTGGGGGTGATCGTGTAGTGTTGTAGCGGTGATGTATATTTGTGTGTCACCGTATCGCGCAAGCAACACACTCAAGGGCTCCTTACCGAGGGATCGAACCTAGGCTTGAGCCACTGCCGTAGGAGGCCTAATCGGGGTCTGTTGTTAATTTTTTTTGGATTGTCTACGTTATTGACCCAGCAAGGTCTTAACAGCTTCACCGGACTACCGAATCTGTTGTTAACGATTGTGGCGTCATATTCAATAACCTACAATTTCTCTTAAATGATTTTTTTTTTATCTAGCTGGGTAGTTCTAGAGACACACGCGTTCAAATAAAGAAAACAGAAACAATCTCTTGAGCTTTACAATATAAGTACAGATTTATTTAAGACTTGAGAAGGCTCTCATATACATTGCGACTACGGGATCGAAAAATATCTATGCCGTCGAGAAGAGTCAGCAAGAAACTCGATCCAGTTTTTCAATATTATATAATGATTTCTTTTGTTCTAATAAGCAAACAGTAAAAAAACAGTAACAAACCAAAAGAAAATAAATTGCACATGATTTAGCTTGTTTTCCTACCATTTGACAGTAAATTTCGAAATGTACATTGAGATACGATTTATTACAGCCTTTGTCAATCTTTTTGGCCGTTTTGAAGATAACCGTAAATTCGATCTTGCGTGAAATTGGTTAAGGTTAAAAATATTAAAGGAATGATTATACTTTACTTGTCTCGATGATGTACAGATGAGATAATACGCAATATCTAAATTGGTGTTCTGTGCAAATTGATGTTCTTTGCAGGTGTAATTTTGTCGCAGACTATACGTATGGGTACTGGGTATTTAAAGCTAAAAATAACGACGTAAATATTGTTTTATGCAGAAGGAGTAGTCAAAGTAGTGCAGTGTTGTTTCCGTAGATTCCGTAGTTGAAGAAGTTTGACTACATTCACGTTGCAAATTAAAATAACGAATTGAATTAATTTATTTATATAATTTACATTTAAATAACATCTTTTTCTCATACACTAACCTCTATCAAGTCTGTATTTGAAGGATATATATATATATACATATATATATATACAATTTCTCAAGCAATCCATCCATATCTTCTTCTGTACTCTACAGCTATATCTGTTAATTTTTTTACTTAAAGTTCTTTAGATTATATGAATTCTATTTCTTCTTATATGCTCCACAGCACGTTAACTTTCAACTACTATTCCTATATGTACTTGTCAGTAAATTTTTCTTCTGACGGTACATGTAAGCCTGCTTAACGTTTGCTTACTCTGATATTTGTGGTGAGGCTTAGCATGCGTTGCCATTGAGTCTGTATTTGCACGCCATTTCACAACGATCAAAGGGTTAGTTGTCTGACGGTAATAAATATCTATTCCTATAGTTCATTGCAATATTCTACCATCAAAACCATAATTAAGTTATTTACGGTTATTCTTATATTATTTGGGACTCGCAATTCTACTTGGGCTTTATTATTCTGTTCTCGGGCCATGACATCTAAGGGGTGTCGCGTAACATCTTAAGACTTGAGACACCCAAGCCAACCTCACCTGCACGTGGTGCACCCTGCTGAATAACGAACGAGGCAATGGCGAAAGCGGTGTGGTAAGGTTTTACAGCCCGACTGGGTCGCAACCACCATGTATATGGCGAAAAAGCCCGTCATAGTGACTCGCTTCTGCGTGTCGCGTTTCGGGATTAGCCTATGCATATCTAGTACCGGATGACTTTCGTCATTATGGCTGGCATGACAGCGGCGACCGGCGATGGATAATCTGTCTCTCGGTGGTTGCCGATGTTTTTGGATTGTACTATGCTTAACATCAGGCGTAGTGTAGTCACTATGTCGTGCTTCAATAAAAAAAAAAAACAGAGCTGCATAGAATATGCCCACATTATTACATACAAATATTACATTATCGCTTAATGTATTTTCTGATCTGTAGTTTGTCTTTTTGTTTCGAATTGACGACACTATTGGCTTGATTATCCTTCACAGTTTCACCGAGCTAATGCAACTCACTCACATGCAACCAGAATAATACACCAGAATGGCCGAACCTCGACTTAAGCTATTGCTTTGGATGTAACTTCGCGAATCTGTCTTAGCTAACCTAGCTATTCATACATGTAAGAATTCCTTCGACCTACATTTGTACTAGCATGTAAGCCTCACGTACTCAAACGTGTATTCTGTTTGTGACATCGTGCTAATCTAAACTAACCCAGTTTGTTGAAAATAAGGAAAAAAAATAAAAACCTCCTACCATATATACCTGTGGGTGTGTGTGTGTGTGTGTGTGCACGTAGGTGGAGGTGATCTATGTTGTGTTGTTCAACTAGTGATTGAACTTTCAGTGTCACAGTATCGTGATAGCAGCGTGCTCGAGGGCTTCACTCCAGGGATCAGACCTAAGATTGAGTCGCTGCCGAGGGGGTGTTCTACAGTTTGTCCGGTAATTGCTTCGACATACGGTTTACGTATAATGTATCGTATACCCTTTTTGATAAATCTATATGTACATATAGAAATAGGTTTTAGTATGATCGATCGGCATAAAACGTCTAAGTATTTTTAATAGAGAAAAGTTTTACGCAATCCGTTTTGCTGAAATTCACAATCGTTTTTATTGCAATAAGGAAGCAGAGTAAATTGACGGCACTGTACATATAAACAGAGTACAATCCGTAGCGTTTGCTAAAACCGCATCGATAGTCGTCTTCGGAGGCGTGGGTTCGTATCCCACGGCTGCCACCATGTTATGATTGATGTCAGTAACGACTGATTTATTTAGATCCACCCACATATACAACAAAGAACATACGAATGTGATAACACCCACAAGTTGAAGATGTGTTGATGCTGACAGCAACTGGTATTTATCGACAGATATTCACCTTCGAGCGGTTGTTAGCCACGCGCACTTAAAAAAGACACTACTATCATGCAATAATTAATATTGCAAAAATTAACAGGTGCATCCCTCTTTATTTGGACGAGAGAATTGCATACAGTTACCACATTCAATACACAAGCTAGCTGAATATAAGAACATATTCAAACTCCATATTCCTACATACTATTTCTCTAAGCGAGACTAGACCTAAAACTCATAATTATCATTCAAATCCGTTGCAATCCCCGCTCTGCTAGTACGATATTTGTGTGAAGGATTACTCAATACTGAATGCACTAGCGTCCAACATGCCTAGCCTCAGTATTTATTAGTGTGGTTGCTAGGTGTTGCCCGGTTTCAATTAAGTCTAGTAAGCTGCTTAGTTGGTAGTATTTCGTTATGGTTTGGACCATTATTATTTCAAATACCATGTTACATTAGTAGTTTTGAATTCAGCATAAGTTATAATAAATACATTCATTAAACGACGACTCTTTACAAAAATGCGGATTCTGCATTGCATTAAAAGTAAAAAGAAAGAAAGGAACATAAAAAAATATATTTAAAATTTATAACAAGCGTTACTTACTAATGATACCAGTTGTCCCAAATATAATTTATTAATTGGTAACAATCAGTTAAATATTACGAGTACTTGGCTTAATGGACTTGTATCATGTGGCCTTAATAAATAAAAAAATATTATTAGGAGTACATAGAAAAAAGGAGACAGATTTAAATTTAACGAAGACAAAGTTTTTGGCGGGATTTCAGTCTCTCATGTAGTGGATTTTATATTTTATTCATAATCTTGTTTTACTTCACTCTATATTGTGTAAAATTGGTGGTGTGTTATGTAATATGGTTAGTTTATTATGCATAAGTGAAGTGAATGAGAAATAATACCATGGACCATGAATTCTGCGATGCCACAAAAATTCCCAGGAAAGTTGTAACAAGAGAACCACCATCTTGTTATAACATTAAAATAACATCACGACACTTTACAACATTCTTATTTACGACAATCAGAACATTTTTTAATGATTATTAGAAGATAAGAGAAGAATTGAAAGAGAAGGAAGATTAAGATGTCTGAAATATTATGTAGAAGATTTGGCGCTTATGCCTTTACATTAACTTGGACATAGAAGAAAACAGACTAAAGAATATATAAGAACTATCGGCATTGACAACTTCAGAATTGGCAAAAGAAACGGCTTGAAAATTAAGATATAGAAAATTTGGAGCGTATGCCTTTACTTGAACATAGAATAAAACTCACTATAGAATATACAAGAACCACATATATTGACAACTTCAGAATTGGCAGTATGGATTAATTCCTTCGCCTGTCCTATTGGACGAATATTATTACTACTACTAACGAAGACATACGGTTGCATAGGGTCCTTTACCCGATTAGGCCTCCCACGGCAGCGGCTCAAGCCTAGGTTCGATCCCTCGGTAGGGAGCCCTTGAGTGCGTTGCTTGCGCGGTAGAATGACACACAAATATACATCACTGCTACACACTACATGATCACCCCCACACACGTGCACACCTACACGCTTACACATGAAAGTGGAAGGATTTAATTTTTCCCTTATCAAACTGAAAAACTCTCAATTTTCCGATAATAAATGTATGGAGGAGTTGTTGAGGCGTGTATGCTTGGTACACATATATGTTTCAACAATTCATACATACATGAATAGTTAGCTAAGTTAGCTAAGTCGCGATTTTACATGCAACAGTCAACAGCCAAGCCGAGATGTGCCGTGCACCCTTGAGCTGGTTGTTAAAATAAGATCGGCTGAGTGCCTTAAACGCTCGCCTTAGTAGCCCGGTGAAGCTGTTAAGACCTTGCTGGGTCAATAGCGTAGTCATTTCGAAAAAAAAAGCATAGAGTCCTTTGAGGGTTAGTAAAAACAGATAGCAATCCACAATAATTCTTAGTTATTAATTTTCGGTAAATTCAATGAAATGTGTTCAAGCTATTAATATAATAGGTCTTTACCTATGAAATTGCCGTTCTGCAGTACTGGCCATTTCAAATCAAAATAATTTTTGTTTGGCTAAGAATTCTAATCACAAATTAATTTTATTTTAAAAACATGGAATTCTTTTTCCAAAAGTAGTCATTTGTTTATTGATTATTGTTACATTTTTATCGCATTTCAATCTTTTTTGTCATCCAGGATACGTTAAAAATTCGAGTAATTATGGTATACGAGTACCGCCGTGGCAAGAACGCGGCACAAGCGGCACGCAGCATCAACGACGTTTACGGAGCTAACACTACAAACCAACGCACTACCTGTTATTGGTTTGCTCGCTTCCGTTCTGGGAATTTCGATCTAAAAATGAACCTTGCAGTCGTCCGAAGACTTTGGTCGACAATGACGAATTAAAAGCGAATGTAGAAGAAGATGATATACAATCTACGGCTGAATTAGCAGCAGCTTTCGACGTTAGCGTCAAAACAATATTGGTCCATTTGCGTCAAATTGACAAGGTAAAAAAGCTTGACAAATAGGTGCCCCACGAACTCAATGATCGCCAGCGCGAAGTACGCGTCGAGACGTGCCTTGCACTGCTCAACGGACACATAAATGAAGGAATTTAGAACCGCATTGTTACCTGTGATGAAGAATGTATTCTGTTTGATAACTGCAAGTGCTCAGTAAGTTGGTTGAATCCTGATTCAGCACCTAAACGAAAACTTACCCTTAGAAAAGTGACGGTCACTGTTTGGTGGTCTAGCGCCGGTGTGATTCATCTCAGCTTCTTACAAAACTAGGTAAGCATTACTGCAGATGTGTACTGTGAAGAACTGAACACAATGATGGAGAAGCTGGCACATCTCCAACCAGCATTGGTCAATCGCTCGTCTCCACTGCTCCTGCACGACAACGCGTGACCTCATACTGCACAGCAGACGGTCTCCAAGTTGCAAGAAATGGGGTTGGAAGTTCTCCGTCATCCACCCTACTCACCAGACCTTGCGCCTACAGACTACTATTTTTTCCAGAATTTGGATAACTCCTTTGCGGTAAAAAAATTTAATACCCGAGAGGCAGTACAAAATGCCTTTGAAGAATATGTTGCCTCCCGTCCAACTGATTCCTTTAAGGAGGGCATCAATAAACTGCCACTACGTTGGCAAAGATGCATTAATTGCATGGATGATTACTTCGATTAATACCAATAAAAAATACATGAAAAAGTTCGTTCAAATTTTTTCATACAAGACGGCAATTTCATAGGTAAAGACCTATTATTAAAATCATGAAAAAATTACTTACTTCCATAGCAAGGTATTATTAATCTCTCTCTCTCTCTCTCTCTGACAATTTAAAGCATTTATTTTCTAAGTGGATCCAGGTCTTGCAAATAGATTTATATGAACGTTTGTTAATGTAAATATTATTATTAGTAGTTATTTAGAAAATTTATAATATACAACAATATATAAAGAGGACGAATAAATGAAACAGACTCAATCATGTCTTTTTTTTATTTCGAACTGACTACGTTATTTACCTGGCAAGGTCTTTACAGCTTCACCGGGCTAATAAGGCGAGCGCTTAAGGCACTCAGACGATTTTATTTAGGCAACTAGCTCAAGAGTGTACGCACATCTCGGCTAGAGCTGTTACCGACATCCCGGATCTAACCTAGCTAAACTATTGTGAGCTATTCTGTATGAATATATTCGTTTGCGAATCATACAATTAAAATTTTATGATGCAGTAACGTTTACATGTATATCGGAAGTGAAACGAACTAAACTACTCGATTCAGATCGAATAAGGGACTCAATCATGTCAAAACTAATGGACTATGACCATTTGATACAATTTTTTTCGTAGATGGTTATCTCTTGAGATTCGATAGACTCTTTGTAATCTTCTTAATCCCCAACAATGCGAGCAGGAGTCATCAAGTTATATATAATTATGTATTGAATAAATACTTAAAAATTCTTTTCAACTTAACTGGAAATCAAACTACATACACCGAGTAGTCGATACGGAGCATAATTTTGTCTCTAATCTGTTTGCGCATTAAAGCGCCATTAAGTATAGCGGCCGTTGCCCCGTATCCTATAGTATAGTTGTACTATAATTGTTTCATATAATCAGTACTGTACGAGTAGCTACGCACATCATCTGTTGAGCGGACGCGAAGTCACGCTTCTTTTAACACAGGGTGTTCATCTAAATATTTAAAATGAAATATGACAGAAAAGTTTTTACAAAAATATAAACCGTAGTCCGAAAAAATGTGCTCTAAAAATGCGCGATAAGGATTTTTACTATAGGTGGATCTAGTCTTAGTTTGTCATATGCTTACCAATATCTCAATCAAACGTCCTAGAAATCCAAACCCTGGTGCTAATGAAATTAAAACGAGACCCCTATAAAATGTGCCCTTTGCAATAAAAAATCCCAAATCGCTTTATAAATTACAAAGTTCTGAGGTGATACATATTAAGATATACAGCAAAATTTGGAATCACTTCCTTTCTGCAATCGGTTATAAATGTGAAGACTAAGAAATATGTACTACATAATATTGTAAAATAAATAAACATTTCAGTACCATTTTTGCTTGATAACCTGGAACGGGAAGTAGTTTTTCCGAATGTATGCAGACAAATATTACAAATATAGGTACTAGAGCATCCAGCATACGTTGTTCTGACTTGAAAATAATAAATAATCCTACAATCACATTATAGCGTCATCTACTGGATCAAATTGTGAATCTAAACCATTCTTGAATCCATCTAAATATACATAAAAAATTACAATAAAATCGGTTCAGCCGTTTAAAAGGATTTCAGTCTCATACACACAACAGAAGAACAACCTTTATAGATAAAGGTCTATTGCACTATAAGCTACACAACTCAATAGATTTTAACGTATAAGATTGTCATTTGATTTTCTTAATTGTGGAAATGTAAGTAACTAATGATTTTTGTATCTATTAACCTAAAAGACATTTTCAGTAGTATTTTTTATTTCTCTTTACTAATAATTAATTTAACTTAGAAAAATGACTCATAGCTTCTATCGAACAGATATAAAACCCTTTAAACACAAATTTAAAATGTTACATAAACACTTTTAAATGTCAGCCTGTAACTTGAAATAAGAAACGAAGATATAATAATAAAAGATCAAATAAATTCGTCTGAATTTATTTACAAGTAATTTGTTAAGAATAACAATTTATTCTTAAGTTATTTAGTGTAATTTCTTATAGGATAATAGTTATTTTTTTTTACGATTGAAATATATATCAGACAATATATAAATATTTAAAATTACATAAACTTTTTACAAAGGGTTTAAATTTTTAGACAAACATCCTGTATAGCGTAGTTAAATCGAGAGCGTAGGACCGTCATTTATCATAAGCCATATTAACACTAAACGTACGCACTTGTTCCAATTGCACATACTTCCCTGTTTTCTTTGTTGAAATATATATAATGTTATAAACACTTCGAGCGGTATACTATGTTTTATTCGAATACTATGTGCCTAAGTTTTGATTTTTTTTTTATGCCAAAAGGCAGCAAACAGACAGACGGTCCATCTGATGTTAAATAGTTACCGTCGCCTATGGATAACTGCAACACCAGGGGTATCGCTGTTATGTTGCCGACCTTGGAGAGCGTGTTTTAGTCCATTTTTTAAGTGCTAATCCTGGGGGAACACAGTTCCAGGTAACTCATTCCACAACGCCAAAGTGCGCATAACAAAGCTTCTAGAATAGAATAGAGAAAGATTGATAGAGAACATATTGTTTTTTTTTTTCAACTGACTACGCTATTCACCTCGCAAGATCTTAACAACTTCACCTATCTACACTGGCGAGCGCATTAGGCGCTCAGCAAATTTTATTTGGGCAACTAGCTCATGGGTGCACGGCACACCTCGATTTTGACTGTTGCCTAATACATGCAATTCGCAACCTATCTTTTTTTTTTTTAACGTGGGGAAATCCCTTTTGGATACCCACCCTCCCGGGGGAGAGAGTGGGTTATGTCCGACTCGCACGGACTAAAACCCCACGGTGTACCGACAGACCGTGATGTTGGGGCGGCAAGGGATCGTTCTATGCTATTCCCCTTGAATAGCCGCCCCAACGGTCCACCCGGCGGAAGGTTGCCGCCGGGCTCCTACCTATAGAGAGGCAGCTGGGTACACGCCAGCTGCCGCCCTCGTCCGCCGGATCTGTGCAATGAGGGGATGAGCCCCCCGACTGCATCCCCTCAGGTCCGGCTACGGTGGCAGGAGGAGTTGGGCAAAGCGCCGCCTCCTCCTGCCGGTCCTCCTATGGTGAAGACGGTCACTGAGGGGGTCCGCCTCGCGGGCCCTCTCCGCTGCCTCCTTTTGCGAGATGACTTCCTCGCAAAAGGAGGCCACTGCTCGCCACGCCTGTTCGCTACCGAGCATGGACGAGACCACGCTCGGCAGCGATAAATCCTCTCCTACCACCGCCACCAGAGTGCAGCGCTCCACCTCCCACGCAGCACACTCAGAGAGAGTATGCTGTGCGGTATCTTCCTCAGCGCCGCACTCATGGCAGGCGGCGGTCAGCTCCCTGCGAGCGATCCGGTGCAGGTACCACCCGAATCAACCGTGTCCGGTCAGCACCTGCACCAGCCTGAACGACAGGGAGCCCCATCTCCTCCCAATCCACTCCCGCAGGACCGGGCGGACGGCGTCGACGGTGTGCCTCCCGAAGCGCGCGTCCGCCAGGTCCTGCATCCACCTACCTATAGCCTCTTCTCGCATCTCCCGCCTTTTAACTTCTATCTCCCTGGGAGCCGGAGGCTCCCTACTACGCCTCCTCGCCGCCGTGAATTCGTACATGGCGGCGAGCACCCCAGCCTCCAGCTCCCAGGGAAGGGAGCCGGCAAGCGCAAAGGCCGCCGCCGATGACACCGTCCGGTATGACCGGATTGCCCTCAGTGCCATCGTACGCTGCGTATTACGCAGCGCGCGCACGTTGGTGGCACCAAGGGCATCAGCCCAGACCGGTGCCCCGTAGGCGGCCATCGCCCACACGACTCCCATGAAGAGTCGATGGCACCCGGCACCCGGCCCCCCAATATTGGGGAGCAGCCTGCCGAATGCCGCCGCCGCCCTAGCAATTCGCGGCTCGAGCCCCATGAAGTGGGGCTCAAACCGCCAGCGCCCGTCCAGGGTGAGGCCCAGGTACCTCATGTGGGCACCCACCTTGATCCGGGCGCCCTCCACCATAATGTGGGCCCCAGGTGGTGGTCCCCGCCGAGGCCCATGAAAGAGTATGGCCTCGGTCTTCTCGAGGGCCACCCTGAGGCCCAACCTTCTTATGCGCCTGATCACGAGGGTTGTGGCCATCGTGGCCAGGCGCTCTACCTCTCTCCAGTCACCCCCTCGGGCTACGACTAGGGTGTCATCCGCGTAGCAGATTAGGCGCGCTCCATATGGGAGCACGCCGCGGAGCACCCAATCGTAGCCCATGTTCCACAGGAGCGGCCTCAAGACCGACCCCTGTGGAACGCCCCGCCTTGTAGCCCGCTGGACCATCCGTCCGTCGCCGTTGACGTATGCGACCTCCCTGTCCTCCAGGTATGCCTCCAACAGCCGCCGCAGGTACGGAGGCACTCCGAAATATCGGAGAGCCTCCCGTATGACACCGTGCGGCAGGCTGTTGAAGGCGTTGGCGATGTCTAGGGACACCGCCAGGACCCTCTCCCCTTGGGAGATCGCCTCCGTCGACAGCGACTTTAGGAGGCACAGGGCGTCCACTGTGGAACGCCCTGTGCGGAAGCAGAACTGCGCGTCCGACAAATTTGGCCCCACTCCCTCCAGGTGCAGTACGACTCGGGAAGAGATGACCCTCTCCAGTACCTTCCCGACGTCGTCCAGCAGGACGAGGGGCCGATATCCAGAAGCACAGTCCGGAGCGCGACCCTCCTTCGCCATGAGGCAGAGCTGCCCCAACTTCCAGAGCCTCGGAAACTGCCCGACCGCCAAACACCGGTCGAACAGCTCCCGAAGCCACCCCCCAAGATGGCCCAGCGCAAGGCCGAGCACTTGGCCCGGGACCCCATCAGGGCCGGGCGCTCTCCGCCGGTTGAGGAGGCGTTCAACAGCCCTCCCCATTTCCCCCTCCGTGATTGAGGGAGGACTGTCCGACACCTCCTCGACTTCCGCCCGAGGTGGAGGCATGGGAGGAGCCGAGAGCGGCGGAGGGTCAGGGAATAACTCTCCCACGACCCTCGCCACCTTCTCCGGCAGGAGGGACTCCGTCACCGGAGGCGCCCAGGATCGCAACTTATTGCGTACGATCCGATACGGGCGCCCCCAAGGATCCCCCTCCAGCGTCTGCAGCAGCTCCTCCCATGCTGCTTCCTTCGCCCGGCTGATGGCAGCCTGCAGGGTCTTCCTGCACTCCCTATAGCTGCCATACAGCCGGGCCTCCGCCTCGGGGTCCCGGTGCCGCCGTCGGCGGCTGCGCCCGAACAGCCGCCGGGCCGCGGTACAGGCCGCCCGGAGAATTCGCAACCTATCTGAGCTAACCTAAGCTACGCTACATATTCATACTTATATGAGTTATTGAAACATATATGTGTACCAAGCATACGTACCTCGACAACTCTTATACGACGTATTTTGTGTCGGATAATTTTTCTAAACTATTTCAGTTCAATAAAGGAAAAAAATAAAACCCTTCCACTTTCATGTGTAAGCATGTGTGCGTGCACGTGTGTGCAGATGATATGTGTAAGACTTTGTGTCACTGTATCGCGCGAGAACATATTGTAAAATCGCTTCGTTGTGCTAGAATATCTGATCTGATAGAGAATCTGATACTTATTGGGTTGGCACCGCCTTTCAAATTGAAGATATGATGAATACTTTTTTGCTCATAGCTTCTCTCATGTTAACGTAGATTGGACCTATCGATTGAAAACAATACTTCTTTCCTTGATCAAAGGTAGCCTATTTCCATTTGAACTTACTATTTAATGATATTGGCGTGAAATTGTTATAAATTAATAAACAAGCTCACGATTAAGTATTCATTATGATATGATGGTGTGTTCTTGCAACTGCATTGGAGAGTCAGGCGTAGATAATTGACATTTGCCATTATATGATTTAATATTTAGTATAATTATAGAAAAAAGAATTAAAGACATCAACATAATATCTTCAATGTAGCATTATGGAGTGACATTATCATTACACTATAACGTATACGTTCGAGAGTGCTAAGGACTAGAGCACAATTTGATTCCGACCATCCTATCTCACCACAGCACGAATTTATTACCGCTACCAAAATAAGGACGCATATCACAAAACACAAATGGAAGAAAAGTCAAATAAATTGAAACTTGCGTATTTAGGAAGTACTTTTAAATCGTTTAAATCGTTTTTATTGAATTCAGAAGTTTATTAGCGATCAAAAAATTAGTTACCCCTTTTCCACGATTTCAAATATGTACATAGAACTTAATACTGCAAAAAACTTTTTTTTAAATCATAGGAGACAAATGAACAGGCGCGTCACCTAATGTTAAGTTATCAACGCTGTCCATAGACACTAGCAACACCAGGAGAGTCGCAAGTCCGTTGCCAGCCTGTATTTGAGGGAGTGGGGGCAAGAGAGACATGGTTTTTTTATATCAAAGGAGGCAAACGAACAGGTAGGTCACGTGGTGTTAAGTGATCCCCACCGTCCATAGACACTAGCGACATCAGGCGAGTCGCAAATGCGTTGCTAGCCTATATATGGGAAAGGGGGGAGAGGCAGGAAAGGGAAAGGAGGAAAGGGGAAGGGAGGTGGGCTTCCGGCGCTCTCACTGACCGAACGAAATACAACAATGCAAGCACTATTATTTCACGTTGGTTTTCTGTGACAGGGGTGGTACTACCCCGGACGAGTCGACTCATTCATGCTGAAACCAGTAATAGCTTCAGCGTGGTTGTACCACCCTACATATAGGGTGAGGGGAGAGAAAAGAGGGGGGAGGTGGGCCTCTGGCACTCTCACTGACCGAACGAAATGCACCAACGCAGGCATTGTTACTTCACGTCGGTTTTCTGTGAGAGTGTGGTACTACCCTGGGCGAGCCGACCCATTCACGCTCTACCACCAGCGTGGTTCTACCTCTTCCGTAAACTGCATATATACTTTTCTTCCTTTCGATGATGGTACACAACGCGTGAACTTAAGTATGTGTAGGATATAAACTCCGAATGCTGAAAATTATTGAATAATTTAGTGGCGACATAGCTGCATAATTATACTGAAGTTATTAGTTCACGCGACGTCATTGTGCTTAACTACTTGACGATAACGTCAACGTACTGTCATAACAAGATATGCATCAATGCCTCTAAGGTTGAAGGGTCAATGCGAGTAACGATTCCGTGGTTTTTTCTCAGACGAGCGCACTAATGCGAGGGGTTTATGTTGTTTCCGTGATCTGATGTATTTTAAGTACGGTCTACATGGAGATTATTACGGAATAAAATAATTGACATATATGTAACTTTTTCTCATTAGAAATTATCCTAAATATAATGAAAATATTTATCACATCGTACATAGCTTTATTGTTTTTAATTGTAACTTTTCACTGTTAATTAACCCTTACATTATTGTTACCGATTTTAAGCTACCTACAGTACATATTTCATTACTGGCTAGCCCCTATATATATGCGTAATGATATGTAATGTAGATTATAATCTGAGGAGATTTCTATCTACCAGCAAAATTTTAAAGTAAATCTTTTCAACCAATTATTATTTAAATGATTTATTTACAAATTAAATTAAGTTTACATCTACCATCACGGTCTCGATATCTCTCTCTCATATCTCTCACTGTCTTTTGTCTTGTCCAGTGTGGCTTTCATACTGCTTGTCATTTTAAACAGATTGGCATATCATGGAAATGATATAAAACACTTTTTTTGTCCACGATTAGCTTAATGCCCAGTTAAACCTTTTTTAATTAATTCGGAAAGGTATATATAATACAATTACTGGTGAACTTGAAGTGTATTCAACACATACATAAAGTAAATAGTCGTACTGATATTAGCCAATTAGTTTAAATGGAGTAGTCCGGTGAAGCTGTTAAGACCTTGCTGGGTCAATAGCGTAGACATTTCGAAAAAAAAATAGTTTAAATGGATTTTTGCAATATTCGTATTTATATATGTATGTTCAAAGACAGGAAAAAGGTGTATCTAACAATATCTCTTTATTCATTAAAGTGCTAAGAGCTTCTATTCTCAAATTACAAAATGCGTGTTCGATTTAAATTTCTCTTAAAAATTAGTTTCTACCCGCATGTTCGTCCGCTTAGAATAGTTACTTTAAGCTAACGTTAACATACAGTAGGAGTTTTTAAGGGAAAAATATACCCCATTTTGAAATATTCTTCATTGGTGATCTGTGTCTATTAGCTAGTCTTCCTCGATAAAAAAGCTATTTAACTTTGAAGAAATTTTCAAATCGGACCAGTAGTTCCTGAGATTAGCACGTTCAAGCAAATAAACTTTTCAGCTTTATCATATATATATATAAATGCGTCTCTTTTCGTTACAACAAGAATATAAATTTAACTTGACTAATACAGTAATTACATTTTTTCCTGAGTTACTTTCAACTTTTCGCTATTGGTTTAAATAATGTCACTTATATGTATCGCATGTATTTGAATCATGTAAGCCGACCCTATACAAATCTAAAAAAGGACCCAATAATTTCCATGTTTGCGGTTACCAATTTTTTTCAAATTATTCTCCCCATTTTTGCTAAAGGTTTGAAAACGTAAGTAATGTTTATATGTTTTTTTGTCGATATTTTTATTTTGCGACAAAAAAATCGCTTTCGTCATTAACTGTCAAAGTATTTTATACCCTTATTGATTGGATGGCGTGAGAATTATCTTTTTTTATTAACATTTTCTTATATTTTTTTGACATTTTATTTGCCAATTTCACGGGGTAATGATGACGTTTGACTTTTTTATTGGTCTGTTGAATTGTTTATCGCTTAAATTCACATGGCATGTCGGTATGTTTACGACATATTGTGAATTCCATGACAATATGTGTAGACCTTTTTCTCATAGCGATACTTCTGAGCCATCATCGTGATTTTACAATACTGAGAACGCGGGGTATTGAAGATATCTTTGTGACCTTTACTATCCTGTTATTATTAGTTTAAAAGTGATCTGCATTGTGTTCTTAATTCGTTTAATTATGTTAGGTTGGAATTTTGTTTAAAAACCAAAAATAACGTCAGAAGAAATGGTGTATTAATAGACATAACCTCAAAATTAAAACAAAAATTAAAGTTATAATACATATCTCTTAACCTTTAAACGAGCAATTCTTGTATATTTTTATATATTCAGGATCTCTGAAACGGCGTCATCTATATCCGTTAAATTTAGTATGTAGGTAGTTTCGGGGACGATAAATCGATCTAGCTAGATTTTATTCATAGAAAATTTTTTAACTGAGTTTTCAGGCGATGAAAAAATATTGCTAGAATATAACGGTAAATTTCGCCGACGCTGTCAAAACAAAAATAGCTCAGATGGAAATCGTTTGCTTCGACAATCCGTGAAACCCCAGTTCGAATCCGAGTGACAGCAAAAGGGGTATCATTTTTTTTTTTGAGAAAAAAATGTTAATTGTATAAGGCAAACCTAACAGTTTATTTTAATTTTAAAATGTTTTTTTTATATAACCGAGTTTGGTCGCCCAGATACTAATATATATACTACATATAATAAAAATGTAAATCTTATGTCTCTGTACTTTTAGTTCATTAATAAAATACATGTAATTCATTTTAAGGAATGTCTGTGTCTATTTGTTTGAACACACATCACTGCTACAATACTGCATACATTACAAATTATTTTTAAGTAAATCATATAGTATAAATTCGAGTAACATTTAGTTTTTGTTTTGAAATTGATTCGATATATCAAACAGTATTGTACTTTGAATGACGACGCAAAATAAATACTAGATAAAAGTAGATAAGTAAACGGACTTAATAAATTCAAATGAATTAGTCATTGCTTTTTTACATTAACATCCACGCGGACGAAGTCGTGGGCACAGCTAGTACGTAATAAACATCGTAGGGTAACATTATATACTTATATCTTATTTTTCTCCAACTGACTACGCTATTGATCTAGCAATGTCTTAACAGCTTCACCGCACTAACATTATATAGTTTCTATTATAAGTAATAACAATTAAAATATGAATACCATAAAGCATTTATTATTAAGTCAATCACAGACAAGCAGTAATCAGTTTTCAATTTGCATTCGAATTGCAATATTCATAACACTTGTGTTCGGTATTCGCTGATTTGTATGTAAATTTTATAATTAACACGTTAACATCCAAATAACGGTAACAAAAGGTGTGCTCCGAACGTTCGTAATAGTTATAGGGTGTACTTGAGAACGGATAGAGCTATAGACTATGCGAAAGATTATACTGCGTTCTTTTATAGACTAAGTATATTAGCGTGGGTGTAAAAAGGTAAGCCTACATATAATAAACGTCATTATCCAGTAAATTACTTTTACTATTAATAACTCTGTTTACCAAAAAAAATCATAAAATTTATGGAGTTGCTCTGGGGCCTGCAATACAATCTAAAGACAAGTAGGTACAGACTTCAACGTGATCTTAAATTGGCGCCGGCAGTGGCAATTTTAATTTTGTGAATAATTTATTTAAACTTATTCAACAACAAAATTATTATCATTATTCAAAACTTACTAATAGCTTATGTAAATTTGTTTATTTTTTAAGCTATCACTGCCTACTTAAAGAATCATGATGAAATTTTTGATACGTGTTCTCAGGGATACAAAATACACAGGATATTTTTCGCCTAGAGATTATTATGTTCGTAATGGTAAGACAGAGCTCTATTAATGCGAGTGCATCCGCAAGCAAAATTTAGTAAAAAAACTACACTTAAAATGACAGATTTAAAGATTCTTAGTAAGCACCAGTTTAATGTAGTCCAGAAAAATATGAAAAAAACAGAAAAATCACGAGCATAGAGAATAACATTTATCTAGATCTTCTTTCTTAAATACTGTGCAATGTCGTGATATTAGATAAATTGAGTGATCCGGCCAAGCTGTTAAGACCTTGCTAGGTCAATAACGGAGTCAGTTCGAAAAAACAAACGTAGTCCGGTGAAGCTGTTAAGACCTTGCTGGGTCAATAGCGTAGTCATTTCGAAAAAAAAAAAAGAAAAAACAAAGATAATTTGCAGGACATTTATAATTCCAGTCTATAAGAATTCCACTTCTGGGCTTAATGCCTCATCCCGAGGAAAACTATGGTTATGATTAGTAGACTGATACATCACAATTTCAAACAATGGAGAAACCTATTTTTGTCACATATGGTACTACAATAAGAACATTTTTAGGTTAAAGTATTAACTCTATGGTTTCCTTCACCGTGTCATTGATTTAAATCATTAAACGTTCGCAACTTTAATAAAAATAGTAACTATATTCTACAAGTCAGTCGACTTATATACTACGATTTACAGCGTCATTGTATATGGGAAAAATATAGAACTGTAAGTTACTTGAAGCTTGAAATCGCCAATACATAGAGGTTTGGCATGGTGACCATTCTTTGGAAATAAGCCTTTCAACTAGAGTGAAACACTAACCGAACGACGTTAATATTAATTTTTTATGAACCTGTTAGAAATTCAGAAGTACTAAGACATTTTGTGCTATGAGCCTCACATAGTAGATTCTAGGTGCAATGCCAGAATTCAGGTAAATACTTGTCGATATGCTTTTAAAGATTTAAGGTCCCCTTTCATTGCAAACGCTTTATTAAATTTCACTGCGAAAAATTCCTAGTTCACTAAAACTTGAAAAGTAATGAGACATTTACAGGCATCATTTCTCTTACACATTTTTTTATAATTCATAGGTTTGGGTTTGACCCAAAACCTCACCTAATGTTAAACTATAAGGTCTATAATTGTAAACACGCTAAGTATAAAAGGGGACCCGTTCTCAAGTCCATCTTTTGGAACATACATATTGATGCTTGACAACTGATTGTTAACTGGAGGGTGGTAGTTAGCCAGGCGGATTTAGAAAAACTCCTTTCACCAAGATGTAGTCTCATCACGGTTATTTTCTTCACTAGAAACTTCTTTTTACTAAGCCACCATCTATTTTTTATGGGTATTCTTTTGTGTAATACTTATAGTATTATATAGTAATATTTGTGTATTACTTGCACATATATTTGTGGCATGTATCATATGAACCCACTCACGGTCGCTGAAGTGCCCTGATTACCCTATTTATTCTATTAAGTCAGTAATTGTTCGGTGGATGAGTTGCGTTGAATCTACTACCCCGCCATTAGCTGTATTGTTTGCTGGTTGGTACATTGTATTGTTGTTTATTTTGACTTCGTGTGTGTAGATCGTTGATTATATGATGTTTTTGTGTGTTTGATATTGTCCCGTTTAACTTGTATCTTCTCAATCATATTATGTTTAATAATAAAGTAATTATGATTAAGAATTAGTAGAATAAAAACTTCATTATTACTTTTATGGTTTATGTTGACTATGTATGTTACTTTAAGGTTTTTTTTTTAAACATAATAATTAAAAAAACCCTTTTTATTTTAAAAAACCTTCATTATCAATTATTTTTTTGTAGTTGTCTTAAAAATTGTGCCTTAATTCTATTGGGATCTACCAGAATTATTTAACAATATATTTCGGCATCTGTAAGAAACTAGATTTCTATTATTAACTTTCGACTTACAAAATACATCTCATAAGAATGTTTTATACCTCTCTCCCTCCCAAGATTATGACATGTAAAATTATTTTTAAATCCCCTTCCACAATACTTGACAAACTGCGAAATCATCAATAGATACAAAGGTCAAAATAAACTATGACCCTAAAATAATGTACAACGGTAAACATCAAAATATTTGACACAGAGTTATCGTATTTCAAAAAATTAGTCACACTTCTGTTCTATTCATGATCTATTTCTTAAAGTGTCATGTGACAAGCCGTAGTAAAAAAAATCAGTACACGTGTTGTTACGCCCCAATGACGAGGCGGAAAGGTTTAAAGTTTTATTTAGAAAAAAATAAATGCATACAGTGTAACCGTAACAAAATTAATAACGGATGCGACGGGGTTGTGAGTTCAATAAGAAATTGATACACCTTTATTTGACAACCCTTATAACGGGTAGTCTTAATCTAATACCTTTAAACGAGCAATTCTTGTATATTTTTATATTTGTATATATTCAGGAACTCGGAAACGTCTGCAGCGATTTCCGTGAAACTTAGTATGTAGATGGTTTCGGGGACGATAAGTCGATCTAGCTAGATTTCATTCAAGGAAACCTTTTTTATCAGAGTTTTCAGGTAATGAACAAAAATACAGCTAGAATATAAAGGTCAAATTCGCCACCGCTGTCAAAACAAAAATAGTTCTGATGGAAATCGGCTGCTGCGAAATTCCATCTAAACACAATTCAAATCCGAGTCTGTCACTCGATTATAAAAAGAGATATGTTTTTTTTTGATAAAAATACAATTTTTATGAGGCGAACTTAACAAGTTTATATTAATTTAAAAATGTTTTTAAAAGAACCGAGCTAAGCTCGGTCGTCCAGGTACTCTAGATTAAATGCTCAAAATAACCAAAATAAAATATAGGACTCTTGGCGAAAATATTGTTCTAGATAATTACTCTTTAATAATTGTAAATGAGAAAAATGATTACTCACCATTATTTTACAAATTAAAATTACGTGACGGTATATTGGTGTGATCAGTTGAACATCAACCCAATGAACGCATCTTCGAACCCCGGCATTACCAGACGAATTTTTCGAAAATCGCGTACATTTACTAATTTAAACTGGTAACACTATGGGCTGACTATGAAAAAAAACGTCAAGAGGAAACCTGAACTTGAAAAGTGTTTTATAGTACTACTGTATGTGAAAAAACACAGAACTGTGGATTTCCCCGACCCTGTCAATATGTCGTGGTGATTCCATACCTTTCTTAGCGAAGATGCCTATGACCTTGCAGTTGGCTTCTTAGATATAGATTAGATAGATAGATAGATATAGATTAGATAGATAGATAGATATAGATTAGATAGATAGATAGATATAGATTAGATAGATAGATAGATATAGATTAGATAGATAGATAGGTATAGATTAGATAGATAGATAGGTATAGATTAGATAGATAGATAGGTATAGATTAGATAGATAGATAGATATAGATTAGATAGATAGATAGACAGATAGATATAGAATAGATAAATAGATAGATATAGATTAGATAGATAGATAGATATTGTTCGAACCAGTGTGGTAGAAATATCAAAATCCTCTTGATATGGTTATTGAACTCACTATCCGGTAGACGGCAACATTAGACACAACCACGTAGCTTGATTATTCGATACTAAGGTGTCCGTTATTTCCCAAGTCAGGATTTTTTTTCAAGCGCCCCCTACCTTTTTGGTTTATCCCTTAAAAATAAATATGAGGCCCAAATAAGCCCTTGATATTCATATTACCCCGTGACTAAATCGTAATACGTTTCCCATTTAAATAACATGGGAGTTTTTTGCATTTTTTTTCTCTGGAACAAATAGAGTGACATACAAAATCAAGGCATATTTTTATAGGAAATTGAACGCTGTCCAAGAAAGATCTCTTATGTTTGTAGATACATTTAACCCTGTCAAATTCACAGCTTCAAATCTTCAAACCAAGAGCATTTCACCATATTCATCGGATTTATAATTTATAGCCTGAAAATTAACATATTTATAAATTAGATGAATACTATACTAACGGGCCCGACGGACGTTGTCCTGCCTTGATAATAAAAAAAACTTTCACAAAATATTAGGTCTTTGCCTATGAAATTGCCGTTTTGTATGAAAAAATGTTAACGATTTTTTTTCATGTATTTTTTTATTTGTATTAATCGAAGTAATCACCCATGCAATCAATGCATCTTGGCCAACGCAGTGGAAGTTTATTGATGGCCTTCTTAAAGAAATCGGCTGGGCGAGAGGCAACAAATTCTCCAAAGGCATTTTCTACTGACTCTCGGGTATTGAATTTTTTTCCCGTCAAGGGGTTATCCAAATTTTGGAAAAAGTAGTAGTCTGTAGGCGCAAGGTCTGGTGAGTAAAGCGGATGACGGAGAACTTCCAACCCCAGTTCTTGCAACTTGGAGACCGTCTGCTGTGCAGTATGAGGTCGCGCGTGGTCGTGCAGGAGCAGCGGAGACGAGGGATCGACCAGTGCTGGTTGGAAATGTACCAGCTTCTCTATCACTGTGTTCAGTTCTTCACAGCACACATCTGCAGTAATGCTCACCCCATTTGGAAAGAAGCTGTAATGAATCACATCGGCGCTAGACTACCAAACAGTGACCATCACTTTTCTAGGGGTAAGTTTTCGTCTAGGGCACTGTATAGGTGCTGAACCAGGATCCAACCAAATTGCTGAGCGCCTGCGGTTATCAAACAGAATCCATTTTTCATCGTAGGTAACAATGGACTTCAAAATTCCTTCATTTGTGTGTCTGTTGAGCAGTGCAAGGCACGCCTAAACGCGTACTTCGCGCTGGCGATCATTGAGTTCGTGGGGCACCCATTTGTCAAGCTTTTTTACCTTGCCAATTTGACGCAAATAGACCAATATTGTTTTGACGCTAACGTCGAAAGCTGCTGCTCATTCAGCCGTAGATTGTGTCTCATCAGCTTCCACAATCGCCTTTAATTCGTCATTGTCAACCAAAGTCTTCGGATGACAGTGAGATTAATTTTTCAGGTCGAAATTCCCTGAACGGAAACGAGCAAACCAATAACAGGTGGTGCGTTGGTTTGTAGTGTTAGCTCCGTAAACGTCGTTGATGTAGTCCGGTGAAGCTGTTAAGACCTTGCTAGGTCAACAGCGTAGTCAGATCGAGAAAAAAAAAAAAAAAAAAAAAAGTCGTTGATGTTGCTTGCCGCTCGTGCCACGTTGCTGCCTCGCCGGTATTCATATTCCATTATTACTCGAATTTTTAACGTATCCATGATGACAAAAAAGATAATGTAACACTAATCAATAAACAAATGACTACTTTTGGAAAAAGAATTACATATTTTTGAAACAAAATTAATTTGAAATTAGAATTCTTAGCCAAACAAAAATTATTTTGATTTGAATTGGCCAGTACTGCAGAACGACAATTTCATAGGTAAAGACTTATTATATCCTTAAACTATCCCCATGAATTCGTTCAGTAGTTTTTGAGTTTATCGCAAACAGACAGACATACGTGGCAGAATACTTAGTTTTATAATACGTTTATTGATTTATATGTCATTCTGGTTTTTTATACTTCGTGAATTACAGCATCATATTTTTATTTGAAATCATAACCAATTAAGCCAAAGAAAGCTTGTTACACAAAACTCAAGAAATAAACCGCTCAGAGAAAACGTAATTTTAGTATTATTAAATTGTTATGAATTGACATACATACAATTTTATATAGTAATAAACTGACATAGTATATATTCAATGGTGGCTTTAAAAAATATTCATTAACGGTGATAAAAAACTTAATACTCAATTGTGATCGATCGTTGGGTGTACGTTTTTTTCAAGATGATTTCGCAATTTCTTTATCATCGACCCCTTTATACCGATGTTGTATTTGACGTTTTTATATGGGAATATTTTTGTCTCCAGGTGTCATTTTTTTAGTTTTCATAATTTAGCACACATTTTCATATCAATTTAAGTTAATACGTCTACTATAAAAATATACTATGAGTTGAAATTCTATTATCAAATGTTGTAGGGTAATATGTGCAATTAACGTTATAAACATATGTAATAGTTTAAGGTAAATAAATTTAGTACCTTTCTCCCCTTTGTTTCTCAACCTATGTTCTCTATGTGGCTTATAATATATAATATAATTATATAATTTTAAGAAAATGTCCACATCATCGACGAGTCGTAATCTTAATTTACTATTGAATTACTAATATATATAATTATACATAAATAAAGTACAAAATAACTTACATTTTTACAGTTCAATTTAGTATTCAACAGAGTTCCGTAATAGAACGGATTTTGTACGATGTATCTTTTTTTTGTACTTTTACCTTTAATTATAATCTAATCCTTGATTTATCATCATTGTTTCAGCTTATCACATACTATGAAAATATGATTAGTACTTAGTAATTTAAACTATATATATATAGACTAGCTTCTGCTCGCGACTTCGTTCGTGTGGAATAGTTACTATGGACTAACGCTAACACGCAGCGGAAGGAAGCTCTTAATAGGAAAAGAAAACCTGATTTTTAAACATTCTTCATTGGTATTCCGCTCCTATTGGTCTTAGCGTGATGATATTTAGCCTATGACCATTCTCGATAAATAAGCCATATAACATTGAAAGAATTGTTTAAATCGGACCAGTAGTTCCTGAGATTACTCCCTACAACGTCACAAACTCATAAACTTAACTCTTTATAATATTAGTACAGATCTAGAACATAGTATCTAAACATCGCGCCATAGTCCGCACCAAAATTGGACACCGCGCTAAATTTAGTCGTGCAGAACATAATTTTAGATGCAAATATGCACAATATTATATGTATAACATCGAGGCAACTTAACGATAAACAAGCGCCATTTTTTTGAATATATCATAGGCGGAAAAAAAACAGGCGAGTCACCTGGTGTTAAGTGATCACCGCCGTCCATAGACACTAGCAACACCAGGGGAGTTGCAAATGCGTTGCCAGCATGTGTTTTGGAGGAGTGGAATTGGGGAAAGGGGAAAGGGGAGGGGAGGTAAGTCTCCGACACTAACTAACCCAACGAAACGCATCAGCAAGCAGTGTTCCCTGCCGTGGATATTGCTGTGAGTGGGTGGCACTATCCCGGGCGAGCCGGCCCTTTCGTGCTGAAAACAGTAATAGCTTCAGCGTGGCTCAACCACCTTAGATAAGCCCTTTGTTTTGTACTAAGCTCTGAACTATGTTACCCTTAAACTTGCACTTATGAGAGGCTAAAAAGACTGAAGAAGATTGTACTTCTAAAACATCATAGACTCGAACAATTCACGGAATAATCGTACGGCTATAAACCATTCGTAGATCACACCATACTTTTATTATTATTCATAAATATTCATATAATAAAAGGGCAGAGTAACATATCTCCGAGTAAATGTTCCGGTAAGTGATATCACTTAACTAACTTGTAAATACATTACAAAACACATTTACACCGTAATACGGAGATGTAATTTATTAATTTACGTGTAATAGGCCATAGTTAAAATCTCGTTTCTCGAGCCCGGTTCCACTACTGACCCTCATTGTTTTTTACGGATCTAACTTTCATGGAACCGGTTTGAGCGTACTTGCAATTATTCTATTCCATTATGTAATTAGTAGATCCTTGAAATCTTAAAAATTGACGGATTCGTAAGTTTAAAAAATATAACCACTAGCTTTTACTCGTGGCTTCGCTCGAGTTCATATAAATTTCATTTATCTCGTGAGAACAGTACGCTTTTTCGATTATAGATACTTTCCGTGTTATTACAATAAAGTTTTTTGGACGACGAGTCCGATTCTCGCTTCCGTGGGGTTCGGACGCGTGCGCTCTTATCGTTTTTTCGACGTGAATTTTTTATTCGTGCTACGTTTTCGATCTTTCGTAAGTGTTCGCGACGCGGTTACGCGGCCGTGTTTTCACGTCGAAAATTGTTCGGTAGTTCGGTACATTCGTTACTTTCACGTTTCTTTACGACGCTCAAAGGAATCAATCGTAAGGCGTTCTTTTCAGAACGCAGCAAACTGCACTTTTCGGTGCAATTATAATCGCACTTTTCAGTGCGTCCTGCGTGTTCTCCGTGTGCTGCGTGTCGCCGGTTCGCGTT
>JACEII010000050.1:2751286-2955560 GCA_014332785.1 Antheraea mylitta | reverse complement strand
CCCTGCCCCGACCTCTTCTCGTTCTTCGGACGAGGAATGCTTCGATATGGAGCAAGACCCTCCCGCCGGGAACGACGGCTTCACCGTCGTATCCCGGAAGTCCAAACCGCGCAAGAAGCGCGCCAACTCGGCCTCAGACTCCGAGGGCCCTCTGCCCTCGAAGATCTCGAACGTCGATGGCACGAAAGTGCCAAAGACGTCACCCACGCCCTCCGTTCCGGCTCCCTCGCAAGCTGCGAGTCCCGCAGCTTCGAGCAAGAAGCCCCGTCCCCTCCACCCATCACGATCCAGGACAAGGCGTCCTGGCTCGATATCTCCGACCTCCTGAAGGAGGCCGAGATCCCGATAGCCTCTGCCACGAGTACCCGAACGGGTATTCAGGTAAAGATGAACTCCTCCGACGCCCATCGCGATCTTACGCACCTTCTGCGCGCTAAGAAAATCGCGTATTTCACATATGCGCTCGAAGAAGAGCGCATGTTACGCGTAGTAATACGCAGAGTCCCAGCCCAGATTCTCGTGGATGATATCCACGAAGACCTCAGGGAACAGAAGTTCCCAGTCCGAGAAGTCCACCGGATGCGATCTGCGCGCAATCGCATGCCCTACGACATGGTGCTCGTTATTCTCGAGCGCAATGTCGAGGGCAAAAAGATCTTCAATCTCTCGACCCTCTGCGGCCTCTCCGGCGTCACCGTTGAGCCGCCGCGTAAGACGTCCGTACCCTCGTAGTGTCACAACTGCCAGGAATACGGACACTCCGCACTTAACTGCTACCTGAAGCCCAGGTGCGTTAAGTGCCTAGGCGAGCACTCCACTTCGAAGTGTTCGCGCACTAAAGACTCGCCCGATCCTCCGAGTTGCGTCTTGTGCCGCGGCGTGGGTCATACCGCGAATTATCGCGGTTGTCCCCGCGCCCCGCGTACAAGATAGCCCCGATACGCGAGGCAGGTTTCGCCCTCCAGGGCGCCTGCGGCATCTACCCGCCCCCGCCCCCCGCCTCTCGACTCTCGACAGACATTTCCGAGCCTGCCGCGCGCGTCACGCGCGCCGGCAGCGTCCGCTCCTGCGCCTCACGCAGCCCCTCTCCCCGCGCGGGCCCCTCAGGCCCCGTGGTCGTCGCAGATCGCAGCACGAGTCGATCCCAGACTCCAGGTGGCGAAGCCCTCTCAGGCTGACCCCGCTGTCTCTCTCTCCGGCATGGACTGGTCCGCCCAGTTGTTAGTTTCCACGAGATCTCCGAGATCTCAGCCTACGATGAGGTCGCGAACGACCCCAAACAGGGCCCCATTCGCGCGATCGCGAAGTTTCCCGCCAATGCGGGAAGGATACAGCGGTTGGCCCGTGCCGCCGTCGCGAAAAAATAATAATTTTCAATATAAGAAAGAGTAAACTCGTATGTTTACGTCTCTCTTCCCCTAAAATCGTCAAATAATAATATCACTTGTTTATTGTTAGATCCCGACGCCGGCGTCGTTCGTTAAACTATAAATTCGATCTCTCTTTAAATTTTCTGTGGCCGGCCACATCGCGAATCTCTGTCTCGTGCGTCACAGGCAGAGAGCTCTCGTTTTCTCACCCGCACACTGTTTGTTCGCGTAATCCTGGCAGTATTTTTGTCCGTGACTATCCGGATAGTCGCAAAGATATTGTCTCGTGATACAGTACTCACCCACATCGATTTTACACATACATAGTTACTCAGACACGCATCTAACACACTTGTGGAAGGGTTATTTTGTGAAAGATTTTTTCCCTTATCGAACTGAATCGAGTAGATATAGTTTACCTCCTTTCGAATTACATGTTGTGTTCTTGTATCATGCAATTTTAATTACATGATCCAAGAATGGATACATGTATAGCTTAGTTTAGCTAGGTCAGATCGGGTTTTTCAAGGTAACGGCCAAGCCGAGGTGTGCCGTGCACCCTTGAGCTAGTTACCAAAAATAAAATCGGCTGAGTGCCTTAAGCGCTCGCCTTAGTAGTCCGGTGAAGCTGTAAAGACCTTGCCAGGTCAATAGCGTAGTCAGTTCGAAAAAAAAAAAAAAAAACAATAAAGTTAAATACGTATTGAATACTTGTTTTAAAAAATGTTTGGATACTTTCTTTTTAAAGGTTTATATTTGTCCATTCCAGAATTATTAGATATCTACGTAACACACAAACAAGGGCGTGTTATATCATGATAGAACGCCATAAATTAGTTAAAAAACAAATCATTTGTATTGAATAGATAAGGCTTAATGTTTTGATGTGCAGTTATGTGCCGGCTCGGTCGACCACACCGTCATTACTATGTTAAATGACGCGGTTAAATCATTTCTGACGGTTTGCTGCGGGTGTGATTTTATTAATGGACAAAAAATATAGTTTACTGTCATATACTAGTTTGTACTCGTGAATTCGTTTACGGTAAATGCTCTTAATATTCCACGGAAACTAAGGTTCGTAAATTCACGAACAATGGTTCGTTTTTTTTTAATTTTATCATTACAGATTAGCCTCTATAAAAATGGAATAATGTGTGCTCTAAATTCTTCTCCAGATTTAGTTTTATATTAACCTGGAAATTACATCTAAATTGGTTCACGGTTTACACGTGATGCGCGAACATAGAAAACTGTTTATGTTACCTAACTTTTCTTTGCGGCTTCAATTTGACCTGACCTACGGGAATAGTACTTCTTTTGTGTATGGAAGATACTCTATGTCCGTTTCTGTACTGTACAACGTATATGCAAATGGTCATCATCGATTGAGTTGTTAAGACTCATTTTTTATATTTCTTTGGATAGCTGTCCAGAAAAAAAAGAACGTATCACAGCAAATAGGGTTTTATGCCAAAAGAGCATATATTTGTTTAATTTATTTGTCTCTGGTTTTCTTTAAAAAGTTTAACAAGGCTATTAACGATTAAAAAACAAAATGTGGTTTTTGGCTTTTCCCAAAATTCATATGAATACTTTTATTATTTTTGTATTGAGAAGGCGAAATATTACGAATTGGCGTGCACAGCCAATAAAAACATTGAACGGACATTCATAAGATTATGAATTTTATTATTTTATTTGCACCCTTCTGTAAGAATGACTCGAAATTAAATAGTGCCTGAGTAATTATGGCGGTTGCACGTACGGGCTAGTAATTACTATGGGCATATTAAGGGGTAGACAATACTTTTAATATATTCGAAGGATATAGAGAGAGTGAGGGAGTTGGCGAGAGAAAGCGGGCAATCTGCCGCCTCCTCCTGCCGATCTTCCGTTGAAGGAGAGGGCTGCTTAGATAGTCCTCCTCGTAGGCCCTCTCCACTTCCTCCTTCTGCGAGATGACCTCCTCGCAAAAGGAAGACACAATATTCCATGCACCCTTGCTGCCGGGCATAGTTTTCACCACGACGAGAGATCCCGCCCCACCGCATCAACGTAGCATCGATCCTCCCACTCAGGCATTGTGTGCTGCGCAGTGTCCGGTTCAAAGCAGCACTCGTGGCACACGGCGGTTGAATCCTTGCATGCTACCCGGTGCAAGGCACCCATACCTAGTTAGCACCTATACCAGACGTAACGACAGGGAGACCCAACTCATCCCCATCCACTCCAGCAATACCGGGCAGACGGCATTGCACGTGTATCGACCGTAGCGCGCAATCTCCAGTTCCTACCTCCATCTCACGAGCACCTACTTTCGAGCACTTACCCTCCTCTCCTCTATATCCGTAGGAGCCAGAAGTTCTCCTATCAGTATCTTGGCTGCCGTATACCGTATGTAGATGTAAGGCGACAAACATTTCCGCCTCTAGCTCGCAGGGAAGTAAGCCAGCGAGCATTATGGCCATCGTCGAGGATACCGTCCGGTATCCTCATATCACCTTCAGCACCACGGTACGTTGCGCACTTCGCAGCGCTTGAACAGTGGTGGCGCTGAGGGCGTCCACCCACAACGGTGCACCGTCTAGATTTACAGGAGGAGCGTATCCAATTTGCAGCTTCAAGAACTCACCTACGATATTTAGCTTCAAATTTTCAACGCTATATATGTAGCTAACCAGGAGGGCATTAGAAAATATCCTAGGTACCACCGTGCTATTATTTCATCATATAATTCTGCTTCACTGAAAACTGCAACACCATTGCAAATGACACGTTACAAATGAGCTATTATTTGTGAAATCTTAACTGTTAAACTGTCACATATATTGTATTATAAAAACATCTTTCCAGTATTCAGGTTGCCTTTCCACGTCTTCTTTTTAAAATTAACATCGATTTAGAAGATTAAATATAAGATTTATACTATTATTACTTTCTGTTGCTTTAAGAGTCCTACTGTTAGAATAAATACCTCATTAATACTATGCGCCTTAATAAATATGCAGCGCTTTTCAACGCAAGTCCTCGTTGCAGCATCTTTTGTATAAATAATGACAGAAAATTGTTAGTACACTTAACTACATCTTTTATGATACGAGCTATTTCCAATCAGTGAAAAGATCCCGGGGGAGTATAAAGGGAACAACAATCTAGAATTCTATGAATACTAAGTTATTATACGCAATATCCATTGTATTGTATGTGTTTTATTTATTTTTTAGGAAAAAGATTTTATTTCGACTTATTTCTTAGGGTGAGCTAACAATTACCGATATCCTTTTTATAAAAATGTACTCAAAATCTATATTTGAAATGTATCATAGTATGTTTGTATGTACTATACCATTATTATACTTGATGACGTCTATTAGCAAAAAAAACATCTTGGGACTATTATATTATAAAGTCCTCTTCTACGTCTGTCTGTCTGTCTATTCGTGGTAAACTCTGAAACTACTAAACGGATATTTATGCGATTTTCACTAGTAGATAAAGTGATTTATGAGAAAGGATTAGGTACAATCAACTAATAGTTATTAAACTTATGTATTTTATAATTATAATATATATTTATTATATATATTAATCAAATAGGAGCAGGCAAATATAATTAGTAAAGGTTTTTTTTTAATTATCACGGTGGGATAACGTCCGCCCAGCCCATTAGTACAATATATATGTTTGGCTAACTCTATGTACTCTATGGCTGACTCCCTCCTAACGAGTGACCTGTAATTATTCTTTTGTAATAGGAGAATATAATGTTAAATTGAAATAAATCTTGGTACAAGTGTTCTCTATGTGTGTTTCTCACTGAAATTCTCCTATTCGGCTAGGCTACTTTCGGTGGATTTTTGTGTAAGTTTGATTTCCGAAAACCAAAATACAAGAAACCGGAAAACCGAATTTTAAAAAATACATTACGACTTTGTTCTCTATAGTTTGGTACCTACCTAGTCCTGAATTGCTATAAACATAACAATGTCTCAATCAAGGCATATTCAATTTTAATAAGCTTCCTACTGAATTTTCGAAATCCAAGGTTAAATATTAATGACATTAAAATGGGACTCCTTAAAAATATCTCTTTTTGAGAGAATAAAAATATCAAATCGGTTTGATGACAAACTTTTGATATAACAAACAGAAAAAAAAATAATCGAGGAAGTCTTAAAAACTGCTGTCAGAAATGAAAACTCAATACAATAGAATTGTTGTATTTCGTTTCAAACTTTGAAATTAAATATGGTGGAAATTACTTAAATTTCATAATTTATACATTGATCATTAATCTGATTTTCATATCTATTGGCACTCAGAACAATAATTGTATACATTTTAATTCAATTCATTAATTAATCAAATATTGATAGGTTGTACAATCTTAATACGAAATACCTACATTAGATGAACACAGGCCGTTATACTACGCGTCGCTAGTCTGACGGAAGTTGCGCAAACGCAATACGCCCAGTAGCGTGTTATGACGCGAAATTACATATTTATATGCCATACCTCTCAAAACTCCTAAAGAAAGTATCACTTAAAAACTACAACCAAATCGAGATTTAATTTTACCAGATTAGGCCCCACTCGGCAGCAGTTCAAGCCTAGGTCTGTTCACTCGGCATGGAGCCCTTGAGTGTGCTGCTCGCGCGATACCTACTGTGACACAAAATCTTACATCACTGCGACAACATTACACATACCACCCCCACACACGTGCACGCATACACGCTTACACATAAAAGTGGAAGGGTTTTATTTTTTCCCTTATCGAACTGAAATAGTTCAGAAAATTATCCGGTACGAAATATATATAAGAATTGTTGAGGTATGTATGCTTGGTACACATATATATTTCAACAACTCATATATGTATGAACAGTTAGTTTAGGTTAGCTCAGATAGGTCGCGAATTGCACGTATCAGGCAAGAGTTTCTCAGGAAAAGAGCCAGAACGGTCCCTGGCCGCCCCTAACATGCGGCCGACGGTACACCGTGGGGTTTTAGTCCGTGCGAGTCGGACATAACCCACCCTCTCCCCCGTGAGGGTGGGTATCCGTTAGGGATTTTCCCACGTTAATAAAAAAAGGCAACAGCCCAAGCCGAGGTGGGCCGTGCACCCTTGAGCTAGTTGTCAAATAAAATCGTCTGAGTGACTTATGGGCTCGCCTTAGTAGTCCGGTGAAGCTGTTAAGACCTTGCTGGCTCAACAGCGTAGTCAGATCGAAAAAAAAAAATCGAGACAAAGTCGGTTAAAAATACACGAACTTCGTTTCGTAATGACATGCAAAATTCTATTTCGAATATTACACGCGAGAGGAAACTACAAAGTTCATTACAGTTTAGTTTATAGTTTAATTTCCTGAACGCTCCCTTTTCATCAAGCAATGTGTAGTAAAATACGTGATATTACCTTTTATGCCTCGAATTCGTACATAAACGTAATATGATTGGACTATCTCGAGTGTTCTGAACTTTGACTTAATACTATTCATAGAATATTATTTATATTACCGACTAGCTGTGCCCGCGACTTCGGACGCGTTGAACCTAATCTAAAATAACAGTGATGAATAAATTAAGCCCATGTACTTATTTACTTTTCTCTCGTACTTAAAGTCACGTCGTAATTAAATTACAATAACTTTTGATAGAGTGGACCGATTCTAATGAAACAAAAACTAAGTTATTTTCGAAGATAACCATTTCTTGTTTTCTTTAGTATGGTTTTATTGTGATCTCTGTATTTTAGAAGTGATACGTGTTAAAAAAAAGGTCCGACAGTCATTTCTAAAAATAGTTGAAACGTATTTTATTGCTTATTCCTAAAAAAAATTCCACGAAAATAAAAAATACAGTTATGTTAGATTTACATTGTTATAATACGTATAGAAAATATAGATTTGCCGGATGGTTAGTTTGAGCGCCATGTCAAGGAGGTTTTGATGTCAAAAGGCTATTATAGAATGGATCAATATATGAACGATTATGATGTCTGGAATTGACTCATCACTGTGCATCCATTAAAATGATTGTGAGGTGTAATGTATTCTAAATATTACAGACAGGTGTATATATTAAGAAGATAAACCATATAGAGTTCTTGTTGTAGAGAATTGGGGCAAGCGATGTAGTGCTTATATTTTTTCCTCTGTACATAACACATAGTAATGAGGCAATAAACAACGTTGACAAAGTTGCTAGTATCAGCTAGTATATTAAATTTACGTGTAATGTAATAGGTGTATTTGAATATTATTTGCTATATTTCAGTAGTACAGTTTATTTTAGACACTTCATTTCTCCTTCAGTCATAATCTCATACGTGTTTAATTACGTTTCGCCGCGTCAAATGTGGACATTTTGTGGAAATGGCCATGAATCCTCTTATCTTAATCCGAGCGCGGAAGGAAAGTGGGGCCACGAAATGAGCTTATTTTAGAATGTGATATTTACTAACTTGTTTAGAAAGGGAGATGAGATAAAAGATATATTATACTAATATTCTATTTTACATACTATTGACGTGGGTTTTATTACATTTTGATACCTTGACTACTCAACTGATTATCATGACATGCATACATGTTACTAGGACTACAAAAATGGACATAACGTGCTTTTTTATTCGAAAGAAATGATTTGTCCCATGGCTTAGGTCAAATCTATACTTACCCGAGCGAAGTTGCAAGCAAAAGCTAGCACTAACTAAATACTGTTGCAATCCTTGCTATAAGTTTTCTATGGCTCAAGGCAACAATAAGTGTTATAGCGAGTCTTCTTTTATTGTTGTTTTTCGTTCCTATGAACGCGCTAATCTTGTCGGCTTTGAAAATTTACTTTTGTATATTACAATATATTTCGTGAGAAAGATTATAAGATATCTAACATCACGCAATGCCTATTAGGAATGGGGCAGTTACCATACAAAATGTAGGTCAAGAGGAACGCTAATCAAAATGAAGTAGTGGTGTGATGGGTTGCATAGCTATGGAGAGCAGAGGATTAGACCTCTAAAACCGACTATCCCAATATACTTTTAGGTCTTTTCTTTTTAACTCAATCAAATACTTGTTGACTAATTTCGCAACATAATAAATGGTTACACAGATTTCGTTTCCCTAAAAATATGAAAACGCGAATTCTAAAGCCACATATAAAATCTTCTACATTATTAAGCATTCGCTTTTAATGCACGAGGAAATTAATGAAGTTGGAAAAGTTATTCCGTACAAAGTAAGTTCTAATGTACTGAGATATATTGCTAAACATTATAGAGAGTGTTGGTAGTAATGTATGCACGTGGCGATTATGAATCGTGACTCGGAATGCTTTTGCCTTATATTGTTAGTACCTATTAGTAAGCTAGCTATACATACTATTATTGCTGGACATCGTTTCTTTAGTTTCTGCTTTATTTTGTAGTTTATTTTTATTACAAAAAAAAAAAACTAATGAACTAACGAATTAAAGAAAGAATGACTGTTTTTCATACAAAATTTCATTTCCTTTTTCATAACGTTAGGTGTTGAATTTGTAAAAATCCTTATGCACAATCTTGCAGCCCTAGCTCTCGTAGTTTGCGCTGTCTTAATATGTCAGTCAGTCACGACAATTAAATAAAAAATGTATTAAACTACTTAAAATTATTATGAAATAGCAACAAAATTGGTGTATTTATTACAGATAAAATATATACATTTATTAAACATCTTGACTTGAATATCCGAAAACAAAAGGGGTTGTAAGCAATGAAACAATGAAATACGACTTTGTTAAATTTATGTCGTAACAAAATTCACAAATAAAATTAACTTTTTTAATGCAAACCCGCGTCTTCTTTACAACCCTGATAGTACGTCGGGGTGTTTTAAAATCTTCATTTCATTTACAAAGTTAACATTGCGTTTTGTAAAATATGTTTTATACTACAATGGCATACAAATTAAAGTTCAGTGAACGTAAAATAAACTTGGCACGATTGATGTTATTTTCTCTATTTTGAACACAATTTAAAAGTCGTAAAATAGAATCAGCATGCTTAAAATTAGAATATAAAGGTGTTGTATTAATGAGATATTTACGACTTCCTTACTTTTATTGTAATTTTAATTTATTTGCTGAGTAATTTATACATGTCATATAACTATTGACTAATTATTTAAATTTTATATTCCAATTAAAATGTATATCTTAACTAATGCTATAAAATTTGAAAGCGATCACAGTAGAATTTTGTACACACTTTGTAAGTGGAACATAAAAATTCACAAGGTACTTTTTATCCAAAAAAATGTACTTTATTTTGCAAGTGTACATGCTTATATTTAAAAAATAAAAAGGTCTCCAAAATTGTATTATTTCGGGAACATCTCAAAGATTATTATTACATTTACAAAGGCCGCAATACTACACGTCACAAGTGTGATACAAACGCAGTACCATGCCGACGTCATCAGTGACGCGAAATTACAAGATTTTCCTTATCCAAACATTCAAACACGCGTGTGATACAACCGAGTATATATACAAAGTTGGCACAGTCGCGATACACTACGAGCATGTCGAGGTCATCAGTGACGCGAACCCATAAGTTTTTCTCCTACCAAAATTTTTTGTAATCGCTCAACGCGGCAAACCAACTTTTCACTTAAAACATAACACATAGTTATTACACACATAATTTCGGTAGTGGTAGAGTCAAGCTGAAGCTATTATTGTTTTCAGCACGAATGGGTCGGCTCGTCCGGGGAAGCACCACCCTCTCTCAGAAAACTGATGTGAAGTAACAATGCTTGCATTGTTGCGTTTCGTTCGGTCAGTGAGAGAGCCGGAGACCCACCTACCCTCCCCTTTCCCTTCCTCCTTCCCTTCCTGTCCTCCCCGCCCTCCTCGCAAACACAGGCTGGCAACGCACTTGTGACTCCCCTGGTATTGCAAGTGTCTATGGACGGTGGTGATCACCTAACACCAGGTGACCCATCTGTTCGTTAGCCTCCTATGATATAAAAAAAAAAAACATAAATATTACAACCATGAAAATTGATGAAGATGGATATATGTTTGTCATTCTCTCACGCTAAAATTACTGAACGGGTATTGATAAAATTTTACAGTAATATAGTTTGAACATTACAACAATACATTGGCTTTTTAATTTATAACGATATTATTCAAATTATTCTAAAAAAACTTATACCATTTAAGAAATATCTTGGTGTATGCTTTATACATTATGATATACCATTTATACTAATATTATAAAGCTGTATAGTATGGTTGCTTGAACGTGCTAATCTCAGGGACTATTAGACCGATTTGAAAAATTCTTTCAGTGTTATATAGCTCATTTATCGAGAAATATAGCTATATATCATAAATGTAGGATCAATAAAAACGAAGAACCATTGAAGATTGTTTCGAACTCATTTTCTTTTGAGAGCTTCCGCTGCGTGTTAGCGTTAATCCAAAGTAATTATTCAACGCGAACGTAACCGCGGGTAGACACGCTAGTCATTTCTAAAGATACAAATGCAAACAAAATTACTGACGGCTAGTACCCAATAACTCTAAGTAAGCTTGAACAAAGTCAAGGAACACGCGAAATTAGTAAAGCGAATGTAAAGTTTCCCTACATTACTAACGCTAACAAGATGGCTGATCCCAGGTGGATATACCCGACTGTTATTGCAGATGTCTGCCAGGTGCCGCGGTACTTTACCAAGAAATTTGCACTTCTAATAAAATACTATTCGCTCTCGTACTCCAGTTCAATTCTGGTGATATTGGATAAGGATAATCGAGTATATAACTTCGAAGTTCTTCATTAATACGTTTGAATAAGGATTTTTTCTTGATCACTTGAATATATCTTCTACTATAGAAACAATTTTTTTTTTATATTATATAGGAAGCAAGAGCACAGATGGGTTACCTGATTTTAAGTGATCATTACGATCCATAGACACTTGCAATACAAAGAGAGTCGCAAGTGCGTTGCCAGCCTGTGTTGGGGGAGGGGAAGGGGAGAGAAAGGGAAGGAGGAAAAGAAAGGTAGGTGGGTTTTTGAAGCTTTCACTGACCGAATGAAACGCAAGAATGCAAGCGCTGTTACCTCGGATGAGCCTACCCATTTATGCTAAAACCAGTAAGAGTTGCAGTTTGGCTCTACCACCTACCTGTTTTTTGTTACACTGTCATAGCTTAATTAAGTTTAAGGGGCAATTCAAGTATTACTTAAGCACCAGAGGATAGAGGGGGGAGTAGGGGATTTTTGATTTGGTTATTTTTGAAGACATAAGCGATAGAAGGGATCTAGTTTTATACGTCTAATAAGTGAGGCGCGTGATCTTATGTACTAGGCTACCATCGCCCTGTAGCAAGCCACTATAAGTTAATTCCTCTATAAAGTATAAAGTCCTTATTTTTGCACTTATAACTTGTGGCCCCTTAATCAATAAACGAATCAGTAGAGATTAATTAAGTAAATATAATAAAACAAAGTCCTATGCACGTCTGTCTGTTCGCGATATACTCAAAAACTTCTAAACGGATTTTCATGCGGTTTTCACCAGTTGATAAAATGTTTCATGAGGAAAATGTAGTTGTATAATTTGTCAGGGTTTTTTGGTATCAAAGCGGGACAACGTCCGGTTTTTTCTCGAAGAGACTAAACTGTTGACTTCGCAAAGCTTTAAGAGCTTCACCAGATTACTACAACCTAGACCGCTAGTAATTTTATAAGTTTTATGTAAAAATGGAAGCAACTAGCGGGCAGGGTAGACGTTGTCCCGCTCTGATAGTAAAAAAATCTTACAATCAGACCACGAGACCACCTATCAGCATCAATTATGAATCTAAACCATTCTCGAATCGACTGGCACACAGACAAAAAAAATCATACCAAAATCGCTCCAACCTGTTAAGAGGAGTACAGTCACACAAAAGAAATGTGCATAAAATGCTTAATGTAACTAACGTATTTAGTTAATAAGTATTAATATTGTATTCGTCTAAATGCTTTCGAATGTACGTCACCATAGTTTTAGAAGATATAATGAGTACAGTGGGCTATCCTTAAAAATAAATATATGCTGTTAGACTACTTTGTAGATTTATAAAAGAGACATAGCATACATTGTTTTGTTATATTTTCAAATGATTAGACAGCGTCTTCGATGAAAACAGCCAGACGACGTGACTTGTTCCACCATTTGCAAAATTATCGTTACATTTCAAACTATTTTTACACAAAACTTGGGCAAATTATATGCCTATACCTTCCTTGCGAATCAATTTACCTACTAGTGAAACCTTTTTTCTCTCGAACTGACTACGCTAGTGACCTAGTAAGGTCTTACAGCTACCACCGGACTACGTTGGTGAAACCCGTATGATTAGTTTTTTTTTTTTTTTTATTGTAGCACGGCAAAGTGACTGCACGATTAACACACTGTCCATCGTCGGTCGCCACTATCATGCCGGCCTGTAATAAGCTGGATATGCACAGGCTGATCCCGAAACGCGACCCGTAGAAGCGAATCACTATTACGGGCTTTTTCGCCATACGCATGGTGGTTGCGACCCAGTCGGGCTGTAAAGCCCTACCACCCCGCTTTCGCCATTGCCTCGTTCGTTATTCAGCAGGGTGCACCACGTGCAGGTGAGGTTGGCTTGGGTGTCTCAAGTCTTATGATGTTATTCGACACCCCCTACACCCCAGTAGTTTTTGAATTTATCGCTAACAGGTAGACAGACAGAGGTGACAGAGGACATTGTTTTATGATGCGTGATGTTATCTCAACTTTGACTAATATAATGATATTATCTTAGTAGTTCTACCTATAAATCTATACTAATATTATAAAGAGGTAAAGTTTGTGAGTTTGTGACTGTGAATTGTGACGTTGTAGGGGGTAATCTCAGGAACTACTGGTCCGATTTGAAAAATACTCACAGTGTTATATAGCTCATTTTCGTGGATGGTTATAGGCTATATTACTATAGGCTTATAGGCTATATACCATCACGCTAAGACCAATAGGAATGGAGCACCAATGAACAATATTTCAAAATCGGGATTTTTTCCTCTTGAGAACTTCCGCTGCGTATTATCGTTAGCCCAAAGTATCTATTACACGCGAACGAAGTCGCGGGCAGAAGCTAGTCTTTAATAAATTCCTTTTTAATGAATTATTCCTATCATCCCTCCCTAAGGTGTATTAAATATTTGCATTTTAGAGTAAAATGTTACAGTGACTTTGAGACAGACGGTGAACTATTTATTATAGTGAGAAACAAAGACAAAGGTGTTAATTTCAACCCAGAGAAACGCGAATAAACTTCAATTAGAGATGGAGCCACTATAGCACTTAGCAGTTGGACACATCTAACACATGCCATCATAAGACACTGTATATTGAATACTTTTGAATAAAGTTGATAAATACTTTATTTTTATTTCTCTTCAAGTATTCATTTTTTTCACTTCTTGCACTCGGTTATATAAACATACATAACAAAGCTACGAAACAAAAATAAGTTAGTTACTAATACAAAATAATGTATAGTATCATAATTATAATGTATTTATTAATTCAAATTTAGCGTAGTATTAAAATGATCTTATTTTAATGAAAGTTTCAGATCTGGTTTTAAGAAAATCATAGTACGGTTTAGTAATAAATTGGTCTTCCAACGTAATTATTTATGTAATTTAAAAATACGAATGCTAAATAATATACACGGTATTTTTATTTCATAATTAAAGGATTAAAGTTTTAAGAAACTTCGATTGCATAAGCACTGACTGTTCAATGTAGGATAAGAGATGGGTGTAAGAGACAATATTGTTTATAAAATAAAATTGTAAGAAATATACATTTTGCTTTAAAATTGTAATTTTTTCTCCATTAAGCATAAAAATATTATAAGGATAATAAACAACGCAGACGAAGTTTTAAATATCAGCAAGTTAAAAATAAAAAAGTTTAAAAGTAAAGTAACATAAATAAACACAACATTTTAAACATTAACAAGTAATTTTAAACATTATTTTATTTAATCTTTCCTATTTTAAGTATTTTTATAATCATAAATCAATAAAACAAACATACAGTTTGATTATTTCCAATAATATAGATAATTACGAGTTCTTCACATAAAGTTTAAAACGCGTAACACGGCGTGGGTGCAATTTACCCAACGTCACTTAGTGCGACTCGCAGACGCCCCGAACCGGCAATTGTTTATGTTTATTGGGTGCTTATTGTTTGTATTCTGCAAACGAGTTTGTTTCATCACTTTGTGCAAGTGTAATTTGCAATAAACAAGGTAATAAGATGTTATTATCTTGGTCAACAAACATAAAAACTTGGTCTTGTACGAGTCGCTCTTAGCGAATGATCTTACTGTGGGTTATAGATCTGATTCTGATTATTTTAACTATATTTCTATTCTATTATTTACCTGTTTTGCTACTTATAAACTGACCATGACTCAATACGGTTTAAATTATAATATAAGTCTTAATAATTCGCTTCGATATCTACAATGGAACTCTACTCAGACGTATCGTGACGCAATTATATGCTTTTTAGTAATAAAGGATAGAAAACTCTCGAAGATTGACGTCATTATTCGAAAGAATTGACAATGTTAGAGTCGTACTACTTTTAGAATCCCATTGTTTTTTACTCTCACGGTTAATGAGTCATCCTTCATTTATTTTTAACAATTATATATACAGCTTAAGTGGATAATATAAAGAACTTCTCTGTAAGAAAAAACTTAAGTAGGAATGGAATATCCATATGAAATTATGGAATTACACAAAATCAAACAAATATACCAAATTTCCTTAAATTTAATATATATATGCACATTAAAATACGTACCTCCATCTTGTAACCATAACCAAGCCTTTATGTAATTTAACTAACACTTCATAACAAATTTTATTACATATAAATATAATATATATATAAAAATATATAAATATTTTGCTTTTTTTTTTTCGAGATGTCTACGCTATTGACCCAGCAAGGTCTTAACAGCTTCACCGGACTACTAAGGCGAGCGCTTAGGGCACTCAGCCGATTTTATTTTGGCAACCAGCTCAAGGGTGCACGGCACACCTCGGCTTGGCTGTTGCCTGTTGCATGCAAAATCGCGACCTATCCTAGCTAACCTAGCTAACTATTCATATATGTATGAGTTGTTGAAACGTATATGTGTACCAAGCATACACGCCTCAGCAACTCCTCCATATATTTATTATCGGAAAATTGAGAGTTTTTCAGTTCGACGAGGGAAATAAGTAAACCCTTCCACTTTCATGTGTAAGCGTGTAGGCGTGCACGTGTGTGGGGGTGATCGTGTAGTGTTGTAGCAGTGATGTATATTTGTGTGTCACCGTATCGCGCAAGCAACGCACTCAAGGGCTCCCTGCCGAGGGATCGAACCTAGGCTTGAGCCGCTGCCGTGGGAGGCCTAATCGGGTAAAATATTTTGCTATCTACAGCAATCTTGCTACTTTTCAATTACCGTTCCTTTGTATGACAACTTTAAATGACACATTCTTTATCCCTTAGCTTTCGGCCTCCAATAGTCTCTCATTATAGATTTAAACATAACTGTGATTTAATGTTCGATATAATTATGATCTAGTTCTTAATTAAAGAAAGGAACGTATATTTGGTAAAATTTTCATATTTTATTTACAACAAATACAACTTAATTATTTTTAAAATGTACAATTCATAATAATACAATTAAAACTTCAGTATAACGTACGATAGATAAATTAGTTACTACCTACATACCTACTATGTGCGCCCATCGTATGCGATTTCCAGAAATTTCCGTACAATATCAAACGTTGCGGTTAATGACACTCTGATTTTGTCGGCCATTTTTATAACCTCAAATCACATTCAATTCTCGGTATTACACTCATAAACATGTGTTTACAATGGAATCTAAAATAAATACACTAAACTTGTTTATTATTCATATCTATTTATACATAAAAAGGTGGTTTGTCTGTATGATTATATGTGACATTGATAAACTGCCAACAATATTTGACAAAATGCAAAAAATGTAAACGTGTTGTTTCATGAGAAAAAAATTACGCTTTATTTTTTTAAGCTATATCACGCTTTCCTTTACTTTATTGTTACTAAATTTTATACAATAATTTAGTGCAGACATATCAGTTGGTGCTTGACATATCTTAGAAGAGTTCTAACTGAAAGTTATGAAGAAAAAATCAAAATTTCTGAAACAAAATTTATTTTGACACGAGTTGATTGATGTGAGTTGGCTTTATGACGTACTAAGTACAAGGAGTAGGATGAATTTTGTATTGGTTACTAGGGTTTATTGGATGAAGAAAGTAAGTTTTGGTATAATTCAAAATCAAAATCAAAATCAAAAATACTTTATTCAGTTTAGGCCCTAATAAGGCACTTATGAACGTCAAAAACTACCACCGGTTCAGAAACAACCCAGTCATCAAGAAGAACCGGCAAGAAACTCGATCTGGTTTATCTTTTTAATATATATAATATTTAGACTATATTACATACATGACAGAAACTTTTAATGGAAAAAAAATTAATGGATGCACAGAGATGAGTCAATTCCAGACATCACTATCGTTTACATACTGATCCACTCTATAATAGCCTTTTGAGACCAAAGCCCGCTTGACATGGCGCTTAAATTCACAATCAGGCAAATCGGTAATATCCTTTGGAATTTGCTATAGAACCGTACACTATTTCCAAAATTACTTGTTTTACTAAGTCTAAAACATGGGATAACCAGTTTGTCACGGTTCCTAGTATTTAGACTATGCCGGCCTTTTACAAAATCCAGTTTATCAAGGTTCTTTCGGACATACATTAAATTATCAAGAATGTATTGGGAAGGCAGAGTTAAGATAACGAATTCCTTGAACTTAGTCTTTAAGGATTCACGAGGTCCCATATTGTAAATTTCTCTAACTGCTCGTTTTTGTAATAAAAGTATGGTGTCTACCTCAGCTGCTGTCCCCACAACAGAATGTCATAAGACATTAAGCTATGGAAGTAGGCGAAGTAGACTAACCTAGCAGTGGCAATATCAGTTAGCTGGCGAATTTTACGTACTGCAAATGCAGCAGAGCTTAATTTGCTTGCCAATTGATTAATTTGCGGACCCCATTGTAATTTTAAATCTAGTGTGATACCCAAGAATACAGTATTATCAACTAACTCTACAAAATTCCCTCAATCCTGATGCTGCTATTAACTCGTGGAACATTAGACAAAACAAATCTTATACATTTTGTTTTGCCTGTATTTAGCACTAAGTTATTTAATGCAAACCAATGAGAAATTTCATTTAGAGAATTATTTACATGCCTAACCTCTGAATCTGTCCTTTTCACTTTAAATATAATTGAAATATCGTCCGCAAAAAGCACCATGTCAGCACAGTTATTGACCATTAGCGGCAGATCATTTATGTAAATTAAGAACAAGGACGGCCCTAGTATAAAGCCCTGAGGGACGCCAATTCGCACAAAAGATCCTGCAGAGGTTACCCCTTGTATGCTAACTTTCTGAGAACGAACTTTTAAATAAGATACTAGATTCAGTGACTAGATTCAGTTTATCTGTATCAATGGACTCCGTCCAATTATGACGTACAGTTTGTCCGGTCTTTGCACACGCGCAAAATCGTATTCATAAGTTGCAGGTTCTCCAGAATCGAGCCCTACGTAAAATCACCGGTGCCCCATGGAACGTCCGGAATAAGGATCTCCACAGGGATCTGGAGATGCCTTCTGTCTGGGCGTATATAAAATCACTCACACGTAGTTAAAATTAAACATGAAATGTAGTATGTAGCTCTGTAAGAGATAGCAGCCTGTTTTATCTAGGAATGTAGTTCTTTTGTAGTTGATTATACATACCAATTTACTGTAATGGCCATTTTACATCAAACAAGCACATCAGTCTGTTTATAATTTATAAGGCAAAAAGCTACATTTATCTCCGTTGTAAACGTATCTCTAGCATACGGTATTGGTAAACGATCTTTGTGTGACGAATCCCTTCGGGCGGACGTTATTATTTTCAAATTAAACCCGACCTGTCGGACTGCATGTAAATTGTTCTGTAACGGCCCGATTAAATGGCGATAAAACTTTCATGTATTTTTTATGCACTAATGAATCGAATTTAACAATAATTGGTACGTGATAGCTTAATATTTGTAAACAGATCCTTTAATACATATTATAGTGCACTTCCGCTTGGAATTATTTAGCCGCTACCTGATCTCACTGTAACAGAAAACAATATTTTTTATTTAATAACTGAACCAGAAATAGTTAATCTGAAACTAGTAATAGAGAGAACGAAATATTAGTATCTAAAACAATAAAAAGAATTAAAACTTCGCCTTGGTTGACGGTTGAATCTGACGGTGGTTGTCACTGTTGATGTGTAACTGTTACTATTATTTTTCTTTTTTGAAGCTATACTTCTTTTAGCGTGTTAGGAAAAAATGATGAGAGTAAATTTTAGGATGCGCGCGCACACCGTCACGAGCAACCAACACCCTGAAGTTAGCTATAGTCAACACTTTGTTTCTTTGTATTCGTTGTTTGTATTTTACTTTCAATGTATTAAATACCTATATTGTTAGTATCGTTTTTTGTATAAACGTCGAATAAAGCGAAAGATATATTTTTTTTACTCAAAAAATTTAAAATAAGATAAAATAGATAGAAAAAAAAAAGATAAATAATAGATTTAAATTTGAAAGATTCTTATCTTGTTACGCCAAATAAGTATAACTTCTAACATGTGTATACACACACTTTTTTTTATTCTAGATACGGAGCTATGCAGACCTTAGAAATCCTGTATCACTGCGACCAGTGCTGATCTATTGTGATCACCCCATATTACTAAAGCTTCTGCCTAGTCCTAAAGCATTTAAGAACTGAAAGATTTTTTTTTGGTTGAGGGCATCTGTACCTCATGCGGGAGCAATACGTGCTTTCCCAAAATCCGGTCTCGTGTAGGCTTTAGTAGATCACATTCACCCAAGAGGTGTTAGGGAGATTCATCCACACTGTCATAAACTTCTTATCTTCTAGTTCGCAACTTCTTATCTTTGCCGTACCGTGAAACTGTGAAACAACTCCTGGCCAGTGTGTTCTCTCCTTATTATGACATGGGATCCTTAACATAACGTGATGAGAAACTTATGCAGGCCGGCATGACAGCGGCGACTGGCAAGGGATGGCGTGTCTCTAAGTAGTCGTCATTGTTTTTGGATTGTACTTTTATCATCAGGCACAGTACAGTCACTTTGCTGTGCTACATTAAAATAAAAATTGTAACTATAGAAAAAGTTATAATTCCTAAATACATGTTGTAGATTAACGTGTAATAACCACAATCGATTACACGTGTTTCCTTTCTTCACGGAGCATCTTTAGACCGATGTTGACTCTCTCCAGCCAAACCAACTAAGTGGTAGTGCAAACTAAAGCTTACTAAAATATTTAATTATGGATCTTACTTTGTCAATAATTTAGTGGCCTATATATGTTAGTCAAATCTAGTGTAATTTGACTTGGTTGCATTTACGTAACATAGTTTGGTTATTTTGTACAAGTGAAGTAGATGGAAAATAATCTAATAAAAGCTGAACCACGGATCATGTTCTCGCATCTAAGATGCAACAAATACAAGGAGTATTTGAAGGTTCTAAGGAGCCCCCATCTTGTTAGAAAATTATTATTACCCACTTGATGATGGCAGTAATAATCTGGAAGATTGGTTACCAAAAAAACTGAAAATGTGCAAATACCGAAATATAGTATTATATTATAGTAGCATAGTAATTTGCCATTGAAAACTAACGCTTATTTCATTGATATAAAATGTTGTCATCCATATTTGAAAGAGGTATAACTTTTAAAAAATCACTTGAGATAACTCTAAGTATAAGGGTGTATAAACTAATCTCTCTGTCTACTTCAATCAAAATATGGCGTGATAGTAGTATTGCAAAATAATATATACGTTTTATAATTTTAACTCTACCAGTAGCAGACCGAGTGAACATTATACGAACACTGATTGATGACGGTGAGTCCGCAATTTCGCACGACTATCGGACGCGAGCCAAGTTTTTGCCTTTCACCTTTTTAGGGTAGTGTCTGCGATAACTTTATATCTTAACAATGAATTATATATTACACCAGATACATATATACTTAAAATATGTATACTAAGTAATCATAAACTATCTATACTAATATAATAAAGCTGAAGAGTTTGTTTACTTGAACGCGCTAATCTCAGGAACTACTGGTCCGATTTGGAAAATTCTTTCAGTGTTAGGTAGCTCATTTAGCGAGGAAGGCTATATGACGCTTTTTTATATCATAGGAGGCAGACGAACAGATGAGTCACCTAATGTTAGATGATCACCACCGTCCATAGCCACTTGCAACAACCAGGGGAGTCGCAAGTGCGTTGCCAGCCTGTGTTTGGGAGGACGGCCGGGGGGGACAGGAAGGGAAGGAGGAAGGGGAAGGGGAGGGTACGTGGGTCTCCGGCTCTCTCACTGACCGAACGAAACGCAACAATGCGAGCACTGTTACTTCACGTCTGTTTTCTGTGAGAGGGTGGTGCTTCCCCGGACGAGCCGACCCATTCGTGCTGAAAACAATAATAGCTTCAGCTTGGCTCTACCACTACAAAGACCAATAGCAAAGGAGCATCAATAAAGAATGTTTAACAATGTTGAGAGATTGCACTACGTGTTAGCCCAAAGTAATTATTCCACGCAGACGAAATTGCGGACAGAAGCTAGTATATAGTATATATAATGAAAATACAGAGTTCTATTGAAGCTGAAAATATCGGCATATGAATATGACCATTCGATGCAGATGCATATGCAAATGCAGATGCACATGCGTCTAGGCTAGATAACGATTTTGTTTGTCGCGCTTTTAAGTCTTGACTAGGTATTCAAGCCATCACCCTGAAATTTTACGTAGAAGTATTATGTTGTAGAGGTCAGAAAAGGACATGACATGGACATGAAATCTAAAAATCACGTTAGAACATGGACGACACCACGGGCAAAATCTAGTTTTTAGTATTACCTAATACATGATCAGTTTGATTTTTGGCCAATATTAATAGAAAAAAGAGGAAATTCTATTCCTACAATGATTTTGAAAACACGATTGTATTCTCGCTTTTATTTGGAATTTGCTTCACGCTAAGGTAAAATAAACCCCTTTATGCTCAACACCGTAGTATCTCAACCGTGAGCAAAGTTTTTTTTTTACAAATCGCTCTACCCCGGTCGAATCGTGGCATCGAATGTAAAACCTTTTGTTTGGAGGACACCTGCATCTGGGTGCTCTTCTGTATACCAGACAGAAGAACGTTGTATAGTATATCAATCTGTTACGACATTTGCGATTTAATGTGCAGGAGTTAAAGGCCAAAATCAACTGCAACCTGCAATGTTTTTTTGCGAAAAGTATCACCGTTATGCAGATTATTATTAGGGCATCGAATATTAATACCTTTTGTAACGACTTCATTGACCTTCTGTTGAAAACGGCTATTAGTTAGTAGATTACCTACAAGCTTTGTTTATGTTATACTAGCGATATTATCCGGTTTCACTCTGGTTTAGTGTATAGTTGATTCATTTTTGGACAGCATGATAGTAACAGCTCATCAATTTTATGGACTCTACGCGAGAATTATCATTATCATCAAACTATACAGGACCCACTGCAGGGCCATAGGCTTCTTTCAGATGGAAGATTAGGGGCATAATCACTATACCAGTCCACATTGTATTACCGATCTTATTAAGCGCTGAGAAATCCACAGTTCTAGATTTTTCTACAAAAGTAAAATCGAGGCTAAAACTCTAGAATTGATTGATAGGTGGTAGAGCCACACTGAAGCTATTACTGGTTTCAGCATGAATGGATCGTGGGTCGGCTCGTCCGGGGTAGTACCACCCCTCTCACAGAAAACCGACGTGAAATAACAGTGCTTGCATTGTTGTGTTTCGTTCGGTCAGTGAGAGTGCCGGAGGCTCACCCCCTTCCTCTTTCCCTTTCCTACCCATTCCCGTCTCCCATATACAGGCTGGCAACGCACTTGCGACTTCCCTGATGTCGCTAACTTGTCTATGGACGGTGGTGATCACTTAACATCTCGTGACCCACCAGTTCGTTTGCCTCCTTTGATATAAAAAAAAAGAAAATGTTTAAAAAGGTTGAGTCAGTCATTAGGACTACCGCCAGAATTGTAAACTCAAGACTATGTACAACTGTGTTCTGTTTTGAATTTCCAAATTGATTATGGTTTGAATTATTTAAATTTCATAATTTGTATACCAAAAGTGTCATCATTAATCTGGTTTTCACATATATTGGCACTCGGAGTAATGATTACACAAATTTCTATAATTCTATATGGTTTATTAAGTAATCAAAAATATGATAATCTGCACAATCCCAATACGAAATTTCAATATTAAATATAAACAGGCTACTAAGTATTATTATTACGTAAATATTGTTGCTTCTAAGTGCCGCCAGTTTTTTTCTTTTTTTATCACTAACTGACTATACTATTGACCTGGCAAGGTCTTTACAGGTTCATCAGACTACAAAAGATGCCGCCAATGTTATGACGTGTAGTAACGCGTCCCTAGTGTAACGCGAGCAACGCAATACAGTCAGTCACACTCAATAGCATGCTATAACGCGAAATCATAAGTTTATCTCCTACCAAAAAAGTACTGCTTAACACTCCTAATATCAGTGAAAACAGTATTACAATTTAATTTAAGAACATATGCAGACATGCCAAGAACAGCCACTTTCTATCATTCTATATGTACAAGATAAGAAATGTATGTAATTATGATTTTTTGATATAATTTTTTCTCGAACTGACTACGCTGTTGACCTAGCAAGGTTTTAACAGCTTCACCGGATAAGGCGAGCGCTTGCGGCACTCAGCCGATGATTTTTTGATGTGACAAAATAAAAGTAAAAAAAAAATAACAAAGCTTAGTAAAAGTAATTTTGCCCCACCTATATTGTCCGACGGCGATCTGTCGAATAAAGTTGCGTCATAAATTATGAGTCATGCGACGCGAACGACGAACGACGTACAAAGCAAAAACTCAAACCGAGCGATCGGTCGACCCGTCGCAAAAAACCAAAACATCACTGACCCTGAACAACCAACTCCAAACTTGTATCAGTTTCCGACTGGAACTTGTAAATAAATAGGTGTCTTCCAATTTGACCTGATTTAAAGATGTTTATTAACACTATTAAAACTGTACAGACGACATATACATGTATATTGAGTAAATTTCACATAATTTTATACAAAAATAAAACTAAACGTATGTAGATACTTCTCGTGAGTATTCGCTATAGAGATTCGATGCTATAGAGTCGCTACGAGAATCATTATTGTTTCTTTTAATGTTCTTACACATCTATAGTAGTCTATACTACTATACTAATATTAGAAAGAGGTAATGTTTGTGAGTTTGTGACGTTGTGACGTTGTGGGGGGTAATTTCAGGAACTACTGGTCCGATTTGAAAAACTCTTTCAATATTATATAGCTCATGTATCGAGAATGGTTATACGCTAAGAATCATAGGAGCGTAACATCAATGAAGAATGTTTAAAAATCAGGCTTTTTTCCTCTTGAGAGCTTCCGCTGCGTGTTAACGTTACCCCGAGTGTCTATTCCACGCGAACGATATAAATAATCGCAGAAAATAATAACAAGACAAATGAATATATGACAGTATATTTGTTTGTTAGGTTTATTTCAAACTAGCTGACCTGTGCCCACTTTGTTGGGTGATAAACGTTTATGAAAAAACTACATTTTGGGACTTAAATATAAAAGTTAGACATATGCTGTCGTTTTTTTTTTATAGGCATTATCAAACTCTAGAACTCAATCGTATATCTATCATCGTTAAAGATTTCTTAAGGCAGCGTCCGTAAGAGATGTTTTCGTTCGACCCTTTTTTCGCCGATTTACTTTTCAAATTTGACTACCACAAAAAAGTCTCTTAATTTTTCGGGTTTATACATAACCTACGACACTCACAAATAACGTACACAATAGAAAACCATTGGTAAAAGATTTTTCAAAATCGGTTCAGTATTTCCTAATATTATCCCCAACAACATCACAAATCCACAAACTTTACCTCTTTATAATGTTAGTATAGATTAATTAATTAATGTCAGTTAATTAAATAGTAATAGTATAGATAACAATATTCAAGTAGTAATAAGACCTTTATATTTTATTATAAAGCAATGGACTTATTCTTTTATATTTTACAAGTTTCAATATCGATTTTATAGTTGTTTAATTAGCAAGAATATTTATATTCAAATTCGTCACTATTACGTAACATTTCGGGCAATTTAACTCTTGAATTCTATAATAGATGTCGCTGTTTGGAACTTTGGATATTCTAATATGTCTAATATGCCATTAATTTTGATATTTTTATTGTTATAAAATACGTTATTCAAACATATCACAACGTTAAACTTTTTATCTAGATATAAACGTTAATAAAAAGAGATAACGATATAATGAAAAGAATCAGACGCGAAATAAAAACAACATTTTCGTTGGCCAATACGCGCCCGCAAAGGATACATCGCGCTTACAAAAATGTCAGTTATTTCCGGTCGGACGCGAAGCCGGCAATCACCGCTTCTAGTTAAGTTTAGCGTTTCTAGAAATAGTTAATTTCGCATTTTTTGTAATTAATACGTGCCTGGCGTGTATAGACTTAGTTCTAATCGTTCCATTAAGTTTATATATAGAAGTGTTAAAAATAATAATAATGATTTAGTTTTTTTTAACTTCATTTTTGGCAATCAATCATTCTGATTATTACTACCATTGTCGCGTAGTTAATAATATTACAACTGTTGTGCGATCATTTCAATATTAGGCGTCGTGTGAGTAAATATTGTAATAAGATGGTGAATCCCTTGTTAGAACCTTCCTGAGAGTTTTTGTGGCATCTCAGAATTTTATGCTTCGTGGTATTATTTTCCATTCACTTCACTTATGCACAATACTGGATAACAAAAGCAAATACAGAAAGAAGATAATAATATATGTTCAGAGACACACATATTTTTGAATGAGCCTAAAAATAGCGAATGTTAAAGAAATGATTAGAATTCATATATGTTAAAATGAAATTCCCTGACATTGAAAAAATCATATATTCTTTGTTGGAATCATGACCTAATAACACTTTTTCTCGGCCAAGAGCTAGGTTTTATAAAACTCTTTATAACGAATACGATGCTGATTTTATTAACATAAAATTGTATTAAGATTAAACTATTTATACGACAGTATTTAGAATTAAGCAAGTTACAAAAAAAAACACGATGTGTAGTGAATTGCTGTCAGCTTTTTGCATAAAAGAGAATATGTACTTGAAAAGTATTTAAAAAATAAAATAATTATAACCTAAAGCCTTAAATTCAATGACTTAAAACTTGTAGAAACTAAATGTGACATTTTATTTTTTTATTTGTTAAACATATTTTGTAGACCATGGACCACAAATAGGGAATATAAAAAAAATCTATAAGAAATGGGACATTTCTCTCAGTTGCATATATATCTAATGCAATAGAATTAAAGTTTTAAAATAATTATGCATTATTTATATTTTAACTAAAGAAGAATTTGTTGGAATGAAATTGGTTTACCTAATAAACGGTACGTACGTATAATTATTATTAAAAAAAAAACGCGACTACAAAACCCATCCATTTTATTCATGAAGCCATATGTAGATACTATATAATCTATATCATTCTCGTTAATAAGATGTTTAGAAAAAATTTACGTATTATCGCATGTTCAAATAATCCGAACAATTAGGACATAATAAATCCTTTGTCTTCGTGGTAGGGTAAAAGACATGTAATGAGCATACTCATATTTTTTTCTTTTCTAACCATATGTAAAAAAATCCATCATCACACATTCACAGGTACCAAAACCCTAACTATTTAAATCACGTATCGATTTAGCAACTCTCACCACGGATGCTGAAGAAATTGACCGTGCAATATTCAAATAGGATTCATTGTAATATGAAAATTTTGCATCGCTGTTGTGTGAATGCAGAAGTTTAGAATTTCTCGTAATTTGCATACCGCTGTTGGTGATTTTACATATCATTTACTTGTGGGACTCAGTAACAGATAAGTGATTTTTTTATTTCTCATTTGTAAATTTTGAGTTATTATTTATGAATAAAAAATATTAGCAAACATACTTAATAAAAATATTGAAACATAGGGCTGATTAGCATTTTTTTATGTGTTAGTAAATGCAAGCAAACTATTTCATGATTTTTAACATAGAGAATCTAATTCTAGACCTATTATGAAACCAAAATAGAGAGGATTAATAGAAAGAGAAGGAATAATAACAAGCTTTTTAATTATGAATAATCAACTGAATGTAAATTTATTAATGAAAACATTATCTTTAACCTACGAAACCTACGAAATTCACTATTTTAGAAAGCCACTGTTTTTCATTTTTTTTTTTTTTTTTGTAAAATAGAATAACCTCAATTACTTTTTATAAGGTTCGCTGTCTACCAATGAAAGTCCCCTGAAAATCAGTCTAATCGTTTTGGAAAGAATACTGTAGGCGAAGCCACGCTTAACAGCTAGTCAAGTATAAAGTGTTATCATAAAAAATATAACGTATAGTAACCGTCATTCCAAAGTTTATTTATCATTTGTTTTCTTCCTCCTCTCAGCTATTATATACTAACTGATTCTCGCGATTACGTTATGTCGTTTTGACAATATATTTTATGTACAAAGAATACAACATAAAAAAGTTGAAAGCAAAATATACTTTGCTTACAGATTTTTTAACTTCTTTTGTAGTATCAATAAAAATCATAGTTTCTTAAAGCAAACTTTATGTTTAAGGAATATATTGTGATTTTTATTTTAGAAAAGGACCAAGTTTCCATTTATCTGTTAGTTTTTATTTATATGAATTATTTGGTGGTTTTAATATATTCATTATATATATTACCTGTTGTTGTTTAGTACAATACAAAAGGATTTTTAATAAAACTACTGGAACTAGAAATTTTTTAGTTTAAAATACATATATACAACATCTAGAAAAATCCCACAAGCACTTTCATGTTCTAGCAAAAATTTAAATTTAAGCGCACCTTATGTTTGCATTTTTGTATAAACTCCACATTTAGTTTCTGATTGGTCGAGATTTTGTCACTATAACAATTTGCATTCATCCCCTTGCATTTGAGTTTAAAATTGTATGGAATTTAAATAAATCCTCCATTGTGACATCATTAGAATAATGCATTTCTCATTCACAAACAAGCACCTAATTGACCGTGAGACTCAATATTTTGCAAGGTGTAGATTATATGTAAATTTTGTTTAAAAATCAAGTTATCGACGTATTCAAATTACGAGGATTATAGTTAGGTGTTGATTATTGTAGAGACAAGTGTGTGAATTCAGTTCTTGGTGGTTTCCCAAATGTATTTGTATTGGTTATTATTTCCGGTATTGTCTGGATTGGGATGTTGATGGTTTTTGTATTAAAATTTTGTAGAATATAATTTGTTAAAGGATAAAATTTTGATATTTTATCTGCGTATTTGAAATTTGAATGAATACCTAATAAAGTTTTTACAAATCAGTTTGTATAGGATACTCAAATATTTTGTAAAACATATACATGACATTCATTTGTTTTCTGTCTAAACTGATTTCTGAAATTACTGAACTGATTGGAGCAAGATTTTCGTAGATGGATAAACAACTTTATAGGATGTTATCTAGGTCCCATATCACTAGACTTTTTATAGGAACTAAGCACTAATGACAATTATATATGTCGTTATAAATGCCACGTCATAAGGTAAGCAATGGAATTTATTAATAAAATTAGTCTTACATAATACTCGTTTGTAACATATAAACAGATGCAATTGGGTCTCCAATAATAACCTATATTTAAAAACTGTAATTATGAAATTCTTTTTTTTGCGATACGTGCATTCATACGTGTTCTAAATATATCAATTATAATATTATTGGTGTTTGCATTTCCTCCTTTAACCTATCAATGATGACATTTAAAAGAGGTGTCTTCAAATTCATAAAACCAAAATTAGGTTTAAAAAAGATATAAACTACAATTTATTTTAATAGAATATGTAATGCCACCAAAAAAAAATTGCAAATGTGATGGCAATTGAAGCTATGACGGCTTAGTGGTATTGTATTTGAACAGATCGATTGACGTAGGTACAATTCCTTGCAAAGCATGCATAGTGGAATGGCCTTTTCTAATGTCACCATACGACCTACCACCTGTAAGGTAACAATCTGTCTCAAATCGCGTATAGACGTGATTCAGCAACTGCATTTGCGAGCCAACCTATTACTAGACTTAGCGTCTTTACAGACTTATACATCAATCGAGACAGTGGTCACACGCAAACTCCAAAAATTAGTAAGGCAGTGCAAATTTGAAAATAGCAGCAGGGAGAGAGAATATGAAGATAAGTTAGCATGTTATGAGCATATTTTGAGAAGATATAAAAGTTGTGTAACTAGACATTTTTTGAGTATGAAGGTGGGCGGAGATATAGGTAATAAAAAACCGTAAAATGTATGAATGGATTGTGTGAAAAATGATATGTGTATAAAAGGTCTGACTACTGAGATGAGAACAGACAGGAGAGAGTGGAAAAAGAAAACATATTGTGCCGATCTACTTAGGTTAGATAAGGGTAAGAAGAAAACAGTCTTACATAACATCAAGTGAGATAGTAATCAAAAGCAAAGCCTAAAAGTCAATTATAGTTTATATTTATCATTATATATTATAAAATAAAATCTTCTGCAACGTCTGTCTGTTCGCGATGAACTCAAAAACTACTGAACGGAGGTTCATGCGATTTTTATCAGTCGATAAAGTGATTCATCAAGATGGTTTAGTTTTAGGTTTTATATAATTTGTCAAGGTTTTTCTTATTATCAGGGTGGGACAATATCTACCGTACCCGCTACTGTTAATCAAAATTAATCATAAATAATACGTAAAAAGTCGAATTCTGTTTAATTTATATTTTATCATAATATCATTTTACAGTTACATGCCAAAGGCGTGTTCTCGTTCAACTTATCATCAATTTAATTAAACTTTACAATTTTCAACGTTCAGTTTCAGTAGTTTTTCACTGGGTGTGGCGGTTTCGGCGGGCAATGATTGCCGTGGCTTCATAGATGTGATTAATCATTGCTTTGTACCGATAGGGTTGAACTAAAGTAACCTTAAAATTAATTTAATAGTATTTTGTACGAAAACTGGTATGACATTTATGTTAAGTAAATATTCTTTAAAAACTAACAATTTGATATAAAATTTATTATCGCTTCACTTGTAAATATATAAATATAAGGTAGAGTATAACTATTAAATATTTCAGTCAACAGATATTAGTTACGATATTCTCATGCTATATTTTTTCAAACTACTATATTGAAACGACAATTACTACTGATACTTTAATACATTTTGTGGGTCTGATGGTACTTGAGTAAAATGATAAACAAGTGTACCTAATATAGAGGTTGTTTAATTATTTATATATATTTTATCATTTTGTTACTCTCTATTTGTTGCAAGTCCCACTATTCGTAATGTCTTAGATTAAGTACCTATCTTTGCCATTTTACTTTGTTTTAATAATTATTATTATTAATTATATCACATGTTTAAAGTATTTATAAAAATAGAAAATATTTTAGTGATATTATAGGGCATAGTCACTAAATAGATCGATTACCCTATTTAATAGTTTGACACATATGAATCCACCGTCACAAGATAGGAATTGCGAAAGCATTAAACCTTGCAAAATATATTACTTATTATTCATTGAAAACAGGTTCCTCTGACCTCGATATTGAATCTACGAGAGAGCATATTTTCTCTGTTATTCACGTGTTCCACCCGACAGCGGAGAGCACGAGTATTGACGTATCTATTATCGAAGCAACGGTGTCAAGATCATGCTACGGTGATTCATACATAAATAAGTGAGAACATATAATCAGGTATAGATTTGTCATGCAACTTTTTGTGATAGATATTTTTTTGTTGAAATTCTATCAGTGAAGCTTTTGCCACGGTCAATATTTTATAAACCTTTATTGATGAAGTAACTCCTGAAATATTCTCAATTAGGTGAATATATTAGGGGTATAAGGGGTGTCGAGTAACATCTTAAGACTTGAGACACCCAAGCCAACCTCACTGCGTGTGGTTGCACCCAGCTGAATAACGAACGAGGCAATGGCGAAAGTGGGGTGGTAGGGTTTTCCAGCCTGACTGGGTCGCAACCACCATGTATATGGCGAAAAAGCCCGCCATAGTGACTCGCTTCTGCGCGTCGCGTTTCGGGATCAGCCTGTGCATATCCAGTACCGGGTGACTTTCGTCATTATGGCCGGCATGACAGCGGCGACCGGCGATGGATAATCTGTCTCTCGGTGGTTGCTGTTGTTTTTGGATTGTACTATGCTTAACATCAGGCATGCACTATGTCTATGTCGTCACTATGTCATGCTTCAATAAAAAAAAAATGTTACAATGAAATGGAAATCACTTGTCTTATTGAAATGCTAAATGCCTGCGACTTAGTTACATGTTTAATGAAGATGAGACCTTAAAACTTAAAGCCTAGAAATGGATTGTCATTCATATATAGCTACCAGAATACAACTATAAATACTTATATGTGTAATATGATATAGGTGGTAATTGTCCAGAAGTATATTGGAAAATATACATCTTGTAAATGTCATACAACAGTATTACATGACAATATTATCTACCAAACTGCAGAAGTGATTATTTCTGATAGACAATTATTGTTTGTAATTTAATACTATACTGCAGTATTATACGAGGTATAGAGTAGATTACATTAGTTAAGTTCGATGCAAGTCTTTGTTGCGGATTGCGAATATAAATGGAAAGGACTTTTATGTCAATTTACATACTTTGTACTAAAGTTTTCATTAGATCAACTGTTTGATTCTTATGTCGACCGTATTGTACACAGATTTGTTTCATTAGAAAGCCTATGAGGGGCCTTCAGAGAATCTTATGTAGGTTTTTTACTTCATAGGTTTTATCGTTTTAGCACAGGCTAAACTTAGAGGTGACTGGTTCTCAAGTATAGCAGGTGGAACACACCAACTGGTGCATGGCGACAGATTTTCAACTCGAGGGTGTTACCTAGCCAGGCAGACTTAGATATACCCCTTTTTATGTTATATTAGGCAAACGAATTGTTTAGTCACCTGATGTTAAGTGATCTACACCGTCCATAGACACCAACAACACCAGAGGAGCCGCAAGTGGGTCGCCAGCTTATGGGAGAGGGGGAAGGGGAAGGAATGGAAGGAAGAGGGGGAGATGGGCCTCCGGCGATCTCACTGACCGAACGAAACACAACAATGCAAGCATTGTTACTTTACTTCGATTTTTTTTTTGGGCGGGTGGTAATACCCTGGGCGAGCCGATCCATTTATACTGAAACCTGTTATAGCTTCAGAGTGGCTCTATCACCTACCTAAATATAGTATAGAGTAGGATAGGTAAACCCCAACTAGACAACCCCAATTGCTGACAGTTCCGCATAAATCCCATCGCAACACTATTATACCTTAAATTACCGAAAAATATATAAAACAGAATATGATAACCCTAAAACGTGTGAAAATATTAATGTAACAACACAGCACCTTAACACAATGGTGTGCATCAGTGTCGACACGGATTAATGGACCCAGTGAGCCTTGCATAATGAATATTGCACCGAAATGCCAGCCGAGACTCGCATGCCACTATAATATTAAATAATTCTAGATATTTAGATTATAATAGTTGCAACCGAGACTCTGTCCACGTTGAACTTACATAATTCAATAAAATTATCTGAATGTATTGAGTCCATTTACACTTATCTACTTTTCGACTCACACACGTGAATCGAGTTGTCATTAAAATTACAATAACTTTTGATAGAGTGAACCGATAGTAATGAAACCAAGGCTAAACGATACTAGAAAATATGCTTTATGGTATGAAAAACCCAGTTGGTTCACACTGAATGTGATACATTTATCTAAATGATATGGTGAATAAACTATTATTGAGTTACTATAATTATATTAAACATTGATATGATTTTTTTTTTTAATTGGAAAATATACGAATAAATAATGTTATTGAAAATAAAATAAGATATTCTCATATACTCTTAATTATAAGGTGCTAAACTTTATTCAAATTATAGTGTATACTAGTTGTGCTCTTATCTTCGCATGCAAGTACAACACAATAATCATTGTCATATCGAAAACTTTATTATTATTTCATCGGGAATAAATAAAACAAGGTACTATCGACAGATTATAATTAATAATCCTAGAATCATATGTTTCCTTTTTTTGTGAGTCAACTTCATTCGAATATGCAAACATAGATAAAAAAACACCAGTGTACTACATAATTTATTATTTGAATTTGAAAAAAATACACTGACAGAACTATAAATGTATTAATATACATATAGTGATTATTAAATTATCTCATTTGATTTTACGTCTAACTATCTCTGACACTATAAAAGTTTATATAAGTTAAAGGCAATATAAAGTATATTATAAGAGTTTTTTACATATATAATTTATGAGGTTACTTTGTGTAAATCACCTTAACGGATCATTTACACGATGACAATACACGACCGAGGAATTATAGAATGAGCCACGGACCGATGGAAAAAAACAGTCATCTCATTCGGACACCTGCTATTCCCAAAAATCGATTATACACGTGTATGTCTTACGTAAAATATTATGCGATGGAATTTCGACCTAACGGTGTAGATCATAGTGATAATTTTAGTGCAATAACAAGCGAGTGAAAGAACATAATTGTCGATTTTGTTTGTTAAACACCCAAGCGTCGACTCGTCAAAAGGGTTGAATAATTCGTAACAATACAACTTAGTTGCATCGCCAATTGATAGGTACTTATAATCAATAAAGTAGTGATACTTTTCACGTATTTGTTATTTTATTTTCTTTTTTTTATATCATAGGAGGCAAACGAAGAGTTGGGTCACCTGAAGTTAAGTGATCACCACCGTCCATAGGCATCAGGAACACTAGAGTTAACGCAAGTGCGTTGCCAGCCTATCTTGGTGGAGAAGGGGTGGGGGGGAGAGGGAGGGAGGTGGTCCTCCGGCCTATAAGAAGGTGCTTCTGAACGTCAAAGCTACCACCGGTTCGGGCATACAGCATACTCATCGAGAAGAACAGGAAAGAAACTCGGTCAGGTTTATCTTTGAAACATATTTATTTAAAATACATTACACGTTACAATCGTTTTTAGTGGATGCACATTATAGTTCGGTGAAGCTGTAAAGACTTTTCCATTTCGAAGAAAAAAAATTAATGCACAGAAAGGAGTCAATTCCAGACATCATCGTTCTCAAATTGACTCTACAATAATACCCTTTTGACACCAAAACCCGCTTGACGTGGTACTTAAATGTATAGTCCGACAAATCGGCAACATGCTTTGGGACTTTATTGTAGAACCTAAAACTAGTATCTAAAAAAACTATTAATGGTTTTGCTAAGTCTGAAACACGGGACGACCATCGACGACATGTTTACTAAATTTACTAAATGGTCCCGAATGAGAAACGCCGTAGGTATCGCTATGATTTTATATAACACTTTTATATATATGGAGAGAAGGTCGCTCTTGTTTCACATGATTCATACTTTAATGCGGGTGATGTGACCCGTGGTAACATTATTGAGATCGTTTTGCTTGACGTGTTTATTACGTGAACAATAATCAATAATTCACGTACATCTTTAATACAGATCTATTTACTTTGATATATGTCTAGTTATGTCATTAATATTGTTTCTTTTTCGAACTTTTCGAACTGATCTAGCAACGTCTTAACAGCTTCACTGGACTACTAAGGCGAGCGCGTAAGGCACTCAGCCGATTTTATTTTGACAACTCTCTCAAGTGTGTACGGAACAGCTCGGCTTGGGCTGTTGGTTGATTCATTCAATTCGTGACCAATTTGAGCTAGCCTAAACTCAGCTTGATATTCATACTTATATGAGTTATTGAAACATACATGTGTACCGAGCATACATACCTCAACAACTCTTATGTGTTTTGTGTCGGATAATTTTTCTAAACTATTTCAGTTAGATAAGGGAAAAAATAAAACCCTTCCACTTTCATGTGCAAGCATGTGTGCGTGCACGTATGTGGAGGTGATGTGTGTTATTTTTACATATATAAAGTCTAAGGTAGGTATTGCAAATATTATATTTATTCTAAGTGTTTTACGAACTATTAAGTTAAATCTATAACCAGTAAAGTTTATTTTTATATTTATGTGTATATTATAACTCTATACTTCCACTATATAACAGATTAACTTTATAAGCACTAAATTTTTTTAAATAAATTAACTGTCACACATAACTCGTCATCACGAAGATAACAATTGGCCATTTAACTTACTGTCGTGATTCACCAACGATAATATATCCTTCCTGGTTGTGTAATGTACAATTAGCATATATTATGAAACCATTAGCTAAGTGTTAGTGAGTTATCACGTGAGGAGCGGGAAAAAATAATAGGTATTTTGTCATGTGCTGATCAATTTTCCTAGAAAATTACAAATCTATGCATATAAGGATAATGTAAATTTAACGTGTAAATCTTTTAGGTTTTTGTATATAAAATTGTGGCAAATGTCTAGGTATAATTAATATATTTCAATCACTTTTAGAAATGTCAGTCTATATGTTTGTTTGGACACGCACCACTGCTAAAGGACTGCGTTCATGATAAAACCCTTGCACCTTTGCATTCATAAAGCATATTTTCGAGTAAGATTTAGTAGGTCATTAAGTACTACTCTCGTAGATGGTAGAGCCACGCTGAAGGTGGTTTCACCGAAAACTGGCGTGAAGTAACAGTACTTGCATTGTTGCGTTTCGTTTGGTCAGTGAGAGCGCTGAAAGACCATCTCCCCCTTCTCCCTCTCCTCTCATCTACTCCTCTTTCCCTAACCCGCTCCCCCCACTTCCCCTTCCCTATCGCCACCCACAATACAAGCTGGCAACGCATTTGTGACTACAAGTTGCAAATGTTGCAAGTGTCTGTGAACGATGGTGAACACTTAACGTCAGGTGACCACCAGTTCGTTTGCCTGCTATGATATAAAAAAAGTCTTTGTTTTCACTCTAGCAAACGTTACTGTAATTTTAATGACGACGCGACTTAAGTAGGAAAGATAAATAGACAAAAAATTGACTTAATAAAGTTCCACGCAAACAAAGTCGCGGGCACATCTAGTATGTTATAAAGTAGCAATGAATCGTATTGAAGCGCTTATGAGTATGGATGGCTTTGAGTGTTATTTGGTTTTGAAAATTATTAATATAGGTATTTAATCCAGTGGTCGGTAAACAGCGTTTCTTTCTCTCCTTCACTGTGTGTTTTCCAAAAATTGTTTGGTGTAGACACGGAATATTTCCTTAAAATATATTATAGGGAGCAAATGAACAAGCGGGCCACCTGAAGGTAAGTGATCAGCGCCGTCCATAGACACTAGCAACACACGGAATCGATATCCCTTGCCTTGGGTCGATGAGGTCAAATATCTCGGTGTCACATTAGATAGACATTTAAAGTTCAATTCAAATATAGACAGAGTGCGAAACAAGGCCGCTATGGTCTTGGGTCGCCTCCATCCGTTGCTTTGTCATAAGAGTAAGATGTCCCTCAGACACAAGCTCACTTTGTATAAGACGTGTATCCGTCCCGTGATGACATTATAGATGCCCCGTTTTTGCGCATATGTCCAAAGATAACTTTCATAAGCTGCAGGTTTTCTGCTAGCATGCATGCATGCTTATACGTGTATTACAGAAACTAACCAAAATAAGAAAACCGACGTGAAGTAACAGTGCTTGCATTGTTGCGTTTCGTTCGGTCAGTGAGAGAGCCGGAGACCCACCTACCTTCCCCTTCCTCCAACCCTTCCTGCCCCCCCCACCCTCCTCCCAAACACAGGCTGGCAACGCACTTGCGACTCCCCTGGTGTTGCAAGTGTCTATGGACGGTGGTGATCACTGAACATCAGGTGACCCATCTGTTCGTTTGCTTGTTATGACATAAAAAAAAATACAATTTGTTTGTCAAATAATACGAACATATAAGCTTAGGACTTCATGTTTATCCCAAAGAAAACGGAGACAAAATAGACATAGATGACAATTATTACATAATAAAAATCCATACTCGAAATAAATGATTCATGCAGTGAAGTCAGTAAACTTTAGAACAAAGAGCGGTAAGTGCGAGTATTATCAAGTATAACAAGTTAACAGAACATTATTGACATGGCCGCCATAAAGCCTTTAACCATTATGGAGTTATACAAAGAAGTTTTTATTAAAATTCGTTCGCTCACACATTTTATCTATTCGTACAGGCGTGGTACAATTTGTAAACTAACAGCGAGTTCAAAATTATCAAAACTAGTTTTTTGTTGGAACTGTCTACGCTATTAACCTAGCAAGGTCTTAACAGCTTCACCGGACTACAATCATAACTAGTGGTTATTACGTCGTGTAAATTGATCAATAAACATATTAGTAACTAACTGTGCCTGCCCCTTATATAAACAATGATTAATTAAGTCATCTGAATGTATCAAGTCCATTTACTTATCTACTCTTCTCTCGTACTTAAGTCGCGTCGTCATTAAAAGTACAATAATTTTTGATAGATTTTATTGTAACAAAGATTGAATGTTACTTGAAAGTATGCGTTAAAATTTTATTATAAACACAGTGTAGGGGTGAGGAGCAAGCCCTAACTCTACAATATTTTCTTGGTTGGTAGTTTGTAGGAATAAAGATGTTTAGTATGTTTTAATTCCTTTATTGTTATGTTACAATGCTATAGTGCAACCTTAATGAGTGCTTATTTGCGACTAACTTATTATCATTATTATAATATTATAATTATAAGATCCCGCCAAAAACTCCTCAAACTTATTATTTATTCGCTAAATATAATGTTAATATGGTTGCGCTGATGCGCGCATAATGTCCAGGGCAACATGCAATGTACGTAACCGTACATTCTGCCAGGACTAAAATAGGACATAAAACAAGTGTTAAAACAATAAAGATATATTAAGTATACAAAAAAAACAAATGTCGAATAAACGTTGAATATACAAAAGTTAAAAAGCTTAATTTAAAAAGTTAAACATTAAAAGTAGGTTGAGAACGTGCGTATTCCGGTATTGATGGTTGGAACCGCGTGGTCTTCCTCCTGGGTAGAGTTCTCGTCTCAATGTTGCCTGTTGCGTTACCCGTTGTTGGGGAGGGAAGCAGTGATGCTTATTTATTCATGTAAACAGACAGACAGACATTTCTAAAAAATTTATGCATTTTATTATTTATTTCTAGACTCATGCAATTTTTTTTTTTTTACAAAAATTTATAAAGTACATATGTTAGATTTACATTCTTATGTGTATAGAAGGTAGGTTATTATTCAAGTTTTAATATTATTGATATCACTTTGAGTTTTTGGCGGGATCTCAGTCTGTCATGTAGTGGATTTTATATTTTATTCATAATCTTGTGTTATTAGACTCTATATTTTGTAAATTTGGTGGTGTTTTGCATAATATAGTTAGTTTATTGTGCATAAGTGAGGTGAATGGAAAATAATACCACGGAGCATGAAATTCTGAGATGCCACAAAAAATCCCTGGAAGGTTCTAACAAGGGATTCATTATCTTGTTAGAATATTGACTGACACGATGTTTATTATTGAAGTGATTGCACGATGCTTGTAATATTATTATCTACGTGACAATGGCAGTAATAATCTGAATGATTGATTGCCAAAAATAAAGATAAAAAAAAAATATTATTGAAGATATTTTGTCAATAAAGGCTCCGACTCATGCATAGTAAGTAAAAATAAACACTTTTTTTTTGTAATAATAGTAGAAAATTAATAGCTATTAGCATTAGCATTAATAGCTAGAAAAAAAGACACACAAAAGAGAAAAAAATATAGAATCCTTTTATAACACCCGTATAAATGCTCCATCTTATCGTAAGTATCGTTTTTTTTTCGAAATGACAACGTTGTTGACCTGGAAAGGTCTTTACAGCTTCACCGAACTATTGAGGCGAGCGCTGAAGGCACTCAGCCGATTTGGAATGTTTGGGCGACTAACTCAAAGGTGCACGGAACATCTCGACTTGGGCTGTCGCTTGTTTAGTGCAAAAATGGCGACCTATCTGACCTAATCTAAGCTAAGCTATCTAGATATACGTATGTGAGTTATTGAAACACGCAAGTGTATCAAGCATGCGTGCCTCAACAACTCCTATATGTATTTTGTGTCGGAAAGTAAGTATCGTATAAGTTTGAAATTCCGTTACAGCGTGTCTTTTACACCAAACAGTCGCTGCATGTTATCTTAAACAAACATTAAGATTTCAAAGCATTCGTAAATGAGTCGTTTCGTCATCTCTCATTATCGTTCAAATCATCTTTAGTGTATTTTTTATGTTAAAGAATCAATAAAATATAGATGGTCAATGAACTACGGTTAAATAATTACTAACATGTACTTAATATAGTTATATGTTTCTGACATATTTGTGATAACATTATTTAATACTATCAATATTGTAAACAGGCTAGTATTATAATGAATATTGTAGGTGGTAGAATCACGCTAAAGCTATAACTAGTTTCAGCATGAATGGGTCGGCTCGCTCGAGGTAGTATCACCCGATCCACAGAAACATCGACGTGAAGTAACAGTGCTTGTATTGTTGCATTTCGTTCGGTCAGTGATAGCGCCGGAGGCCCACCTCCGCCCTCTCCATTCCCTTTATCTCTCTTTCCACTTCTACCGGCCCCTTCCCCATCAACACAGGCAGACATCGCACTTGTGACTCTGGGGGCCTAGCCATGTTGCTCATCTACAATCACTGACACAATACGGAAAAATGTATGGAGATGACATATTTGAACGCTATATCACGTGATTTTATCACATTTTTTCGTTTTCTATTTGTGTTAGTGATTGTAGATAAGCAACTTGGTGTTACTGGTGTTACTGGTGTCTATGGACGATGGCGATCACTTAACATCAAGTGACCCAACTGTTCCTTTGTCACCTATGATAAAAAAAAACATTATAGTATTTGTATTTCTTTATAATGTAGAAGTCAAAACAATATCGATACCATTCTTGCTCACATCATAAGTTAATATCAGGTGCGTTCCGACTTTAGCTTTTGCCTATATGTATAATAGTAACTGAGTGACTCACAACCCAAACTACTTGAGGCCAAACTACTCAGGCCGTGAAAATTTGCATGTGGGTTTCTTTTTATACAGTAGGTGGCGTTACTCTTTTGAAATTTAGTACCAAAGGTGATGAACGTGTTTGAAAATGCGTCACTGTTCCGCGATTAAGTTACTTTTTTATATATAACTAGCCACTGCCCGCAACTTTGCCCGCTTGGTAATAGTTACTTTGGGCTAACGCTAACACGCAACGGAAGCTCTCAAGCGGAAAAAAAACGATTTTGAAACATTTTTCATTGGTGCTCCGCTCTTATTGGTTTTAGCGTGATGATATATAGCCTATAGCCTTCCTCGATAAATGAAAGAGAATACTGTCAGAATTTTTCAAATCAGACGAGTAGTTCCAGAGATTACCCTCTACAACGTCACAAATTTACAAAATTTACCTCTTTATAATATTAGTATAGAATATATGTCATGAAAAGACACAAACAACATACGAACTAATTTGTTCTTAAATACCCCTATGAATAGGAGTAAAAGCATCTCGAGTCTTTTGTCTGATAACACTATTATTTTTTACTGTGATTTGAAAAAATTCAAAAATATTATAGAAATATTCAGCATCGTCAATCTGCAAGAGACCATCGTTGGGCCAAAGGCTTCTTCCCAAAGGAAGGTATGGGCGTAAACATCACGCCAGCCCACGACGTATTGGCGATTCCAAACTCTGAGAAATTTAGATTTTCATTATGTTTAGTAGAGCTTTTGTAAGGCTCAGTTTTCCACGTGTCGTTTTCTTCCTTTTTCTTTCTCCTTCCCTAGTGTTACCAATTAGTAAATGTATGCAAATTCCGAAAAAAATAATTTGTACATACCGGTTTCGAACCTGCGGATATTGGAATGATACTCCACCGACTCGAATCACTAGACCACCTCAACTCATAGAAATATGAATACCCGCTATTAATTATGGATAGAAAAAAATATGATTAAATGTATGCAAAACAAGGAGTCAATAACTGTATATAAGAAATACGTGAGAAGTCGCGGGAAAAGACAGTTTTTTAGGCGTAATAAATGAGATGTACTTCTATTAGTATTGATAAAGGTAGGTAACCTTCCCGTATACTGCAAATCAAGACAAAACCCAATGTAAGAGGAATATAACAGTTTCGTTCGGTCAGTGAGAGTGCCAGAGTTCCACCACCTCCTTCCCCTCACTTTTTTTTTTTTATATATCAAAAGGAGGCAAACGAACTGGTGGGTCACGTGATGTTAAGTGATCACCACCGTCCATAGATACTAGTGACATCAGGGACGTCGCAAGTGCGTTGCCACCCTGTATATGGGAGAAGAGGGAGGGGAAGGAAAGGGAAAGCAGGAAAGAGGAAGGGACGTGGGCCTCCGGCTCTCTGACTGACCGAACGAAACACAACAATGGAAGCACTGTTATTTCACGTCGGTTATCTGTGAGAGGGGTGGTACTACCCCGGAGGAGCCGACCCATTCATGCTGAAACCAAAAATAGCTTCAGCGGGGCTCTACCACCTACCTTCTGTCCCTTCCACTTCCCTCTTCTCTCCCTTCCCCCATTCCCCCACTCCTCTAAACAAAGGCTGGCAACGCACTTGCAACTCCTCTGGTGTTGCTGGTGTGGGGAGCAGACGCAGTGCCAGTCGGCAGTTCCTGCTCCCCGCCAATAATGTGAATTAAAAAAAATGGTGTTGCTGGTGTCTATAGACGGTGGTGATCACTTAACATCAGGTGAGCCGCCTGTCCGTTTGCCTCCTATATGATATAAAAAAAATATATATCCAAACAAATCGACCAGAAGAAGCTAGTCATCCGTTCGGTAGACGACATTGAAGAAAAGTTACGTTGCCTCTATTATTAGAAGACAATATTAGATGAGAAAAAAAAACGTTTTCTCATAATAAAATGCGTGCAAGGAAGCCGTCAGACTCGATTTATGATGGTCTTGATTTACGCGTCGCCATAAACCAACGAACACTATTGTCCGTTATCGTTTTTAATGGTTAAATACTGTAATAAAGCTTACATCACGAATGCTAACAGTTATTCTAAAAAAAACATTGTAATATGATGTATTAGATCGTATACTTTTTGACATTTAATATTTTTTCAAATAAAAACTTCATACATTGTTGCATACATAATGCATACATAATATTAGAGTGTAACTGACGCTGTCAATACTGATTCAATATCGTTCAGTAAGAGTTAAAATTTTATTACTTAGATTAAAAATTTAATAGTGTTTTTTAAGGCTTTGTTATATCACATTTATATAGGGGAAGCTATATTTAAATCCACAAACCAAGTGAAGAATTCTCTATATTTATGCAGATTTTGTAAATTCTGACTGCCTTCTCCCTCTGGTCAGGAAAATTAAGCAATGCTCTTATTCTCCTCCTATGCTTATGTAAGCATTTATCTAATTATTTTTTAATCTTTACTGCTTTCTTGATTGATTCATGAGCAACAGTTAACAAGTCTAAACTTACTTATACGGAATTTATAGTCTATAGCGTGATGGTAGCGCAGTGGATAAGGCCGCGTGTCTTACGTGTAACACCTACACATTTTAATCCCTCAACCTCTATGTCTGCAAAAATAAGCAAATCCCCTCCCTAGGCTCTTTTAGTGCTTACGACATATTTGAATGGCCTCATCTTTCGATTATTTGTTGGCTTTTGTGTATACGTATTTCGGTTCAAATAACAGCTCGTTATATATTGCTAATCGATTCAAGGTAACATAAAAATTAGATAAAGTTTATTTAAGAATATATTCTTTGTAAAAATAAGTCTAAGATTGTACTAGACTGAATTGTTATAGCATATCACATACCAAGCACAGTGACTTTTTTCTGTTGTCACCTTTTGGAATTAGCCAATCATCTGTCAAGAATACGTCAACAGGACGGTATGGCAGCGATGAATACCTATGAATTGCACTGTGGGTATCTTTTGAAACAAAGCTGTAAACTGTAATAAAAAACACTTTGATATATAGACTGTTAAGATTATTTAAGATTATTAGGTTGGTATGGGCATATCATGAGGATAAATGTAACTAGAACATTTTAAAGTCTGAAAGTAGACGAATTTAGGAGTAGATGGGGACCGAACAAGGTATGGATAGATTGTGTGAAAAATGATGTGTTTATAAAAGCTGTGAATACTGATATGACATGTGACAGAGGAAAGTGAAAAAGGTTTTTTTTTTCGAATCGACTAATGTTATTGACCTCACAGCTTGGCAACAAGCTCAAAGGGCCAAAATAGCCAAACCTCGACTTGGGCTGGGCCTTGGATGTAACAATAGGAATCTTACTAATCTAAACTAGCTAAACTAATCAAGTAATCATACATATAAGGATTAGTGAGATACACGTGTACCAACATGAGTGCCTTATGAAAACAAACATGAATTTTGTATCTTGTAACATTCGGTTAAATTAAACTAACCAAGTTGGGAAGGAAACATTGTGCCGACCCTACTTAGGTGGAATTTGATAAAAAGATAATCAAATGATGATGATTTATTTTTGACCGCATGATTCTGATTGTATTTAATCAATCACATATTATCATAATAACTTCATATAACATATGGGATACCATCAATTACTTTCTTTTCATACCATTATGAGTACTTAATTTCGATAGTAACACTCAAGCAATGAAACTATAATGTTATAAGGTCGGTTAACATTAACTCACAAATTGATGGTCATATTTGAACTGTACATTATTTTTTAACTTCTATTCCTTTGTCGTGAGAGAGTATTTGACGATCGGGATATGACTCATCTGCGCTGGCGCACGTTTTATACAGCGTGCTTACAAAATTTCAATTTATATTTTTATTGACAGATTATTTGTAAATAACCTGTTTTATGACATAATATTCTTAATACAATATAAATATGGACATCAATTTCTCAAGTTATTTTAAAAATTGGATAAATATACTTTTGGAAAAAAATAGTCACGTCGATGATATTTACATTGTAATATTTACATGTTGTATTTTCTTAAATTAATTATCATTGTTTATCAGTAATGCTGTTATTTCTATGTAAATTAAAAGGATTTTTAAAAATTAATAAGAAATCTGAATCTTTAGATGGATAGACTTGAGATGTCTATACTAATGTTAGATAGTTCAAGTTTTCTATTTGTTTTTTTTTTTTTATAACGCACTTAAATCTAAAAGTAACTGCTGAATCTATAAAAAATATTTTTCCATTTTGTAGACCGTTTCTTGAGAAAAGTTATATACTATCCAAGATTACCGGATTAGTAAAGGAGTAATAATCATATAAATTATAAGTCATAAAGTATGCAAAGTAAGAAATAAGTAATAGTGCAGGCGTGCCCTGTGGTATAAAAAAGCAAAGATACGAGAAACTGCGGGTTTACAGCTTGATTATTATTTTCTAAAATCAATACTACTTTCTTAATGTAATAGCATCGTTGTTTGGAAATGTCATAAGTCAACATAGTCAAAAGGGTTTTACATAATATGATCAAGATAAAGCGATTTCAAATTGCACAAAATATACTAATATTTGCTTTATAATTAGAAGATTAATTAAAAAAACTGTATGATTTCATTAGATAAATTACCTTGTAGTCTTAATTATCTTGAGTTATATCTAATTAGTCTACATTTTATAATATTCAAGCCATTGAGTGAATTTAAAAATATTTTCCTTCCTGGAAAAACTTGGCAATGTTACTAAACAACATAAGCTATTGTAACCTGATTGCAATTCCCCATTGTTAGTTCAATTCGGTTAATCCTTAACGTCTATTGTGCTATGTCTAGACACGGTACTACGTCTGTGTCAACCTTTGGCATATTGTGTTTGAGGATAGTTCGTAAAGGGTCAGGTCGTTGATTGTCGCTAACATTTTAGAATTTTATTTAGGCGACATTTAAATTTGTCTATTTTTGTATTAAAAAACGACGATGACGTAGTCCACTTTAATTATAATATAAAACTGAATAATTTATCTTGTATTTACATATAAAGAAAATGTTTTTCGTGCATTACTCAAAAAGTACTGGATAGATTTCGATCATCTTTTTTCCATCTTATACGTTTTTCTTTATAAAATGTAAAATTATTAACGTTTAAATAAATACGTTTTTAGATGAACTACACATTCAGTTAACTGGGTTTCTTACCTAGGAGAAGTGGGGTAAGTAGTGTTGGGGTTACATAACAATAAAATAAATTGTTAAGAGAAATATAATTTTCAATCCAAGAAAAATTCAGATTTCAATCAGTGTCATAATCCTAAGAAATAGGTCAGTATGACTTTAGATAAAACCTGCTAGAAATAAATAAATTTCACTTGTTTACAAATGAGTGACATAATTCGTTTTTTTTAATATGAATATAAAACATCAATAAATTGTCTTATGGAGTTATTCTAAAATTAGAACCAACATAAAATAAAAAACAAAATAGTTTTTCTGCATACAATTTCATATAAATTACTTGAAATATTTCTAACACACGCTGTATATTATCTGATGCAAGAGATAAGGTGCGTACACACAGGCTTTTTTTCGAGCTCGGTGCCTACTCGTACCACCGTTCTACTTCTGCGCATGAGTCACCGGCCAGTGAGATACGACAGGAAGCCGTAGAGACACGATTGGAATTTATAATTTCATTTTTTAAAATAACCATTTAATTTTTCCTTGTTTTTTCTATTACATATTCGCCTATGAACATTAGTAACATTTAGAAGTTGTATCATAGTACATGTTGTAACACACAACATGTTGTAACATAGTCAACATGTTTTCTAAAAACAGCATTTTATTTTATGGTTTTCAAAGTCGCTCCATAAAAAAAAAACAGTTTTATAGTTCAACTATAATTTACTTTGAAAACATTGAAAGTGTTCAAAAATTACAAATTTCTAAAGAAACTGTAATGTTAATTATCTGTTTTTGAGAAACTATTTCGTTATAAAAGTCTTATTACTGTATATATAATTTTAATGTAATCATTTCCCCTGCTTATTTTCTATGTATGTTGGAGTAACGAATATTATTAAAATAAAAAAATACAAAACATGTAAACTCCATTACGTTTTCTGTCTTTCCGCTCTGTTGACCAAACTCGAGACGATGTCTTCAAACAACATTTTTTTTATCTATTTGACGCCGAAAATATTTAACTCCTAAACGTTTCAAATTATAATTAGGACCTTTTGAATTGGTGATAACGACCAATTTAGATTTACCGCCAAGGAAATTAGCTTTTCTAACGTTTTCTTCGTGGTCGATATTTTTTCGATTACTAAACTCAAATTGGCCGATAAAATTGACTACAGAGACTTATATTAGACTGAATGACCAATATTAATCTTAAACTGTCGCTTATTGTAACTAGATGATTAACTCTATGATATCGGTATGGTTTTGTTACTCATGGGACAAATGTATAGGAGTCCTTTCCGTGTGCATTTGGTTCTGACTGTGAATTAGATTTTGTCATAGTTTTCATTGTAAGGTTCAGAAGTACGATCCAATTGACTCAACTTTGCTGTAGGTCGTGGCGTGTACATTTAGTTGTAATTTTGTTAACCTGAGAAGTAGAGGATATTATGTGAACACTTATTAAATTTATTCGTTACCTTCTAGAAGTCAAGTCATTGTATCTTCTTAATTAAGGTAACCACCCTTGAGCTTGTTGCCATGCGGATGATTGCCGTAAATCTTATAAGCCTAGTGAATCTGTGAAGTTCGACAAAGAAGTCTTGTTATTATTTTTGGTAATTACAAATCTCTCTAATAGGTAATTGAGCTGTGAAAATATGGATTTTGCATAAATATTCACAATGTTGTAGTATCTATGATGGACTGAATGAGTGTACATAAAACTAGAAATACTGACTGACATTAAGCGTTGGGAATATCGCGATTTTTACCTAAAAAAAATATCTTTTAGCTTTTGATAGCTAGCCTTAACAATGTTATAAATAGGTTATTGCTCAAAAAAAATATCTGTTACTCCATGGAATGGGACATGGGATTTTTCAAGGATAAAGCTCACATGATAGTTTGTTTTTCGGTAGTCACCGTTGCTTTTAGACTGTGCTGTGCTAATAAAGCACATTACCATCAAACATAGCGAAGTCATTCCCACGCTACAAATAAAAAAAAAATCGAGGCAGTAAATAATAAGGACTGCCGAAAGAAGTGAAAACTTATAACAATGAAATAAATATGTTCTCTTTGGAATTTGAAATTATTAATATTAGTGTGGTTTTCATGTGTATTGGCGCTCGGAGCAACAATTACACACATTTTTATAATCGCGTTCTTTGTCTGAAGCAAGCCGAGCAAGTGCAATACGGCCGGGTATGCTTACGTAGCATGTTATGATGCGTAATTATAAATTTATCTCCTGCCAAAAATACCGTTGAATGCACCGAAAGAAGCTTTCACTTCAGAAATACCCACAAAGTAAATAAAAAAAATGTTACAAGAATGTTTATCTATTGGAGATACCTCAACATTCACTTTTTACTTTTTTTTTATAACTCCGGCGCTCTCACTGACAGAATAAAACACAACAATGCGAGCACTGATATTTCACATCGGTTTTCTTTGAAAGGGGTGGTACTGCTCCTGACGAGCCGACCCATTCATGCTGAAACCAAGAATAGCTTCAGCGTGGCTTTACCACCTACTAGAAATTTCTATATATTATTTTACTTCTATATACTTTAAATATTGTAATTATTCGTCGTTCGAAAACAATACAATTAAACAATATCTTAGTGTAATTGCTTAATCGGAAACTCGGAACTCGTGACCGCAAACCTAACCGTATAAGTCTAAAGCGAGCCCCATTAGACCGAAGTGGAACTGTAAATTTAATCAGCAAAGTGAAACTTGCCAGAGCCACGTGAACTGTAGTATCGTTGATTAGTTCTGGAAAGTTCCACAGTACTGGTTATTGAGTTTCCTATCTACAGGTTCTGTTTCGTTACAACTTGATATTGGGGAAGAATAACCTTCTAATTATCATGGAATAGAGTGTAATTAATTGTCCTTAGACAATCTGACTCATTCATACAGATTACTGTAATAAGTCGCTCTGTCAATGATAAAATGTTCCGAAAGAGAAGAGGCGTTATGTCTTCGACAACCATTTACATAGTCAAAAATATCTTATTATGACTTTATTAATGCATTGATATACAGCGTGTTCGTGTTGTTTACCAAAATTAGAAATAGCTTCTTTAGTTCTTTGTTTTTATAACTCAAAAATCACTGAACCGATTTTGATAATTATATTAGCAAATAGAATGTTTATTCCTTGGCCAAGTTTTGGTATAAGTTTTGTTACATTAGGTAATATACGGAACGAGTTATGAAATTAAAAGTAAATCACGTGGTCACGAAATATCTTCCAGCCTCTACATGTAGTTCCTGTATAACGCAGTAAGCGATTGCTTAGATTATTTACTAAAAACAATAGTAAACTAAAATGATTTCAGACAACGATATAACAATATCCACTTTTATCTGACAAATTAAACTAAAAACTGTTCAAAGTAAAATTAATCACCTTTCAAAAATCACTAACTGAAAAACGTTAAATACTATTTAATTCACTTGACTGTACAAGAGACTTAATATTTTTTTTATTTAAAATTCAATTACAGATTTCAAATACTACCTGTAAAATATTTTTTGAAGTCGGTGCCAAATTCCTGCCTTTATGTAAAATACAAAAGATTTACTTATTAATTGATAAAAAAAAATATTGGATTTCCCAATTTTTGATTGGCATAAAATTCAAAAAAAATATTCCATATACTAAAATATTCCCTTGACAAATAAGCATCCACCAATGAAAACTCCATCCAAGTCGGTTCAATAGTTTCTGAGAAAATCGTGAACTTACATACATACAGACAAGTCGAAAATATAAGCCCTTTTTCAAAGTCGATTAATAATTTTACACAGATAATCACAATAAATATCTCTAGTGAACTTTTAAATTATGCCACAACAAATGTTTGATCAAATTAATATAAGTACTATCTACAAAATTTTATTAAAATACCTCACTTATAATATCAAAGTGATACGAGTTTCATATGAAGCACTTTAAATTAAAAAGGGTCAAATAGGTCGAATTGCATATTAAATATTTCACACAATTAACTCGAAAATGTATGAGAGAAAATAATTCGAAATCACGTTTGTAATTTCGTGGTAACGCTTCAAAGGATATTTAATTTTGTCTGAGTTCCAACAAAACATTTCATGAAACCTTCATTGTACTCTTTAATAATATCAGTACATTGGTTAACGAATACGTTGTAAATATGTTCTATATGCCGTTTAAATTATATATATCCATATCTATATATATATATATATAACAAGAATGTAAATTTAGAATGCCTGTCTTTTTAGATTCTTTTTTTTTATAGTAGCACGGCAAAGTGACTGCACTGTGCCTGATGGTAAGCATAGTGCAATCCAAAAACAACGGCGACTGCCGAGAGATACCTCATCCTTCGTCGGTCGCCGCTGTCATGCCGGCCTGCGTAAATGCCTCTTCAAGTTACGCTTGAAGGACCCCATATTATAGGAAGGAGGGAAACACTAGCCGGGAGATTGTTCCACAGCTTCACGGTACGGCAAAGGTAGGATGTTGCGAATTTTTTAGTTCGTGCCTAGATAGGGTTTACCGTAAAACTGTGGCTCCGTAGACCAACGCGCGTGGTACGGTTGTGAAAAGGAGAGGAAGGGATTAAATTGAATAACTCTGCAACTCTGCAGATATATATTTAGATAGATAGATTATAAAGAAATTTTTGGATGTTTTTAGGAATAAATAATGAAATTTATTTCAATCGATTACATGCATTACTGCTTAAGTACTACGTTCATGATAAAACCGTTTCAAGCTTAAAATGTATCTTCGAGTAACATTTAGTCTTGGTTTCATTAAAATTGATTAACTCTATCAAAAGTTATTGTAATTTTAATAACGACGCGACTTAAGTACTAGAATAAAGTATTTAGATTTCATACATATACATCACTGCTACAACACTACACGATCACCCCCACACACGTGCACGCCTACACGCTTACACATAAAAGTGGAAGGGCTTACTTTTTTCCCTTATCGAACTAAAAAACTCTCAATTTTGCGATAATAAATATATGGAGGAGTTGTTGAGGCGTGTATGCTTGGTACACATATACGTTTCAACAACTTATTAATATATGAATAGTTAGCTAGGTTAGCTAAGATAGGTCGCGTTTTTTGCATGCAACAGGCAACAGACAAGCAGAGGTGTGCCGTGCACTTTTGAGCTGGATGCCAAAATAAAATCGGCTGAGTGCCTTAAGCGCTCGCCTTAGTAGTCCCGTGAAGTTGTTAAGACCTTGCTGGGACAATACCGTAGTCATTTCGAAAAAAAAAAAAAGATTTCATACATTGAGATGACTTTATTAATCGCCATTTTTTGTATGTAAGGTCTAATCTAAAAATAATCGGCTGAGTGCCTTAAGCGCTCGCTTTAGTAGTCCGGTGAAGCTGTTAAGACCTTGCTGGGTCAATAGCGTAGTCATTTCGAAAAAAAAGGCTAATCTAAAACAAGATAATGTGGACAAAGTTCCATGCAGAAAGTTATATGTTCAAAATTCTGATTATCTAATGTAAACGGCCTTCTAAAATCTGGTACAACTGAACATGCAGTCTCATTTTGTAAGATAGATCGAAATGTCGCCGTCAGATTTTCATATACACTTAAATCTGGTAACGAGACATGAAGCTGTTATAATAATGAAGCCTGCTAGGCGAATAGTGTAGTAATTTCGAAAAAAAAAAAAAAACGTGATGCACTGTAGCCTGTCATCAGTAATATAACAACCTCAGTAAATTCTTACGTAATCTAGCTTCATTATTATAATATTGGCAATAATTTAGTAGTGGAACGATTTGCTAAATAATTAAAACAATTTAAAAAAAACATTCATGATTCATTTTTTCGTTCATGAAAAAAACCATGTAAACAATAACATCACTTTTTAACATTACTTATTAATTTTACCCAGTAATTCCTTCCAGCGAGTATACAAACAAGATTTACTTGATTAGTTTTTTTAATATAATATTATAATCTACGAGCGGTCCGTGCAGACGTTGTCCCACTCTGATAATAAAAAAAGAATATTATCCGACCGCAGCGCCACCTACCGGGTTTAATTGTGAATCTAAACCATTCTCGGATCCACTGGAACACGCACAGAAAATCTCATCAAAATCGGCCCAGCCGTTAAGGAGGAGTTCAGTGACATACACGTACAGAAGAAATTTATATATAAAAATATATTAGAAAATATATACCAGGTTGATTACATGTTACGGATTTTTTTACGAACGGCAACATTATTCAGTTTTCTTTTTGTCTGATAGAGACGAATATATTTTTTTTTATATTTATCTGTTACAATTACTTGAATTCATAAAAATGTATTCATCAGGCTAGTTGTATTCTAACAAAATTTTACACCGTCGCCGAAGATCAAGTTCATAATATGACTCATTGTTTACATTTTTCGTTTCAACCAGTAACTATTGCAGCATCCACTTGGCAATAAGTTTTGTGTGTCGAACCTGCGATGAGTCATGTAAACGATATGACCCCAAATCCTAGTTTTAATTCTAGATTTATATTATCTCAATATCTAGGATTATAAGGTCACGTTATGATACATTTATTAAGATCGGATGCTTAAAATCTCTTGCTAGGCATACTAATTTAAATCTCAAGGCGTTCAGCAGACTGAAATTTTTACGACGTTTACGACTTTGTTCACTTTATCAAATTTGTTTACTGGATTAATTGTAGGCTGTATTTTGTATCAAATTGTTATTTTCTCAATCCTACTTATTATAACGAATCCTTTATCAGCTGTTAAAATAGCTTTAGATATTTTAGATATTAGCTCAAGTGAGAAGGAGGTTTTTATTTTCAATTATTTTTTATTTTTTTATTTTTTTATTTACCAATCTTTTTACGACTTGCATTATTGTTAGAATATTATCAGGCTACTCGTTAAGAGAAAGAGCTGATTGTATTCAAACCGCAGCCATATGTCTCTCTGCCTACATCTGTCACATTCGAATTTTTGACATTTTGTAGTCGTCTCTTCAGATTTTAGGAGTAATGATCAACCAAACACTAAATCAGTTGCAGTCTGCTGCTATAAGTTGATTAAGAAATTGTAGATTTTAAAACTTAACGTAACAATTCAACATACTCTTCAAGTCTTTATTAACGCTTGAAATTTCTACAGCAACATGGTTTACACAATATAAAACGATAAAGAATTACAATAAATTACTTATAAACATTATATGACATTATTTAACAGTGATATTAGGGTTATTGTGTTATCTACACATATAATAGGAATGTAAATCTAACGGTTATGTATATTTTAGATTTTTGTAAAAAAAAATTGTAAGTGTTTAGGAATAAGTACTAAAATACATTTCAATCAATTTTAGGAATGTTTGTCTGTCTATTTGTATGAACACGCATCACTGCTAAAGTACTGTGTTAACAATAGAACTTCACAAAGAAAATAATAAAACACGTCTTCGAGTGTAACTTAATCTCTGTTTCATTAAAATCGGTTTACTCTATCAAAAGTTATTGTAATTTCAATTTAACACGTTCACGCCGACGCGTACCACAGGTGGCCCGCACTAGATTGTCTTTTCTGGCCGCGCGTACCACCGGTGGTACGTATTCGATTGTGCTATTAGAAATAATGAGAATTTAACGTTGATTTACTGAAAATGGCACAATCGAATACGTACCACCGGTGGTACGCGCCGCCAGAAAAGACAATCTAGTGCGGGCCACCTGTGGTACGCGCCGGCGTGAACGTGTTAAGTACGAGAGAAAAGTAGTTACGTAATTGAACTTAATATATTCAGAAGATTTTTTTTTTTACATTAGCTTCCATGCGGATGGAGTTGCGGGCATAGCTAGGAATATATATAGCACCTACGTTGCATAAAGTTTCTATTTTCAAATTATAAAATAACAAACTCTATTTAAAATCAATAAAACGCTATGAGTCATTGTGTCTCAGGTCACAGCCCGAAGTTACACTAACATACTGATTAAATATGACGTGTTTGTTTCATCATCTGGTTGTGTCGACTCGGGGGGCGTGGTCCTCGTAGCGTTGGCTTATTATGGTGTACTATGCGTCATAGAAATTTATTTATACAATTTATTAGAATCTACAGAATCAAATATTCTTTATTTAATTTAGACGCTTAGAATCCAATAATTAACTTCACAAGCTATCACCTATTCAGAAATTAGATCTCTCGTTGAAAATAGTCTGTAATTGGACTGCATCATCGAAATTTATTTAGAAAATTTATTATATTCCAAAAGCCCAAATATAGTTTATTTAGTGTAGATGCTGATAATCCAATAATGAACTTTAGAATCTATCACCTGTTCAAAAATTAGATGTGTCGTTGAAAATATTAATTGGGATCTTTATTTGCTTATTTTATAAAATCAAGGAGTTACCTAATATTGACTTTAAAATGACATATTGAGATTATGTACCAGATATCTCCTAGCTTTATCAAAACAACGGTAATACTTAATCTGCATAAAGCCAACAATCTTTCTTAAGTTTATAGAGAACAGTGTGCATTTAAATCAATCTTATCGGTGGTATTTATTCTGGGTTTGATATATTATATTCGATATAATGGCCGTTTATATAATGGCTTTGCTCTTCTGCAATACGTAATTAGCAAGCAGGTTTATCAACATAATTATTTGATATTTCTAGTAATTTTATAACGTGTATTTTCTTAGCAACCAATCATCTAGTACATTATTACTACCACTGTCGAATAGGTAACGATATTACAAGTTTCTTATGATCATTTCAATGAAATAACCAGATGGTGGTCATCTTGTTAGGACTTTCCATGAAGTTTTTGAGCTAAATCATGAATCCATACTCCGTGGTATTATTTCCCATCCACTTCACAGCAAATTTAAAGCCAAATGACACAAGATTATGAATAAAATATAAAAAGCCACTATATGATTTTCCAAGGTCCATATACACGTATACGTAATATAAAGCCGCTTCTTGACAACTGTCATTTACATAGTAATCTATGCTATTAGCTTCTGATAACAGAGAAAATGAATAATGTTCTTTTGTTACGTTACTGTGAAATATAACAGCATTTTTGGGTAAGTTTTATTAAATCTTAATAACGGGAAACAATTCAACATCTTACAATAACTCAAAGATGTTTCTCTTTACAAATCCTTTCTATCCGATATCATCTCAATATTCATACATATATCCTTATTCACACAATCCACTCATACATTCTTCAATTTCCCTCTAATCTTATATCCGTTCACTTCTATTTCATAGTGTAAATAGGTATTTTGTGTTCCTTTCTTTCTTCCTTCACCGATACTTTTTAAATTGATTTTAAAATCGGCAAAAAGTTTCAATTTTTCTGGTTTCAAAATTCATCAACACATATATTTATTTAATTCTTTTGAACTAATGTAAACCTAAAATTACACTATTCATATTCCTATTAATATTAGAATAATATTATAAAGCAGAAAAAGATTGTAATAATGGCTGAAAATTGTTATTCTGTAACACAAAAGCTCTTAACGGATTTCGATATAACTTAATAGTAATGTGTCTTATGCCTAGGCTACAATTAATTTGGAAATTGGCCAAAATAAACCGATAAACGTTAATGAACATAAAAGAAATCCTGCTGTCTTATGTATATTTCGACGAGCGTTGGATAAAGAGTAAGATTTTAAGATGTATACGAAGATCTCTTGCCATCATAAAATTCACAAACATAGACGAAACCACGGGCAGGTGCTAGTACATTTATAATTATTACATGAGTGTAAGAAAAGAAATCTCATTCTCATAGCATGAAGGCTTTCACGCTTAAGGAATGTTGCAGCGATAAAATTTGAAGGCGCTTCATTACTTATTTATTTAACAGCCAAACTGCAACCACTTGAAAATCGACGTAGAGTCGCCTGTCTTGTGGTATTTTATCGCCTACACTCCAAAGTGTATTCTCCAAGGAATGTGCACAAGATCTGCACCAGCTAATTCCACCGTCTCCATTTCATCTCAGGACTACCAGACACCACACGTACCTCCATTCATTCGCGGTTGACATACCCTTCATCGGCACGAAGTGCTTCGCTTGCTCTTTTATTATGCAAACTGCGAGGGAGTGGAAAGCGCTGTTTGCAGCTGTTTTCCTAAAGCATATGATGTAGAATTAAAAAAAAAAAGTGAATGAGCATTTACTATGTGAACGCATTACATCCTAGGTCTCGTCTTCACTTTCCATCAGGTTTGAATGAGGTCATGCGTCGCACAAAGTATTGTAAAAAAATATTTAAGCCAGAGATAATCACTTTCTTTCTCAAAGAAGATTAGCCTCGTATTATACCTGTAAATAACTAGCTTACGGCTTAGCATTCATCGTAGGGATATACAGTTTATACACGAATCGCTTTACAATAGGCGATAGAATGCGATACAGTGACACAAAACCTTACATCACTGTTACAACATCACATACATCACCTATACACACGTGCACGCCTACACGCTTACACGCTGTTTTTCTTTTTCAGAGAAATAAACGACAAAGAGTTCTACCCTTATTTTTCCCTATCCTATATAGTTTAGAGGAATTTTTCCGACACAAAATACATATAGGAGTTGTTGAGGCACGCATGCTTAGTACGCACGCATGTTTCAATAAGCCATATACGTATATCTAGATAGCTTAGCTTAGCTCAGATAGGTCGCGATTTTTGCATAAAACAGGTGACAGCCCAAGCCGAGGTGTGCCGTGCACCTTTGGGTTAGTCGCCCAAGCATCCCAAATCGGCTAAGTGCCTTCAGCGCTTACCTCGGTAGTTCGGTGAAGCTGTAAGAACCTTTCCAGGTCAACAGCGTTGTCATTTAGAAAAAAAAATAGGCGATAGTAACTTCAAACGCAATTTAAAAATTCTAATAACCTGAATTTAAAATATCTAAAACACATAGTTTCAGAGACTTTAAACCAATATTGTGTCTATTACACAGTCGTATGATGATCATAAATTGTGAACTATGATTTTGAAGCGACAATTGGTCAGAGTTGAAACGTTTTTGTATAGAACAAAACAAAAAAAACGGTTAGTATTAAAGTATCGGTAATCCATAGCGATTTTTTCGCTGGCTTACTGACATTAATTACTTTGGAAATCACAAGGGCACTTTGCGATTTACACTGGACTAAGCTAAAATGCGATAAAACACAAGAGAGTAATTAGTTTTTTTTCCTCGAAAAGACTACACTATTGACCTAACAAGGTTTTAACAGCTTCCCTGGATTACAGATAGTGACAGTAATTCTAATAATTCACAATGTGAGAGATAGTCGCAGCTCAGTCTGATTTGAATCACAAATTTGACACTATGGTCAAATATTAAATCGATGGAGAATGATAAAATGACTATCAAATTATTATCCAACGTCCATAAGACTGGTTAAACAATTGAATATCTAAACAGCAAGTCTTCAGTAGGAGAAATTCTGAATACGATATGAGCTATGAAGTTACCTTAGTACCTTAATATGAAATATAGTCTGTAAATGCCTAGCATCTGGGAAAAACCTTGTTCCCTAAGAAAGGTTTTCTCATAACTAAAAATAACCCTAAATGACCTTGTTATTATTAAAATAAACAATCAGACCAGTAATCATCGTGTGTTATAAATATAGAAATAAAGCATTTAATGTCAGCGACACCAGAATTTATATGAAAAAGACCTTGCCTAGATAAATGCGCATAATGTGTTATTGTTTGTGCCAATTTGAATACATTAGCTTAATAGTTGTGTTCGCGAGTTAAATTAGTCGGTGCTGGTGTTTTAATGTTTACTAGGTTTATATCATGACTTATATCGAGTCGTGTTGTAAGGGAATTACTGTTATTTTGAACTGCGCATTTATCTAAAGAATATTTTATATATTCATTGTTACAAAAATTTTGTTATTTTTTTCCTTTGTTTATTCTTTATAGCTTCTGGCGTTTGCTTACTATCTCATTTGATGATACAACCTTGTGGTATTAGATGGTAAACATGCATACCATGCATTAATAAAAATAAAAAAAAAAGATAGGTGTCAAGAGACATCCGGATGGAACGAAGTTCCTTTCTATTAATTAGTGAAGGAATTGTAATACAATTTTAATTTTATAAAAGAAAAAAAGACTATCACGATTGTTTAATTCAATATGAAGTTATTCTAGTTTTAAGAAACTACAATTATTAATATTACACGCACGGCTTGCTAAATACATACGTTCTGATAATGTAATATTAAAATATGATTTGTTTTTGAATTTATTAAAACTATGACGCCTACACTTGCTAAACACACAAAATGTGTAGATTATAATGCGTATGACTTGGTTAGCACAATAATAAAGAGAGGTTATAGTGCGTACTTGCTAAAAATACAAAAGCATTTATTATTATCTGTATATAATCTCTGCTTACCTAACTACATCAGCAATATCCGGAACTTGTGCAGAAACACTGTCAGGATTCATTATTATTATTATTTTTTATTATTTATTATTTACAAAAAACCTGTATACACTCAACAAAAATAATCGTCGCAACACCACACTGTTCAATACGAAATAGAAATAAAAATATCTGGTTTGCTTTCTATAAGAAAGAGAGAGACAGACAGAGAAACATGCGACGCCGCACAGCTTACAATAGCTTACTATAGCAAAAAGTGTCGTGACAACTATTCGTAAGAATTTTTTCCGTCTAGCCCCCTTTCACAACGCGCGATAAGGAACTTCGTTCCAAAAATGCTATTTTTTTTGTATCATATGAGGCAAACAAAATTATTGGTAACCTGTTGTTAATTGATCACCACCATTGATAGACACTTGCAAGTCGGGAAGTCACAAGTGCGTTGCCAGCCTGTGTTGGGGGGGAGGGAAGAGGAGTAGACGAAGGTAAGGGGAAGTGGGCCTCCGGCGCTCTCATTGACCGAACGAAACACAACAATGGAAGCACTGTTACTTCCCGTCAGTTTTCTGTGAGAGGGTGGTACTACCCCGGTCGAGCCGACCCATCCACGCTGAAACCAGTAATAACTTCAGCTTGGCTCTACCACCTACAATTTATAATTTTTTTAATGTTTTATGTTTTCTTGTTGTGGTAATTAGGGCTAGCGGTGTGGTCTTTGCGTTTTACCCTTAGTACATAAAATCTACTAGTACCATGATAAACAAGATGGACGAAACTCCGACTATCCATTAGTACTAAATATGTATCTTGGATATTCAAAAAAAATTACCACCCAAATGAAGTTAACAATTTTTACCCGTTTTAATGTATAACAATAAGATACCAAATAACATTAATGGTAGAATTAAATGCAGTAAAAATACTCTTCATCGGAAAACTCCATTTTATCGTAATCCCAAACACTTTAAACATAATAATGACCGTTTGAAAACTATAAAAATCATCATGTATCCTAATTAAAGGGTAATTTCCATCCGCCAAGCATGACAAACAAATTGCAAATGTCAGATTCGCACTAACCATTTCAAAGATAACCGTAATTATTTTGCTGATTTAAAATTATCAAATGTTACTTATTGCTATGATAATTAAATTGGTATTCGATGTGATATGACTTATAAAAGGGCAAATGTAAAGTTGTCGACTGAGTATATGGGTCAAGGGAATTGAAACTGTTAATCGTACATTAAAGAAATGATAATCACTTCGCGAAGTTATGTACGTGTTTTGTTTTTCAGTTGTTTAATTTAGAGAGTCTTAAAGATAACAATTAAGTTTAAGTTTCGGGGGTGTAAGGGGTGTTGAGTAACATTTTAAGACTTGAGACACCCAAGCCAACCTCACCTCCACGTGGTGCACCCTACTGAATAACGAACGAGGCAATGGCGAAAGCGGGGTGGTAGGGTTTTACAGCCCGACTGGGTCGCAACCACCATGCATATGGCGAAAAAGCCTGTCATAGTGACTCGCTTCTGCGTGTCGCGTTTCGGGATCAGCCTGTGGATATCCAGTACCGGGTAACTTTCGTCATTATGGCCGGCATGACAGCAGCAACCGGCGATGGATAATCTGTCTCTAGGTGGTTGCCGATGTTTTTGGATTGTACTATGCTTAACATCAGGCATAGTGCAGTCACTATGTCGTGCTTCAATAAAAAAAAACAAAGGTGTCCTGATTAACATTATTTTAGAAATATTTTCGAAATAAGGAACACTGAATTTTCTTTACCATCTAACTAACGTTACAAATAAAATCATTTAAAAATATTCAAATATACAATTTTAATAGTAAAAAGCTAATATTATTATCACAAAAGACATGTTGTATAATATCGTTAGTAGAACAAATCTTCCCATTTTGTCGAACGATCAGTACCAGCCTGTCTCTTCAAACAGAACGTGTTCATGCACACGCCCGCGTAACCACAGATCACGACGCCGTGGTCTGGGAGGTTAATATCGCTCCCGCACACCAGATTAGGCCCCCCTCGGCAGCGACTCAAGCCTAAGTCCGTTCCCTCGGTGTGGAGCCCTTGAGTGCGCTGCTCGCGCGATACAGTGACACAAAATCTTACATCGCTGAGACAAAATTACACATAAAAGTGGTAGGGTTTTATTTCTTTCCCTTATCGAATATGATACATATATAAGAGTTGTTGAGGTATGTATGCTTGGTACACATACATGTTTCAACAACTCATATATATATGAATAGTTAACTTAGCTTAGGTTAGCTCAGATAGGTCGTGAATTTGGAAGACGGGGCGGCTTTGCCTAATGGCGAAGGAAGGCCGCCCTCGGGACTGCGCGTCCGCGTACCGGCCCCTCGTATTGCTGGACGACACCGGGAAGGCGCTCGAAAGGATCGTTGCCTCCCGAGTCGTCCGGCACCTAGAGGAAGTGGGGCCGAACCTGTCGGACGCGCAGTTCGGCTTCCGGTCGGGGCGTTCCACGTTGGACGCCCTGACCCTCCTGAAGAGGGTCTCCACGGAGGAGACCTCTGAGGGCGATAGGTTATTGGCGGTGTCCTTGGACATCGCCAACGCCTTCAACAGCCTGCCGCACAGTGTCATACGGGAGGCACTCCGCTTCTTCGGAGTGCCCCCGTATCTGCGGCAGTTGTTGGAGGCGTACCTCGACGGAAGAGAGGTCGCCTTCGTGGACACTAGAGGTCGAATGGTCCGGCGTAATACGGCGCGAGGGGTTCCACAGGGGTCAGCGTTAGGGCCGCTCCTGTGGAACATGGGCTACGACTGGGTGCTCTGCGGCGCGCTCCCTTCTGGAGCGCGCCTCATATGTTACGCGGACGATACCCTAGTCGTAACCCGGGGCGGGGAAATTATAAATCTGTTGCGCCTGACCACGGAGGCCGTCACTCTCGTGGTCGGGCGCATTAGAAGGTTGGGCCTCGAGGTGGCCCTCAATAAGACCGAGGCCCTTATGTTTCACGGGCCTCGGCGGGGGCCACCTCCGGGGGCCCACATCTGTGTGGATGGCGTCCGTGTCAGGGTGAGGACCCATATGAAATACCTGGGCCTCACCCTGGACGGACGTTGGCGGTTCGAGCCCCACTTTAAGGGGCTCGGACCGCGGATAGTCAGGGTGGCAGGGGCCCTCGGACGACTCCTCCCCAACACGGGGGGGCCGGGTGCCGCCTGCCGTCGCCTCTACATGGGGGTCATCCAGGCCGTGGCCTCCTACGGGGCACTGTTGCCCCACAAATATCCGCGCATTGCGAAATGCGCAGCGCACCGTGGCGTTGAGGGCAATAAGAGGGTACCGAACGGTGTCCGCGGCGGCGGCCATGTTGCTGGCTGGCTCCCTTCCCTGGGAGCTGGAGGCGCAAGTACTGGCCGCCGTTTACGAATATACGGCGGCCAAAAAGCGGTCAGGGGAGCCTCAGGATCCAAGGGAAATAGAGGAGAGGAAGGTAGAGAGGCGCCAAATGGTGGAGAGGTGGAAGCAGGACCTGGCGGACGCGCAGTACGGTAGATACACTATCGACGCCGTCCGCCCGGTCCTGCTAGAATGGTGTAACCGTCGATGGGTTCCCTGACGTTCCGTCTGGTGCAGGTGCTGACCGGGTACGGATGCTTCGGTTGGTACCTGCACCGAATAGCGCACAGGGAGCCAACCGCCGTATGCCACGAGTGCGGCGTTGACCCGGACACCGCGCAGCACACACTGTCTGAGTGTGCTGCGTGGGAGGAGCAGCGCCGCATTCTGGCTGCGGCGGTAGGAGGGAACCTCTCGCTGCCGTCTCCGCCAAAGGAGGATAGGCAGGAGGAGGCGGCAGTTTGACCGCCTCCTCCCGCCACCGTAGCCGGACCTAGGGACGGGTGGGGCTGGGGCCCCACCTTCCCATTGCACAGGTCCGGCAGACGAGAAGGAGACGGCCGGTGTGTACCTGGCTGTCTCCTTACAAGACGAGGCCGGGCGGTGGCACTTCTGCCGCTGGGCCACACCGCTGGGGCGGCACGATGAAGTCTATAGAGATCTCGTGCCGCCCCAACAACAGCGGAAGACGTACACCGTGGGGTTTTAGTCCGTGCGAGTCGGACATAACCCGCCCTCTCCCCAGGGAGGGTGGGTATCCATAAGGGATTTCCCCACGTAAAAAAAAAAGAAAAAAAGATAGGTCGTGAATTGCATGTATCAGGCAACAGCCCAAGCCGAGGTGTGCCGTGCACCCTTGAGCTAGTTGTCAAATAAAATCGGCTGAGTGCCTTAAGCGCTCGCCTAAGTAGTCCGGTGAAGCTGTTAAGACCTTACTGAGTCAATATCGTAGTCAAATCGAAAAAAAAATCATTTTCATGTACTATTAGCGGACCCGGTGGACTCTGTCCCGTCCTTATAATAAAAAAAAAACATGACAAATAATATACCATCCTCATGAGTCATTTTATCTACTGGTGAAAGCAGCATAAAAATCTGTTCAGTACTTTTTGAGTTTATCGCGAACAGACAGACAGACGTACCAGAGACCTTTGTTTTACATATGTAGTGATACAATACAATATAAAACAAAGATTGTAACCTAGCAAATAAGCTATTTTTTGTATTGTAAGGCAAAATAACGATATCTGTCATTTCTTTCTCACGTCGCACACTGGCGAAATTTATTAAAAAGTTAGGTTGTTCAACATTTTTAAAAAGTTGTTTGTAAGTATTTATTTCAAACAACAATAGATGGCGCACTATTCAAGTTATATTTTATTTTTTCAAGATTACGATTTCTTTAAAAACTTCATTCGAAAAATATGAAAAATCAAATCAAAAATATTTTTATGTCAAACACTACTATCGCGTTGATTTTCATTAATTCAATTAAATCATAAATATTGAATATGGATTTCTACGAGTACGTTCAAATATTTAATTACCTTCTTCTTCTTGTTTTGACTCCGCAGAAGCACTTGCCAGTGACAATGTCTTCTTTCAATGGACGTTGTAGTACAATAATATTACAAGCGTCTTCTTTTCGAGTTGACTACGCTATTGATCTAGCAAGGTCTTAACAGCTTCACCGGACTACTAAGGCGAGCGCTTGCGGCACTCAGCAGATTTTATTTGACAACCAGCTAATGGTTGCACAGTACACCTTGGCTTATCAGATACGTGCAATTCGCGAACTATCTGAACTGACCTAAGCTAACTATTTATACATATATGAGTTGTAGGAACATTAATGTGTACCAAGCATAATAACTCCTATATATATTTCTCGTCGGATAATTTTCTAAACTATTCCAGTTCGATAAGGGAAAGAAACAAAACCCTTTCACTTTCATGCACTTTCATGTGTAAGCGTGGATGCGTGCACGTATGTGGGGGTAATATGTGTAATGTTGTTTTAGTGGTGTAAGATTTTGTGTCACTATCGCGCGAGCAGCGCACTCACGGGCTCTACGCCGAGGGAACGGACCTAGGCTTGAGCCGCTGCCGAGGGGGGCCTAATCTGGTTCAGCGATATGCGTTCATTCAATGTCTGTTCTTTTACCGTAGAGAAGTGGGGCAAGCGGTGTGATGGACGTGCGCAGGAGACAGAAAGATTACGGATCGCATTATTAAAAAGAAATTATATAAGCAATTCTTTATGTTTTTTTAAAAATAATATTAGGTTAATAAATAACGCAGACATGTCGTGAGCGTCTGCTAGATAATAAATCTATCCTTCGAAGACCACTGAACATTATGAGCATTATTTAATTGTTGCTTTTTTCAAATGTACATTAAATCATTACTGTTTGCGTAAAAAATTAAAAAAAAAAATCTTTCTTTGTTCTAACTTTTCCACAATAAATCTTCAAGATCTTATCCGTTCTTGTGTTTAAAAATCTGAGTGTTCGCAAAATATTTTATCGTACAATTATAAAAGAGGACAGAACTCATCGAAAGTTTAATTGTTCGTTACAACTGACCCTTTTAGTCGTGGGTGGGAAGTATGTGAGAGAAAGTTAACCAAGTGATTCATATTTGTTTTGCACTGATATTTAGATATAGAATTTTCCGCTTCCGCTATAAATTCCGCTATAAAATGCAACTTATAACGAGATATAAGGAACATAATATGGATATCTATTTAATTCTGTTTATTGATAGTGAAAAACTTAAAAACATGAAATGAATATCAGATGGTTCTGTTGCCTTAAACAATTCTTGGTCTACTAATGTATTTTGACATTTACTTTAAAAAAAAGCTACCCGATTAGGCCTCCCACGGCAGAGGCTTAAGCCTAGGTTCGATCCCTCGGTAGGGAGCCCTTGAGTGCGTTGCTTGCGCGATACGGTGACACACAAATAAACATCACTGCTACAACACTACACGATCACCCCCACATACGTGCACGCCTACACGCTTACACATGAAAGTGGAAGGGTTTACTTTTTTCCCTTATCGAACTGAAAAACTCTCAATTTTCCGATAATAAATATATGGAGGAGTTGTTGAGGCGTGTATGCTTGGTACACATATACGTTTCCACAACTCATACACATATGAATAGTTAGCTAGGTTAGCTAAGATAGGTCGCGATTTTGCATGCAACAGGCAACAGCCAGGCCGAGGTATGCCGTGCACCCTTGAGCTGGTTGCCAGAATGGAATCGGCTGAGTGCCTTAAGCGCTCGCCTTAGTAGTCCGGTGAAGCTGTTAAGACCTTACTGGGTCAATAGCATAGACATTTAGAAAAAAAAAAATTAAAAAAATGAACGTTTCAACCAAGATTAAGAACTTATAAACAAATACATACAGCATAAAATCATTAGGCAGAGCGAACAACAAAGATGCTTTATAATAGGCTGGTTTGAAATTGTGTAAAATAAATAAATTTTAACATATTTATAGTTTTTCACATTATTTTACTTAATTTTGTTTACCATTATAGACATAATTAAACGAAGTTAAATACATTTTACCGATCCTCCCGATAAAATAACAGCAGTGAACGATCAGTACCAGCCTGTCTCTCGAAACAGAGCGTGTTCACGCCCACGTCCGTGTAACCACAGATCACACCGCCGTGGTCTGGGGGTAAATTTCGCTCCCGCACACCAGATTAGGCCCCCCTCGGCAGCGCCTCAAATCTGGGTCTGATCACTGGGTGTTGAGCCCTTGAGGACGCTGCTTACACGACACAGTGACACAAAATCTTACAACACTGCAACAACATTACACATATCACCCCCACACACGTGCAAGCATACACGCTTTTTTCTTTCTTTTCCTTATCGAACTTAAATAATTTAGAAAATTATCTGATACGAAATGTATATGAGTAGTTGAAGTATGTATGCTTGGTACACATATATGTTCCAACAACTCATATATGTATGAATAGTTAGCTGGGTTCAGCTCAGATAGGTCGCAAATTGCACGTATCAGGTAACAACCCAAGCCGAAGTGTGTCGTGCACCCTTGAGCTAGTTGTCAAATAAAGTCGGCTGAGTGCCCTAAGCGCTCGCCTTAGTAGTCCGGTGAAGCTGTTAAGACCTTGCTAGGTCAATAGCGTAGTGAGTTCAAGAAAAAAAAAGTTAAGTAAATTGTCCGTTTATTTGTATGCCTTGTCTAACTTAAAAAGGGCTTGACCGCTGTGTATGAATTTTTTAAACATTCCTCAATTCATAGCGTATTATAAATATTAAAATACTTTCAGAAATCATAAAAATAAAAAAAGTCAACAAATTTTGATGCAATTATCAACAAGTGAACTACACGTCAGTAAAAATTATTAGATTTTAAAAATATTGACAATAGCTTTTAGATATATAAATAAATAATACTAAAATGTTTAAATTTATTTACTCTGAGCCGATTCTAACTAATTTGGTGAGTTATATTCATATAAAAAAAAATGAGTCATAAATACATAATTATGTGCGTAGACAGTAGCTAGGTATATATAGTTTCGTATTTTATAGTTTTATTACAATTAAAATTCATATTATTACTAATAGCATCTGTTGTATCCCATATTGCATGTAAGTAGTGCTTACCCGTAATGTTTATCCATAAAAGAATGCAATAGACTAAAGATCAAGCTTAGGTAACCATTGCGAAGATAGCGTAAGTAATGATACGCATTAAATTTATCAGGGTTATATGTTTGATAAGCAAAGAAAATAGGGATACAGTTCTATTGTATTCTCGAGTTATTTTACAAAACCGGTTATATTCGCAGTAATTTATCTTGAAATAATCACTCTTTACGTGATACCAGTAATTTTAACAATGGAAAAAATATCTTTAAGTACTAAATAAAAAAACTTAGAGAATAATATACAATATCAGATATCTATATAACAAAGGAATTAAGACACTTTTTTGTTTCCTTCATATTATTTTAATGGACAATTTGATTTATGTATAAAAAAAACATTAATAGAAATTTATACATCTAAATTTTAAAATATCTAATAATAATCCTTACAGCATGGCTTCTTGCATGGTTTGTAACTCCCTTCAGTACAAAGATAGGAACGAATTTTTTTAGCCAAGGGGCAATCTAGGCGACCACAAGGCCCGTGAACATCTCTTTTGTTGACAAACTGCCCGTGCTGGTACTTCCCTTTGACGGTCTCTCCGTGTATAAACTGATGCTGGCTGCCTCTGTAATCCATTCGTTTAGGACAGTTAGTACCTCCGCAAGGACCTTTCGGGAAACCCATTGCTAAGATTGCAAGTTCACTACTTGTAAATGGAGCAACAAAGTCTTCATATACTTTAGGTTCTTCAATAGGTCTTATTGGTTCTCTTGTTATATCAGGAGCACCGAAAAAGTAAGCCACAGGTGGTACTGCGTCTATTGTTGTACCATCCCAATGCCTAACCACCTCCACGTCTTTCAGCTTTAAATCGTCTGATAGATATTTTCGCCCAGGTAACCTTTCCATTTCTGGCAAAGCAACGAAGTAACTAATGACTCTGTTTCCCAAACATGTAAGTCTTAGATAAAATTCTATTTCTCCAGATGCTTTCAGATCTTCTTCGCATTGCAATGGTCTTATTAATTCTACTGTGTTCGTTACCATTTCATGTTTACTCGTATCCCTGTATTCACCCTGATCCATATTTACTGGGTTTAACTCAGCAGCTTTTTGTAGGCAATCAAAAAATGATTCATGCCATTCAACTACGCAAAAACCAATACAATTTAGTCCTTCGTCTCTGTTCCAGACTGTTATGTAAATAGGTGTTTTTCGTAATACTTCTTCCAATTTAGAAGGTCTGGATAGAAACATTACAGAGTTTCCTACACCAAAATAAGGAGGCTGAGGTAAGGGTTCTGATGGAAGAACAAGTTTTCTTGGTACACCTTTTTTACGCTTTTTAGGAGGTTTTTTCGCTTTCTTTTTCCCTTTCTTTTTAGGTGGAGGAGCAGGCTCTGGAGCAATGAAGTTGTCATGTGCTACATAGAAGTCAAACACGGGTAAACAATTCATTTGCATTGTACACGTTTGCATAAATTTCATTTCTTCTTCTGATGGCATAGGCGGTTCTTTTCCCTTTTTACCTTTCTTGCCTTTCTTGCCTTTCTTGCCCTTTTTAGCTCCACCACCTTTTTTACCCTTTTTACCTTTTTTGGCAGCTTCAGCTGCTGCTAAAGCTTCTGCTTCTCGCTTCCTCTCTTCTGCTTCCATACGCAATTCATACTCATCCTTCTCAGGTGGTTCGATCTTTAGTATAATTTTTTTGATGAAAACCTCAATCATGAAGATTTGCTCCATTATTATTACTGAAAGAACAAGAGACATGAAAACTAAAGATAATAGTATACAGGAGAAGTAAACATACGTTTGTATCAATTATATCAGAAATCTTCAAAAGCGAATGACACTATAGGGGTAACAGATAAATCGTAAGATATTACTAATACATCTTGAATAAAATAGAAATATTAATTACATTTGATTAGTCAAAAATTTAACGTGTCATTGCTATGTGAAATAATGTTTACCTTATTTTTATCTGTCTGTTCGAGTAGGTAAAGTAAATCGCGTTAATTCTGTGTTTAGAGTAAGCATGTTTAAGTTTTTATGGTATAAAATTTCCTGCACTATTAATTTCTTTTCATTATTTAGAACAGCAAAAAAACTAACAATTTTTAAGGAAGCCGAAGTGATTATTTAATGACATTTGTTTTGATTAATGTTTTTGACAACTAAGACCATAATATTTTTAAATAAATAGTTTAAGTATTTATTGCCAAAATTCCTCTCATTATTCACATCATCTACAATAAACTGTGTGTAACAGCTTTGTACTTAATTATGAAAATTCGTTCTTTATATGTGTTACTATATTTATAGTTCCGTCTGTATGTTGTGTGTGTATGTTCTGTTTTTTTTTTTAAATGTGAAACATTTATAGATGTGGATAAACCTGATTGGCGAGCGTGTGAGTCGTGGCGACGCGATGACATGCGTAAGCGGCTGTGCGCAATTTCTCTTACCGCACTAGCTCGCATACCTATAGTGTAATTTGAGAATTCTCAAATTTGGATATTTTTGATTCGAACAATTTCGATGTTTTTTTCGGCTCCATATTTTTTTTTATATCTATTATAAAGACTGTTGATCATAAATAAGACGGTCAAATGTATGCCAGTTTGTTTGTACGTTTAAATCTAATTCAAAAATTTTATTTTTAATAGATTTATTTTTAATTTTTTACTTATGGTTTTTACGTAAATAAAACTACTAAAATGTCAATAACCTTGCCAGTAACATATATATTAACATAGACTAGTGGGCGCCCAGTGGTCGACATTCGACCATAGTTAATTGATTTTGTAAAGTTTGAACTTTATTAGAGTTCTTTTGTCAAAGGGTATACTTCTATAATCAAAGGTTTTCATCATGGCTACTCAGTTATTTGTCATTTGCCATGATCTTTATTATATAATCATTAAAAAAAAATCTATGTGTAAATGAAAATGAAAATTAATTATAAATTGGAAACTAAAACCACGTGGTAAAGCTCAAATTCTAACCAAACATAACTTTACGAAAATAAAGAAATTTACCGCAACATTGTAACCGCGGAGGTCTAAGTCATGGATTACTTTTATGAACAAAATTCTTATTTTGATTATACAAAGTATTATCTGGTTCATTTTTTTAATAAATCATCATTTGAAATGAGTTCACTATAAAAAATAATAAACATTACAATAATATTTATATATTATAATATTATTGTTGAATGTAGGATGAACAATGATAATTGGAACGTAAGAGTTAAAAAATACATACAGTCGAGCATAGCAACCTCCTTCACAGTTCACAACCTTTTTTGAAGTTCGTAATTATTGACGGCTGTCAAAATGTCTTTTTTATTTACATGTGTGTATATGTCGTGTAAAATTCAAGCATTAGTGTGAGTAGTGCTTATTTTAATTAATTTAATGTACTTCTAATGCATTTTATATAAAATAAATAACTTTCTACACTTCTCCGCCATATAAACTTTAACTATGCCAAATTTCAAGATCACCCGTTAAGGGGAAATAGGTTAAAAAGGGGTACAATTTTTTTGCTTCACGTATTAATATATAGATAACTTCATTCGGTAACTAAGCAATGAATGAAAACACATTAAATTGATTAGTGTATATAGGTAAGTATGAAAAGAACTATAAAATGTATAATACGAATTATCTGAAAAAAAAAAAAAAAAAACAATACAATAATGACCTCAAACAAAATCACCTGGGACGGAGATGAAATAAAAACAGAGAGAACAAAAAGCTATGTAGTTAGAGTTCATCCAGCGAGGTCACGTTTACGCACGCGGCCAACGTAGCGTCGTGGTGGGGCCGGCGCGGCGCGCGGCGTCTGCGCAGGACAAGTTAGTTTATACAAAAATAACTTGTTCTCTGGAAGTGACAAATGTATTTCAACTCTATAATAATTCTTTATGTATCTTTTCTGGTAACTTAGTCACCCTATGAGGCTGACAAAATCGTCAACGATGTGCTGAAGCTTCCTTGAAATAGAGAGATAAAAAACTTTTCTGCTAGTAATAACATGACATTTTGAAGCGATGGTGTATTTGTCCGTTGAAGTTGTGAAGTATCCGAAAAAAATACGATAGTGTTTTTATGCTAAAATGCAGCAAACAGGCAGACGGCCCATCTGATGGCAAATGGTTACCGTCGCCTATGGATACAGGCATAAACAGGAGTAACGCTGTTGAGTTGCCGGCTTTGAAGAGTATATCAATCCCTTTTTGAAGAGATCCATATCATAACTCTGGGGGAATACTGTACCGAGTAACTCATTCAACAACATCAGCGTACGCATAATAAAGGTTCTGGAGAACCTTAGTGTTGTTACTGTTTTATTAGGTTTCAGAGTATGCTCAGTGGTAGCGTTTTTGAAAATCGAGTCAATCGAAGCAACGTAGATTCAAATTGTAACAAGTGCAATATGATGGTAGATAGATTATAAGCACACTACCTACCATATTCAGCATAAATAAGCATAAGCATATATACCTCAATAACTTTTATATGTATTTCGTGTCAGATAATTTACAAGCCTGATCCAGTTTTGTTTAAATCTAGGTACATGGGCACGAGCACTCTATCCGTCTCGCTCGCACCTCGATATTTAAATTTAGGATCGCGTTAAGTTCGTTTGATTCGCAACACACGTCTGCCTTGATGGGAGTTTTGCATTATTAAACTGAGTCTAGCTTGATTTCTCCCATTTGGAACTAATCAGTGTTCACGGGTAAAGTACCTACTTCCAGATTTTTAACCTGGTTTTGGGTTAATTCGGGGCTGAAATAAATTGAATTCGAAATGTTCACGAAATTTATTTATATATTTCTATCTTTTTAATTATTTTTTTTTGTATTTTCAATATAAAGAGTTTGTAAGTCTATGGAAGGTAATAGAGGGATACTGTAATCCAATTCTGGCTATTTTTTCACAGATTAAATCAACGTTCTCTATGTAGTTTGTACTCATACTTTTGAGATTCTTAAAAAAAATAACATAGGTTCTCTTTGTTCTTTATTAGGATTTGGTTTGATATTATTATTTAGCATGTTACATGTAACCATGAACTATCACACGATTGAAGATTGTCATTCTTTAAACAATCACGATGTATATCGTTACCACCACTTGAGAAGTCATCGGTGTTCACTAGTTTTAAATTAATTAATTAAGCTTGAATGAAAGTTAATATAAATGTCTTATCATCAAATATTATTTCGAATTTGTAAATTGAAATAAGACTATTTTCAAATACATTTATTTCCTGTTTAAGAAAAAACATAATGAATGTTATAATTTATACAACTACAAAAACAGACCTAGATAAAGTTTTTAAATATCATTTTCTTATTCGTTTATCCAATGATTTTATTTCTTTTTTATTTACCAGCTATTAACGAGGTTTAAAGTTGTCGAAAAAAGAAAATAGTTATGTCCGTAACATTGACGCATCTACTTTATCTATAATCTATTTACAATTTTTGTATGTCTGTCTGTCTGCCCCGTGAACACGTATCACTGAGAGTACTGAACGAATTTTGACGAAACTTGACAATGCGACAACTAGTATTATAGAGTTACATTTAAAATACTGTTTGTCCCTTTTTTTTTTCTCGAAATGACTACGCTATTGACCCATCAAGGTCTTAACAGCTTCACCGGACTACAATTTGCCCCATAAAACGCAAGAGATTCTCCAGGATAACGGACGAAATTAAAAAATTTGTAATTAACGAAATTCTTGGCGGTTTTTGGTAAATTTTCTTTGTACTATATACATATAGTGGATAGATTATCTAATCGTTTAAGTTATATTTCATATTTTTATCGTTTTTATCGTTTTCGGTATCGATATTTAATTTTTTTTCAATGTTAGATTTTAGATTATCCCTCAGTGTTATAGATAATGTTCATTTTGGCAAATATATATTTTCAATAGTTAATCACAAGAAATGTAATTGAAATCGGCAAAAATAAATTCACCGCCAATATATGTATGTAGATTAGGCTGTAATTCACTTGGCCCCTACAGTTGATGTTGCGAACGGATTTTAGGCTCACATTAAAAGATTTCTTGCATATTAACTGGGTATAAACTTGATTTGAGTGAGTCTCTGAATAGTTTGGATTCACAATTGGAAACGATAGATGTCGCTATTTAAGTTTTACTAAGATTTTTCGCGTTTAACGATACAATTGAAACCGGTAATAACCGATTTGGTACAGATGAAGTTGCACGGGTTAGCTAGTCCACAAAATTTATACAATGTTATATACACTTTTTGCCATTAAAAAAAAAACCTAGATGACCGTGCTTAGTTGGGTTCTTTAAAAAACATTTTTAAATTAAAATAAACTGTTAGGTTTACCTCACTAAATTAGCATTTTCTACCAAAGCAATAAGAAAGGTATCTCTTTTGTTGTCACTCGGATTCGAACTGGGGATAGACGGATTTTCGAAGCAACCAATTTCTATCTGAATTATTTTTGTTTTGACAGCGCGTGACGAAATTTACCTTTACATTCTAGCTATATTTCTTTCATTGCCTGAAAACCCAGCTAAAAAAGTTTTTATGAATGAATTCTAGTTAAATTGATTTATCGTCCCCGAAACCACCTACAACACTAAGCTTCACAGAAATCGCAGACGCCGTTTCCGAGATCCTAAATATATAACAAGATACAAAAATACAAGAATCTCTTGTTTAAAGGTATAGAATTATATAAAAAATCATTTACATATAATGTATACGTTTATTATTATTAACATTTGAAGAAAATATTCGTTACTCCCTTATTTTTTACTCCTTTAACATTTCTCCTAAATTTCGACCCCTGTCTAATCACTAGTAGAAATAAACACAAAAATGAATATCTATACTAATATTATGAAGAGATAAAGTTTGTGACGTTGTGAAGGGTCATCTCGGGAACGACTGGTCCGATTTGAAAAATTCTTACAGTGTTATATCGTCAAGTTAAGACCAACAGGAGCGGTGCACCGATGAAGAATGTATCAAAATGTTCCAACATATTTTTCAATGGAGGAAGTCGTCTCACAGAGGGAGACAGTGGAGAGGGTCCGCGAAGACGACCCTCTAAGTGGCCGTCTCCGCCAACGAAGAACCAGTAGGAGGAGGCAGCGATTTGTCCGGCTCCTCCCGCTATCGTAGTCGGCCCGAAGGAAGATGGGTCGGTTGGGAGGGCTCCTCTTCCCTTGCATCGGTCCGGCGGATGGAGGAGACGGCCGTTAATCACAGGACCGTCTCCTTCCAAGGAGGAGGCCTAGCGTAGTGTCCTGTTACGCTAGGCCAACGGCTTGGGGCGACACGATGAAGTCCAATGAGATCTCGTGTCACACCAACCATAGCGGAAGGCAAGAGAAAAAAAAAAGAGATAGGTCGTGAATTGCACGTGTCAGGCAGCAGCCCTGGCCGGGGTGTGCCGTGCAACCCTGAGCTAGTTGCCTAAATAAAATCGGCTGAATGTCGCAAGCGCTCGAATTAATAGTCCGGTGAAGTTGTTAATAAGTGAATAAGACCATGCTGGGTCAATAGCGTAGTCAGTTCAAAAAAAAGGGATTAAAGAAATCACTCATCGATTGTAAGTAATTATGTTAAAAAAGAAATCGTCGCTCTAATAAAGGCTATAAAATTGTCCGTTTCACTCGGCGCCAGCAATCGATATGAGGAGGGCGGGAGGGGGTCGTTAGCCTACAAAACCGGTAGCGAGCGCGCATCGTACAGCTGCGCTTGCCCACATATAAAGGCACGTTTACAACGATATATTTTTTTTTTATTGAAGCACGATATATTTACTACACTATGCCTGATGTTAAGCATAGTACAATCCAAAAACATCGGCAACCACCGACAGACAGATTATCCATCGCCGGTCGCCGCTGTCATGCCGGCCATAATGACGAAAGTCACCCGGTACTGGATATGCACAGGCTGATCCCGAAACGCGACGCGCAGAAGTGAGCCACTATGACGGGCTTTTTCGCCATATACATGGTGGTTGCGACCCAGTCAGGCTGTAAAACCCTACCACCGCGCTTTCGCCATTGCCTCGTTCGTTATTCAGCAGGGTGCACCACGTGCAGGTGAGGTTGGCTTGGGTGTCTCAAGTCTTAAGATGTTACTCGACACCCCTTACACCCCATAATAATTCCTAATTAATAAAAAATAGTATTTTTTTTTAATTAGGAAGAGATCTTACAATATCAAAGTTATACATTAAGCCGTATTCGAATATAAGCCACAGCCAGTTTATGATATAAATAGCGGGTCTGTTGTACGTTGCATGACAATAAAAAAATCCAAAAGTCAACCCCAGCACCACCTATCCGATCCAACTGTGAATTTAGACCATTCTTGAATCCAATAACATAACCTATTTCTTTAAAATAAATACATTTTCCGGTTTGTATCTGCCCGAATGTATTGCTACTACTATGCATTACTTAATTGGTCGTGTTTCGAGATGTGCCATTATATATCCGGATTGAAAGAGAACATTGGTGATGATATCTAACTAGGCAGGTTTAAGAAAAACCAAACCACTATGTTTTGGTTTAATACGACATTTTTTCTTCAGCGAATTCTCCAAGTCATTTGCTAAAGTCCGAACAGTATGGACCAGTATTGCTTCGTATCTCAACTCAAGTAACTTAAACATAAAAAATGAAGTATCGAAATTGAATGACAGTGCAATTAAAAACTGTTTTCCCTTCTGAATTTTTAAATTCATTGTAGTGCGAGTTTATATTTCATAATTTTTAAATTGAAATTATTATCATAAGTCTTCCTTTCACATATATTGGCACTCTGAATAATAATCATATACTTATTTATACAGTTTATCGATTCATCAAACATATGATGGGCTGCACAATCTCAATACTAAATAACAATATTTGATGTACATATAACTCGTAGTCTGGAGAAGCTGTTAAGGCATTGCTAGGTCAATAGCGTAGTCATTTCGAAAAAAAAGATGTACACAAGCTCTTATACTACCCATCGCTAGTCTGAAGACTGTCGCAAACGCAATACCACAGTATAAATATGAGATAGAGATTGGAAACTACCTACAAACGCTCGAAAACGGCTCACTCATACAAATATGCACATCGACGAGAGGTTTTAAAAGGTATTCTATGGACAGCACTGCGAAAACCGCTCAACGGTCTCCTTGATACGTATGTTTGTGTGAATGTACTGGAACGAGCGTTTATAGGTACTTTTCGTACTATCTCTTATATCTATCCTGTGGCAATACAGTCGGTCACATTTACTAGCATGGCATGACGCGACACTATAAATTTATTATAATGCGCGACGTTATTCAACAAGCCTGAAGAAGTTTCTACTTCAAAGACAAAGAAAAATCGATACTGTTGAATATTCTATTAATATTTTTAACTATCAAGAATACATACACTGAATGTAATTTATACAAATTGTGAAATGTATATACAATATTTTAAAAAGGTAATATCCATACTGAAGGTGATTCAACCTGTAGTTTCGAGTTACAACAAAGAACATGCGTCATATCGCTTAATGTGAATATATAATACAAAATGTCTAGAATTTCCTTCGTTCTGTGTGAAGGTAAAGTGTTAAATATTTAGAAAAATATGTAATAGATTTATTTATACAAAGGAACATAATGCATGATGTTAATACCTTATTGTTTTATTAAATAATTACCGTTTTATATCAAATTTCATATTTTTTGTAGTGTAATTCAATGAAACTGAGTCAATTTCTTAGATTATAATCTGTTTTTATTACGTGTATTTAAAATCTGAGATAAGATTTTTAGTTGCAAAAATTTTGGGAAATTATTTAAAAAAAGCAATTTTTATACTATATTTTAAAATGAGTATTTAATTTGATACCTTTATTAAAGATAGCAATTAATAATCTTAGTACGCAATAACGGACCATATCAGTATCTTACGGTATAAAACTCACAAAAAAATCTAGATATAAAACAACGTTAACTATACCGTTCCATGACCAGCTAACACCGTATCGTATTATGAACGTCCTGACACCGAATTCCGGATGATATATTTTAGTTAGCATAAAGCATAGAGTCCCCATCACTTTTCTTCGTGGCGGATATGTTTACAGTGTCGACGGGTATAATAGGCTAGCGAATTTAAACTAAACAATTTTTCTATACCTTTTTGAAACTACCTACATTCATATTTCAACCGCACTTATGAACGTCGAAATTACTATATTCGTAACACATTCTGTAGTGGCAGAGCCACGCTGAAGCTATTTTTTGTTTCAGCATGAATGGTTCGGCTCGACCAGGGTAGTACCACCCTCTCGCAGAAAACCGACGTGAAGAAACAGTGCTTACATTGTTGCGTTTCGTTCGATCAGTGAGAGCGTTGGATGCCCACCTCTCCTCACCTTCCCCTTCTCGATTTCCCTTCCTCCCCTAACACAGGCTGGCGACTCCCCTGGTGTTGCAAGTGTCTATGGACGGTGGTGACCACTTAACATCAAGTGACCCACCTATTCGCTTGACTCCAACGATTTTTTTTTTTATTGAAGCACGGCAAAGTGACTGCACTCTGCCTGATGGGAAGTATAGTACAATCCAAGAACAGTGGCGACCACCGAGAGACAGATTATCCATCGTCGGTCGCCGCTGTCATGCCGGCCATAATGACGAAAGTCACCCGGTACTGGATATGCACAGGCTGATCCCGAAACGCGACGCGCAGAAGCGAGTCACTATGACGGGCTTTTTCGCCATATACATGGTGGTTGCGACCCAGTCGGGCTGTAAAACCCTACCACCCTGCTTGCACCATTGCCTCGTTCGTTGATCAGCAGGGTGCACCACGTGCAGGTGAGGTTGGATGTCTCAAGTCTTAAGATGTTACGCGACACCCCTTACACGCAAAAAAAAAATCTAATTTTTTAAATACTTTATAGGTTTTAACGTATGACCACAATTGAATCTGATGTAGATCTGTCTAAGATGATAAACACGCCATACTTAAACGGGACTGGCTCTCAATTGCAGCTAACGAAACACCAACAGATGCTTGGCGAGAGATCTTTGACTTCAGGATAGTAATTGGACAGACTTGGAAAAGCTTTTTTTTTCTCGAACTGACTACGCTATTGAGTTTCACCGGACTACTAAGGCAAGCGCTTAAGGCACTCAGCCGATTATTGGAAAAAGCCCTATTATTAAATAGACTACTATGCTATAGATTCATTACGATGTTTTCTTTCGCCGAAAGCTGCCATCCACTTGCAGATGAACCGTCTGCCAGGTAGCTACCCCTTGGCGTAAAAAAAACATTTCTAAGTCCAAATTCAATTACCTTAACGTTTGATTTACCAAAGTAAATTAAAAACGTTTTGATTTCTGTCCGTGGTATGATAAGTAAAATGTTCTTTATGCACTTCAGTGTGGACATGCCCTTAGTAATCATCTCAAAGCAGAAGTAATATAACAGCGCGTACGTGCGTCTTACACTACACTAACAACTGAACCGTAATTATATTATACATATGTACATTCATATTGTATGTGTATATACGTAGTGTCAACTCAACGCTTAACACTAAAAATAGTATCATATGTTTTGATATATAGTAAACTATAAATCTTGTGTTCCGTTTTACAATTTTATTAGGGTAAATATATGGGTGTACCTATAATATAATCTATTGGTACTGGTTATCGTGCTAGTTTGCAAGCTTTTTAGCAGCTTGATATATCTGCTAATTCAAAAGTACCACTATAATGACTGTTAAACTTAGCATAGGGTAAAAAAACCAAATAATATATATATATATTTTTTACTTTATTTTTGGCAATCAATCTTCCGATTATTACTGCCATTGTCACGTAGTCAATAATATCACAAACTTCGTGTGATCATTCCAATATTAAGCATCGTGTGAAATCATATTCTAACAAGATGGTGGATCCCTTGCTAGAACCTTCCAGGGAGTTTTTGTGGCATCTCAGAATTTTATGCTCCGTGTTATTATTTTCCATTCACTTCACTTATGCATAATAAACTAACTATATTACGTAAAACACCACCAAAATTTACACAATATATAGTCAAATAACACACGATTATGAATAAAATATAAAATCCACTACATGACAGACTAAAATCTCGCCAAAAACTCCAAAATAATATTGTTACTATTCAGAACTATGTTTAACACCGGATTTCGAATTACGGATTGGTTTTAATTTTTATACAAAATTGTAAAAACCAATAAAATGAATAAAGTCCTTATCCAGTATTTACCCTATTCATGAAATTACAAAAAAATAAATTGTCCTTAAATTTTCGATGTTATCATTAAAAAAAGTATTCTTTCAACAAAGTTAAAATGTAATGTTAAAAAAACACCAGACTCTAATTACGTGAAGAAAGTTTTAAAGTGAAATTGATGGATCCGGTATACCTCAGCTATAATAAAGCGTGTGAAGAAATAAACTTCCTTAAAGTAATGTCGACTTTAAATATTTTGAGTGATCGTCTATCGAAAAGTTTTTGACTGAATTATACATACTAAATTGATATTAATAACACAAGAAACTGTTTTATTAGTTGGAAATACATAACTTTTAATATTTTTCTAAGTTATGCTTGATTTTAGTAATATCGTTATTAGGGGAAGGTTATGCAGCCCTTAGGTCCCTTTCAAGTAAGGATGCAGGACCTGGCGGACGCGCGCTTCGGGACGTACACCATCGACGCCGTCAGCCCGGTCCTGCGGGAGTGGATTGGGAGATGGAGCTCCCTGTCGTTTAGGCTGGTGCAGGTGCTGACCGGACACGGTTGTTTCGGGTGGTACCTGCACCGGATCGCTCGCAGGGAGCCGACTGCCGCCTGCCATGAGTGCGGCGCTGAGGAAGATACCGCGCAGCACACTCTCTCTGAGTGTGCTGCGTGGGAGGTGAAGGGCCGCACTCTGGTGGCGGTGGTAGGAGAGGATTTGTCGCTGCCGAGCATGGACGAGACCAAGTCATCTCGCAAAAGGAAGCGGCGGAGAGGGCCCGCGAGGCGGACCCCCTCAGTGGCCGTCTTCGCCAACGGAGGACTGGCAGGAGGAGGCGGCGCTACGCCCAACTCCTCCTGCCACCGTCGCCGGACCTGAGGGGATGTAGTCGGGGGGCTCATCCCCTCATTGCACAGGTCCGGTGGACGAGGGGAGGCAGCTGGTGTGTACCCAGCTGCCTCTCTATAGATAGGAGTCCGGCGGCAACTTTCCGCCGGGCGGACCGTTGGGGCGGCTATCTAAGGGGAATAGCTTAGAACGATCCCTTGCCGCCCCAACACTACGGTCGGTCGGCACACCGTGGGGTTTTAGTCCGTGTGAGTCGGACATAACCCACCCTATCCCCCAGGAGGGTGGGTATCCATGACGGATTTCCCCACGTTAAAAAAAAAGGTCCCTTTCAAGTATCATATAAGTATTTTTTTTGTATTTCTGACCACCCCTCCCTGTGGTGGACAAAAGCAAGGAATGCTCTTACCCACGTCTATGCTTATGTAAACGTTATGTAAGTATTTTAATCTGTTCCAGTTTCCTTATAGATTCATGGAAAGCAGTTCATAAGATTAAAAATAAAGAATTTATAGCCTATAGTTGAATTAATATATAGTATTTCACCAATAGTGTGATGGTATCCCGATGGATGAGACCGCGCGCCTCACACCTCTAACCTACACATGCAAACCCCCCCGTTCCTCATGACATCAAAAATAAGAAAACCAAAGACCCATCCACTTCTCTTTAGTTCTTACGTAAACTTGAATAGCCCCTTAGTTCTGTATCACTGCGTACAGTACGATTATTGTGATCATCCTACATTAATAAAGCTCACTGCCTAAGTGTAAAAGTACCTGAATGCCAACACTAGGCCGTTTCAAATATTCCCGCCATGTCAACAACATCATTCCTTGCAGTTGTGCTCTTTCGAAGCTATTCACCCTATGTTTAGCGACTGGGTCAACAGGAAGCACGGCTCATTAACCTACAGGCTGGTGCAGATTCTTACCGGACATGGATGTTTCGGTAAGTATCTGCATCAGATTGTCGGCAAGGAGCCGACTGCTTGTTGTCATCATTGTGACGAGATACTGGACACAGCTCAACACACCCTTGAGGTATGTCCAGCATGGGCGGAAGAACGCGCCGTGCTTAGGAGCATTATTGGCCGCGATCTCTCTTTACCAACCGTGATCAAGCACAAGGTGAAGGATGAACGCGCATGGAGCGCAGTCACTTTATTCTGTGAGCAGGTTATGTTACAGAAAGAAGATGCAGAGCGAGCAAGGGAAAGAGAGGGTAGAGCTTCGGTGAGTCGACATCGCAGAGCTGGCCGGTATCACCATATGCCTCCTTGAGGAAACCTTCAAAATGGACTAAGTAGTGTGGGGGGAGTTGCATAGGAAATCCCTAGCTTGCTTACTTACCTCGTAAGTAGGCAGGACAAGGGGTTCGGTGGGCTTAGGTTGAAGTAGGTATGTTAGTCTGGGGACCGGGTTTGCTCGAGGGAAGTTAAGTAGGTAATCTCTAGCTTGTCTACTTACTGGGTTGGTAGACAAGACTAGGGGTTAGGGGGCGTAGGGTTGAGTAGGTAGGTAGGCTAGGGTTGCGTTAGGGCGGGGACTATATTAGGAGTAGGTTAGTCTAGGACGGAGGGGACTTCTAGGAGGCATGTGGTGGTGATGAGGAGTTAACCTCGTTAAAAAATCAAAAGTGGGGTGGTGGTGGAAGGATCTTCTTTTCTGCTGCCGGCTGAACCCAGGGGGGAAAGGGCAGGGGACCTGACCTCCCATTGCACAGGTCAGCAGACTGGGAGGCATTCGGAGAACCGGGCTGCCTCAGTCGGGTGTGGCGTGGGTTAAACGCCTGCCGCTGGAGGCGTTGCGGAGCTTGCTAACGCAACCCCGTGGCGCCCCAAAGTGCAGCGCACGGTTCATCGTGGAGTTTTTTAGTCGGTAAGAGTCGTCTTCGGACGCCGTCCCACCGTGTTTACGTAGTGGGCGGTCGACACTACTCAGCGCCCCCTCGGGCCGTTGGGTGTTCAATGCAGGATTCTTCTCCACGTAAAAAAAAAGGTGTAAAAGTACCTATACCTCCTCCGGGAGCAATACATTTCCAAAAACCGGTTGCGTGTAGGCCGTGGATTTATCACGATGCTTTCATTTACTGGAAACTTCAACACAGTTGCAAGGATTTGAACCTACGTTCATCGGCGCTCTCTCCGAACACACTATCACTTCAAGATGATCGTAGTCATGAAGCCAGACATTACAATTCTTTATTTTAATAGTAGTGCTCTTAGTTTGGACGTTTCCTAAACACAGACCCAAAGTCCACGTACATTAGAGTCGATGTAGCATTAAAAAAAAAATCATAACCGATTCCAACAAATCGCGTCGTTAACACACAGGTGGTTGTGTTATGACAGCAAGATCGAGCGGCGACGGCGACCAGTGTTTGCGCTTCAATTAAAACTAGGAACAATAAACACCGACGGCTCATTTACATGGCGGCAGTTGGTTTAAACTTAACGACTTTCGTGTCCAAGTTACAGGCTACAGCGAATAGACCGATATATTTGCTTAAATAAACCGAAACTTAATTAAGGACTTTTTGTACTCAAACGGTATTAGTTCTGTGCCCATGATCCTACAATTAATGACCTTGAGATTTTTCTGAAGAAGTTTATCTCTTTCATTACCACTTTTGAGCATCATTGATTTGTTAAGGTTTAAAAGCCGAACAAACTAACAAATTTTCGTATTTATTTATTTATATTTATAGTACTGCAGGCAGGATGTATAGCATGACGTCATTTATCTTGGTCACCTGACGACAATCAAGTACTGCTAAGAAGGTTTAAAATTTTTAAATATTATAATACGTATTATTTTAATTTCATAATTTGTGTACATATAGAGATTATTAAAATTAGTCTGGTTTTCATATATATTGGCACTCCGAACAATAATTTTATACATTTTTATATAGTTTATAATACTAAATATAATACTAAATATAATACTAAATATAAATATTAGATGTAATGCCGCTATATAACAGGCTGCTATACTACATGTCGCTAGTCTAACGCAAACTGCGTAAGCGCAATACGGTCGGTCAAGCTTACTAGCATGTCGCTGATACGGGACCATGTGTTTATCTCCTGCGAAAAAATACCGTTCAACGCGCCTAAAGAGGTTTGACTTAAAGAAAACGCCAATCGCTTATGACTTACACCGTAAGTACAAAGTTAAGCTTAAAATTTATAGGGTATGATTGAAAATATTGTGTGTGTGAGTCAATTTTATGTGTTTTCTTACATTAGGTTGATGCATTGTGTTAACTATTTATGCTATAATAAATCTTGAGTAATATGCATTTATGATACTTTAACATGTTTTATGTGCATCACTTTATATGAAATTCATTTTTATGCGTGCTCGATATTCAAAATTTGAAAAGGTCTATAATTAAAAAAGTAAGTAATATATTATTATTATCTATATGTATTGTATTGTGTCTAAATTTAAACATTTTCGGAGAGAACATTAGTTTTATTATCTACGTGTAACACGATATTCTGTCATCGCTCGATAACGTAATAGACATTTATCACCCGCTAATGGTCTTTCTGTACTTGATACTTGAGTGATTTGGACTTGCCGCCAACACTACGTTTCATGTTTTTCTTTCGATACTTGCACAGATTAATTGTGAGTGTGATTCATATATGATTGCTATAATTGTATGACTATGAAGTCCCACGGTTCGAATAATATTCGCACGTACTGTCTTTAAGAAAAAGACAGTTTTTTTTTTGGTATTTTCAGGCACGTTTCTAATAATCATCGTTGTTTTGAGTACCAATGGGTTAAAAAGACGTATAGTTATAATAATAACAATATTTTTTTAATTAATATAAACTGTTAGGTTTGACTCACAAAATAAGCATGTTTCCTAAAAAAAAAGAAATTAAAAAAAGGAGACGGCTTTTTAAAGCGCATGCTTTCCATCTGAACTACCTTTTTTTTGACAGCAGCGGCGAAATTTACTTTTATATTCTAGCTATATATTTTCATTGCCTGAAAACTCAAATAAAAAGTTTATTATTTAAATAAGTTATTAACGAAATCTAGCTAGATCGATTTATTGTCCCCGAAACCACCTACATACTAAGTTTCACGGAAAACACTGAGTCCGTTTCCAAGATCCTGAATATATGACAACATAAAAATATATAAGAATTGCTCGTTTAAAGGTATCAGATTACAATAGCTTACTCCTACCGATTTTAATTCAAAATATACAGAACTGCTGTCATCAAACTAAAAAAAAAGGAATAAAATAATTCACAAAAATATTAATGTGTACTCTAAGGAATTTCTACTATATAATTTTTACTCTAAATATTATGTCTTCTACGATATAAATTATATGGTAAATACAAAACAATTATCTATACGAGACTACTATTATAATTAAATTTATATATAAGTTAATATATAACGTATGTATATCTTGATATAAGCCGCAAAAGACAATACATATAATAGAAATAGCCATGAACCCATCAATGTTGATAAAAACAACACCCTGCAACCAAGAAGAGCATTAAATAAGCACACCGTGTAAGGTCCTATTACCCGATCCAAACAGGTTAATTGACAGTCCAAAGTTGTTATTGTCCAATAGTTTTGGCGGATTTAAATAAATACACAGTCTATGTAAATATCTGTCGATCCCTGTTCCGGACAGTCGGTGACAGAAATGTTTTAATTGTTTATCTCACTTTATTTCTTTTCCCACAATTTTTCTAGGTTTACGAATATCTAATACAACTTGATACCCGCGACTTTATACGTATATACTTTGCTTAACAAATTTTTTTGTTAATAATATTATCTAGTTACTTCTCCTCTCCTACACATGCACTTCCGCTTACCCCACTTCACACATCGCTGAATACGTAATTGAAAACTCATAAAAATAATGAATCAAAACTTTAATAATATCTTCATAGTTTTTTTTTTTTTTATATAAAGTCTACATTTATAAGTAGACAAATTAATTAAATATGTCCAGTACTTCTTCTGTAATGTGGATACAACGACATACATCCATCATATTATTTACATAGATATAGACGAAAGCTAGAAAATAAACCAGAAAATAATTAAAGAAGTTACATTTTAGAAGTCGAATAACTTTTGTTCTCAATTGTCTTTCCACGCTACAGTTTAATCAACATGAAAAACACTCGAAAACGCCCTCTTGTTTATGCAGATATTATGTCACGCGCAATCCTCTTTGATAATAGGATGCCATTTTCAGGACCAAGTTCTAGATAAGCTTCATTTTAATGGCCCAAATTTAAACTGCCATAGTTCGCGTAGTCCTTTATGTTAAATCCATTAAATTGTAATTATATATGTAAATATTACATTTACACGGAAAACATAACTCTTATTTTACACAGGTAACTAAAAATCATCATATACTTACTATATACTTACTTACCCCATATGTTGAAAAACAGGATACGATATTGATATATCGAATATTGAATTGTATTGTATTACACATTATAATAATAGTAAAAATTAGCGTAGAATTAACTTAACTAAAGGCAGTTAGAATTTACTTTATCAGGCAACAGTCCGCGCCGAGGTGTCCCGTGCACCCTTGAGCTAGTTGCCCAAATAATCGGCTGAGTGCCTTAAGCGCTCGCCTTAGTAGTCCGGTGAAGCTGTTAGAACTTGCTAGGTCAGTAGCGTAGTCAGTTCGAAAAAAAAAAACGACCAATAACAGTAAAATTGAAGACAGTTAATACATGAACTTAAAAACTAACACAAGTCTTAGAAAAATAGAAAAATTGATAACCCTACAGTATTAGGTAAATTAAAAACAACACTACTCTAGGACAAGTCCAGACTTGACTAATTTATTTAACTCGTACTCGCGGAGACAAAGTGCCCTCATTGTGAACTCAACTGGGTGAAGCCCAATTATTTTCCACGTCCGGGCTACATAATATTTGCGAAGGTCTTCATAAATTCTGCCGCCGACTTGGATAGCCACTTGAATTTTGCATACCCAATTAGTTTAGAACCAACTAAAACAGATAAAGCAAACTTTAATTAAGTATAGTATGACAAGTTTAGCATCTTCTATAGATATAATATGTGTGTAGATATAACGTGTATGTAGTTTTTAAATTTTTGTAAACATAATTGTTCCAGATGTATAGAACTTTCGGTCTATCTGTTTGTTTAAATACGCATCACTACTAGAGTACTGAGAAAACCTTTGCAATAAAATCATAAATAACCAGATTAGGCCCCCCTGGGCAGCGGCTCAAGCCTAGGTCCGTTCCCTCGGCGTAGAGCCCTTGAGTGCGCTGCTCGCGCGATACAGTGACACATAATCTTAAATCACTGCAACAACATTATACATATCACCCCCACACACGTGCACGCATACATCCTTACACATGAAAGTGGAAGGGTTTTGTTTCTTTCCCTTATCGAACTGAAATAGTTTAGAAAACTATCTGTTACGAAATATATATAGGAGTTGTTGAGATATGTATGCTTGGTACACATATATATTCCAACAACTCATATATGTATGAATAGTTAGCTTAGGTCAGCTCAGATAGTTCGTGAATTGCACATATCAGTCAACAGCTCAAGCCAAGGTGTGCCTTGCACCCTTGAGCTAGTTGTCAAATAAAATTGGCTGAGTGCCCTAAGTGCTAGTCTTAGTAGTCCAGTGAAGCTGTTAAGACCTTGCTGGGTCAATAACGTAGTCAATTCGAGAAAAAAAAAATCATAAAGCATATCCTCGAACGACATTTAATCTTAGTTTGATTAAAATCACTCTATCAAAAGTTATTGTGATTTTAGTAACGACGCATCTTAAGTGCGAGAGAAAATTAGATAGTAATTTGACTTAATATATTCAGATTATTTCATTATTCACTGTTTTGTATATTAGGTTCCACGCGGACCAAGTCGTGTTCACAGCTAGTCTAATAAAATTTACTCTATTTTATATTTCAAACACGTTTACCGTAAGAGGTCGCAACGATCTCGTTTGTTTATTTTTTTTTTTTTATGAATTAAAAAATAATACTAAACATTGTAAGTGTTGTGTTAGATATATTTTATCATAAGTTATGTGAGGTCTTTCCGACCTCCTATCAAATTGGGAAATGATATTCAAAAAAATTTTTTTTTTTGTAGATTTAAATGTATTGCTAGTTTTTTTAGTACCGTTAGTTAGATATTTTTTTATTATTAGTTATATGAGGTCTTTCCGATCTACCAAATTGGAAAATTATATTCAACAATTATCTATTACGTCATTACATGTGAACATTAGGGTTTCTGTTATTTACCAAGTTGTAGAAGGTAATCTCAGGAACTACTGGTCCGATTTGAAAAATTGTTTCAATGTTATATATCTCATTTATCGAGGACGGTTATAGGCTATATATAATCACGCTAAGACCAATAAGAGCGGAGCACCAATAAATAATGTTTAAAAATCGGGGTTTTTTCCTCTTGAGAGCTTCCGCTGCGTGTTTGAGTTAGCCCAAAGTATTTATTCCATGCGAACGAAGTCGCGGACGGAGGCTAGTAGTTAGAAATAGCCTAAAAGCAATTAAGAAAAAAATAACGAAAGAATGACATTTCCCATTCATTTCATGTTAAATGGTTTTTCTATATTTTTTATAAATTATTTTTGTTTTGCTTATTTTTTGAAATAACTCACCAAATATTATTAAGTCTACGACTATTATGATTCTTTACGATGGATAAATTTCGATATGAGCGTCAAATTTTTAATTTGTGTATAAATGATATGGCCAACGTTTATTTTTAACCATTTTTTTCTAGAAAAATCAAATTTTACGATATTTTTGATTTAACTTTTATTCAGATAAAATAAATAAAGATTTTAGTTTAAAAAATTCAGTCGGTCTTCCAATTGATTATTGAGACCGTGTATTAATAAAATTAAACATTAAATAAAATATGTAATGAATAATTGGTAAATTAGAAAAAAAAATTAAAAAGTTCAAAAACCAAAGACCAAAGTCCGTTTTGTAATAATAACATAACTCTGCTGACCGTCTAAGGAATACTGCGTGATATATTAAAAAACAAGATTTTTTACAAATTTACTAATTCTAATTCTGCCCGGATCATATTTACTTGACTGCAACATAAAAAATGTTAGACGCATTTAAATTTCGAATGCGGTCACGACACATCAATTCTGGCCATCACAGTCAATGTCCGCAGACAGATAAAAAAATGTTTTTTTTTTCCGTTAAAAATCCCATAGAGTTATAAAAATAAATGAGGCTTCGCAAACATTGGGGCGAGGACAATAGTTAGGCCATTAGGTTCGGTCATTTGAACGGTGCTGTGGTATCGAGTTGAGAAATGATGGGGTAGAAATATATAACCTGTACTTTTGAGGGTTCAATAGCTTTGTGATTTTATAGTGGTATAGGTATTAAAAATTGTGTATATATAAATAAATATGTATAATTTTTCATGGCTAATACCATAAGAATCAATTACGACGATATTTTGACTGACATAAAGATGACGTTTCATAATAGTATATTGGCTAAGCGATTAGATAGAAGCTCTAGTCCGGTGAAGCGGTAAAGACCTTGCCAGGTCAATAGCGTAGTCAGTTCGAGAAAAAAAAAAAACTAATTACTACACCTTAACCTAAGTATCTAAAATTATGGTGAGTGTATGGTTGTTCCAACAATAAACAATTTATTTCTTTCTTTCTATCAAACATCGGTAAATTGTTTACCTACATGGTTTGTCTATGTAATAATTCTTACCTTTATTAATATAGCAAAAGCGAATGTGAGCTTGTTTATTTGCTACGCTTTCACGCTAAAACTAACTAACCGATCACTCTGAAATCTTACATAAGCGTTGTCTGAAATACAAAAAATGGTATAGGGTACCTTCTATCCCAAGAAATCCTTATAAGGATGTCAGTTTCCCTGTATTTGGGGTGTAAGGGGTGTCGAGTAACATCTTAAGACTTGAGACACCCGAGCCAAGCTTACCTGCACGTGGTGCACCCTGCTGATCAACGAACGAGGCAATGGCGAGAACGAGGGTTTTACAGCCTGACTGGGTCGCAACCACCATGTATATGGCGAAAAAGTCCGTTATAGTGACTCGCTTCTGCGTGTAGCATTTCGGGATCAGCCTGTGCATATCCAATACCGGGTGACTTTTGTCATTATGGCCGGCATGACAGCGGCGACCAGCGATGGATAATCTGTCTCTCGGTGGTTGCCGATGTTATTGAATTGTACTATGCTTACCATCACGCATAGTGCAGTCACTTTGTCATGCTTCAATAAAAAAAAAAGAATTAAAGCTACATTAATAAGATCGAAACCGTGAACGATATAGCTAGTTGTACTATTAGTTGCCTCTGGTTGAATCTACCGCTCATAAACTTAACAGAGCACAACCAATCGTAATGAACATTGATATTTGGATATTTTAAAACAAATTATACGTATAAAATAGTCATTATAAGTCATATATTTAATATACCTATTAATAATGGAAACAAATACATACACACAATACATATCAAGTGATCTAATTCGTATCAAGAGATAAATTAAACAGATGCATTATAATAAAGATAAAATTTGACAACACCAATCGTATAAATAAATAAGAATAAATGTTCGTACAATTTTGTGGAGTTTCGTCTCCCTTAACGAATAACAGAATAAGACTCAAAATCGATCTTTTTTGTGTAACGGTTACATTAGCAATCGTGTAAAAAGTCCAGAGACCTATTAAAAAGAATTACATCGTTCCTGTATCATTACATTAATTTTAACGATTAAACCCCGCAAAACATTATTTGCCACTTGTAAATGGGGGGGACCGAGAAAGCCTATTCAAATGTGGTCGTCGTAAAAAATATATGTCGACGAAAAATTTCACTTTCAAGCAATAAAGGGAAGTTGGATTGTAATTCTTTCTCTCGAATTGTAATTTTAGCGTTCAATTTGACGTTTGGATGGGCCTTTTTTCCTGCAAAAATTATGACACACAATATGTTTTTGTTAATTTCGTACTCGTGTTGTATAATTTTTGAATAATTCCAATATTTTCATTTATAATAATAAAATTTGGGTATTTATTTTATCACAATTTATAATTACAATTAGTAATCATTTTAAACATCATACATAAAATGTACTGTTATTTTACCTCAACAAACAAATGATTTAAATGTCAACACGTAATGGATTGTATAAATAATAATATTATTATTTAAAAACAAAATCGTTTGAAAACTAAACATAATAGTTTTTCTAAAAAAAAGAACAATGTGTATTCAAATACAAATGATTTATGAGTCATTTTTCTCTAGAAAAACTAATGACTGAAGTTTATGCCTTGTTAATTTCAATTTTTTGCAGATAACAATGAACGTGGGAAATTGTCTATTCTAACTGTACAGAGAAAGCAAGACATGGTCGATTATATCCAGTAGTGTTTCCGAGTTGTTAAATGTACTATCTGGTAATGAATTCAAATCTTTTAACCTAGCTTTTTATTTATTTTTAATATGTTGGAATTTATATAGCGACTTACTGATAAATTAAAAAAAACCATAGATTGTATTTTGTTAAGTAATGCGATTACTAAGTATTTTTTTAATAATATTTAATTCATATACGCCTCCGTATGATAAAAAAGTCTCTGATCCATTACACAACTTAACACATAAATATCTGATTTATACTCCCAATCGACTACGACTTCATTTTCATATAAATTTACAATAATCTGCTTTTAGAACATAAACGACCCGTTGCCCGTAACCTTGTCCACATTTAAGTACAATACAAAGCTTAATAGAAAAGAAACATATCTTCACTTTTCCTAACAACACCGCTGCGAGTTATTTTTTTTTTAACTTTATTTTTGGCAATCAATCTTTCAGATTATTACTGCCATTGTCGAGTAATCAATAATATTACAAGCGTCGCACGATCATTACAATATCAAGCGTCGTGTCAATCAATATTCTAACAAGATGGTGGATCTCTTGTTAGAACCCTCCAGGGAGTTTTTGTGGCACCTCAGAATTTCATGCTCCGTGGTATTATTTCCCATTCACTTCACTTATGCACGTTAAACTAACCATATTACATAAAACACCACCAACTTTACACAATATAGAGTCAAGTAACACAAGATTATGAATAAAATATAAAATCCACTACATGACAGAACGAAATCCCGCCAAAAACTCCCGCTGCGAGTTATTGTAACAAATATCATAACTTTTTTCTATGCAAAAAACTATTAACAACTTTCATGGTGACTTATCGAATAGTAGAATTTAATAAACTTATATACATATATGATATCCACTTGTGTATAAAAAGAATAAGTAATAAAAAAATAATTTTCTATTAGAAATAAAAACATACTTAAAAATTATGACTTTTGGGGTACATCATTCTGCATACAAGTAACAGTCGTGTGCGCACATTAACAGTAATTTAATAGACTTGTTTTTTAATTGTATTTATTATAAATGTAGACAAAATTGAACCTTATTTCAATTTAAACAGTGTTAAAGCTAATCTTACATTCACTAATGGGCACAAGAACACAATAGCAGATCTTTCAATGCACTTGAAGTTTTTTTAACAATTCCGTTCTTAGGTCAAGTCCTGTAACTTGAACATCCTATGCGGTCATTGAATATAACTGTGTCATTACTTCATTGAATATTATTTAGTTATATTAGAACATTTCGATACTAATATACGCAGTGGTAAAATAGTTTTTGTAATAAACTTTTTCATTTTTGTTATCTATTGGTCATACGTTAGTATAATTATGAATATAAAACCAAAATAATGACTTTTTCTACAATTTATAATATATGTCGGTGCCTACCCACATTAATTGCGTCGAAATACTACTCGACTTCGGAATATGTAAAAGGAACGGAGCGACCGCTCTTTAATCGGTACCAAAGCAAAATCGGCTGAGTGCCTTAAGCGCTCACCTTGGTAGTCCGGTGAAGCTGTGAAGGCCCTAAATAACGCCAATAGCGTAGTCAATTCGAGAAAAACAAAAAAAAAGCCGTTTCTTGCCGGTTCTTCTCGATGACTGTGTATTTTCCGAACCGGTAGTAGCATTGAATAAAGGATTTTTGAATGAGTTAATTATGGCAGTATTATTATAATGGGTGGTTCAGGGAGTTAATGAGTGAAGACTAGTTTGGGGCATTCTTGATATTATGTTATGGCCGCTGGCGAGAGTTATCTGAACACCCACCTACGCTCGTGCCTGCCCTGATCCTGCCGAATTATATAATTTATTTTTAAAGATAAAAAAAAATATGTGCATGGTTCAAATGCAGTAGAAGTAAAACTTTCGAAAAGAGAGAAAGAAGACCGTATAACTCACTGTTGTCCTATATCTGACACAATGAGCTTAAAAAGGGTTCCTGATTAAATTCCTTAAAACTCTTAAAATATAGGCGGTCTTGCTGTCTACTCTTGAAATGCTCCGCGCAAAAAAATACAATCAATGCGCTTCGGATCTCTTAAACTCAGTGAATGCGTCAATCTACCACATGTTTAAATCAAAAATATTTTGTTCTATAAGCTTACTACATTACAGTTTCAACGGACTGGAGATAGTATGCGAAAAGGTCTTAGTCAAAACGCTAACAAGGTTATTATAGTGGCCGAACCATTTAGGTTGTTGTATTTATTACATGCAAATAACACGAATTACAATCCAATTAACCAATTAACTAAGCGCACAGTAATAAGTATTATTAACGTGTATATATATGTGTCTAGGATTTGACGAATTTTGTTAAGGCTAACTATTCAAAAAAAGGAAAGAGGTTCCTTCACAGCCTGTGTATCTACTCTATGGATGGCTAAGTGTGAAATCCAATGTCCTGAGTGCCATTACCCAGTGAATGCGCTCTCAACATACTTGGGGGTCCATTCTGAGCTTTGTCTATATTCAAAATCAGAGATGCATATAGCATATAGAGATGCATATAGCAACTTTAGTTTTCAAATTACAATTGATCAAAAACCTAGTTACACGTACTTTACTGTAGGTGTAGATTATAGCCTTTTCAATTTTTCTCCGATTTGTGTTTTTTCTTAGACAGAGGTAGAGTAGTATAATTGTAAAACATTCTTTCGTCTAATTGGGTAACACTGTCAAGTTCAAAATTGGTCATCAACCATATATAACTATTTTATTTATCTATGGTAAGGAAAATTCCCTTTCTGCCCTGAGCATGTAATTATCTTTGACCACATAATCACTTAACATCAGGTCTGGCTGTATTTAAACGCCTAGCATTGACATTTAAAAAATATAATATATATACGCTGTTAACCAAACAATAATAGAAACAGAATAATAAGCAACGATGACAAGAGTTCTCGGTCGTGCCTCGAATCAACGAACGCAAACAGCTGTTTAGGTTAAGCGACAATTTACGAGTAAAAACGAATTTAAACTCGCCACTCCTGTAACGATAAATTTAGGAAACCTTTTCATTTACGCGTTCTGATCGTGATTAGAGAACAAAACAAAAACAATGCATTTGTAACACTAATAACTAATGGTAAATGAATATGTGAAGAAAAAATATTGTAACCCTTTTTAAGCATATCGTTTCTTTTTTTTTCTATCTGACTACGCTATTGACCCAGCAAGGTCTTAACAGCTTCATTGACTACCGTACTACAAACATATCGCTTTTTTTTTAGCGAGCGTTTAAGGTACTCAGCCGACTTTATTTGGGCAACTAGCTCAAGGGTGCATGGCACACCTCGGCTTGGCAGTTGCCTGTTACATGCAAACTCGTGACCTATCTTAGCTAACCTAGCTAACTATTCATATATATTTGAGTTGTTGAGACGCATATGTGTACCAAGCATATACGCCTCAACAACCCCTCCATATATTTTTTTTATCGGAAAACACAAGCATATCGCGTGAGAGATAAAATGTATACCTATGTCAATGAAATTTTAATATTTTGTTGGAACATGGCGCAGTTTTCTATAAATATGATTACATTGATATTTAACTGTAAATATATTGTCATGTTGATGACCCATATAAATAAATAAAAATTCATTCAGTAAAATAATATAAGACATTGTAATGTAGACATTGTAATAATAATAATATACAAATAATATAGGATGTTGATACTGAATGAATGTCAAATACCTATTAGTATAAAGCAGTCGCTGTGAGTATAGAATATTTAATATATTTCAATATATCTGACAGCAATGGCGCATTTGTACAAGCTCGCAGCTAACGTAATATAATAAAATGTAAAAATATATATGCAACGTTTATAGAAACACCTACACTCATCAGCTGTTTTATATGACGGGCTCTTTCACGCACGACTGAACATGAGAAAGCGTGTACGCAAATTCACAAGCGATTGTTATTGACTTCATAGCAGTTTCACGCGGGAATGAGCGTGTCGTATAAAGGCAGCTATTGATAAAAACCCTTAGAAACGTACAAAGTAACAAACGAATAAATTACAGTTTGTAAAACTGTAAAATTTCAAATGGTGAACAACTATAGTGAACAAATATCGCAAATATATATCTAAAATAACTATTTCGTAAATTGCAATGCAAGCAGTCGGTGACTTGATTAGTGAGTTCTACAATTTGCTTGGATTTCGGCTTTAAAAAGAATAGAGAGAAAAAAAATATTTTGAAAATAAACGTGGCAACTTGTTTATTAATATTAGGTATTCAACAAATTTACAAGTTATCCGATATCCGATGACCCATATTTATTTTAAAAAACACCTATACCATTACTTTATGTATCCAAAGAAAGTAACTTCGTAATTTTTCGACATTAATTCGTAACTAGGATTCTACAGCTCGGTGTATAATGTAATTTGATTTATCGAATGATCGCGTAAAAGAATTGCCCACCTTATTTATAAAACAGCACTCCCTTCGCTTCGTGATTGTAACATAATAGCTCCTTATAATTACACTGTCAAGGATCTTAGAGCTTGTTTACTGCCTATTGTCTTTGTTTTAGTTAAAATTCAATTTGTTGTTGTGATCTTATTAGATTGCGGTATATCCACTTATATTCTATGATTAATTCATATCTTTATTAATAAGAGACACGTTTGATTAAATTTTGGTTGAAATGTGATTTCAATGAATCAAAACAAAAATAAAAAATCTTTTTTCATTTTTTTTTATATCAAAGGATGCAAACGAACAGGTGAGACACCTTATATTAAGTGATCACCGCTGTCCATAGACACTAGTAACACGTAGGGAGTCGTAAGTTCGTTGCCAGTCTGTGTTTGGGGTGGGGGAAAGGAAAGGGAGAAATGAGGAGAGAGAGTCTCCGGCGCTAACCGAACGTAACGTAACAATGTAAGCACTGTTACGTTACTTGACGTCGGTCTTGGCGATTGGACCAATTAATGCTGAAACCAGTAATAGCTTCGGTGTGGCTCTACCACCTATAGAAATAACTAATTAGGGTGGCAAAATAAAGAAAAAGGTCGTTGAAGTTCAACGTTTGCAGATTTTTTGTAATTTCAGTTACCGCCCTCTCCTCTTGGTCAACAAATTTAACCAACTCTTAACCCCTTCCTATGCTTACGTAAACGTTTATATAAGTATTTTTTAATAAATGAATATTTGCTTATGTAATCACCACCTAGACTTCCCACCTGTATCTATTCTATATATAACACCTTTATATGAACAATCCTTGTATATTGTTATATATTCAGGATCTCAGAAACGACATCAATGATTTCCATGAGACTTATTATGTAGGTGACTTCGGGAACGATAAATCGATCTAGCTAGATTTAATTCATAGAATTTTTTTTCATCTGAGTTTTCAGGCAATGTAAACATATAGCTAGAATATAAAGGTAAATATCGCCGGCGCTGTCAAAACAAAAATAGCTCAGATGGAAACCGGCTGCTTCAAAAATCCGTCTAACCTCAGTTCGAATCCGAGTGACAGAAAAAGGTTTTTTTAATTTTCATTTTTTGTAAAAAAAAATGCTAATTTTATGACGCTAACCTAACAGTTTATTTTAAATAAAAAATATTGTCATTATTATAATTATAAGAGAGATATCTTTTTTTAATATATTTATTTTTCATAAAAAATGCTAATTTTGTGAGGCCTAGGACTAAGCTCAGTCGTCCAGGTACTGTAATCACAAATAAGCAAATCCAGGATCTCCCACCCCCATTAGTCCTCAAGTAACACTTGAATAGTCCCAAAGAAGCAAAGAAAATAAAAAAAGCAAAATAACAGATATTAAAATTATTATCAGCTTGCGATTGAACTAACACTACGTGGTGCATAAACAAAACGTTTCTGACGGCAAATAAATTAATCAACTCCAAACATTCAAATCAAAGTTAATACCGTCGTAAACATACGGAATTCATGGATTCCTTTGTCTCGGTCCCGAAGGGCTTCAGATATGTGTTTGCTCTAACGTAAATCTGATCGGTTTTAAAATCAATCAACTGGCTATTGAAGAGTATACGAGAATATTCTCGAACGTTCTCGGATAGTTATTGCCTCATTAACTGCTTCGTTGCTTCATGTTTATTGCAATGCTGTTACATTTAAGGAACAAATAACTGATGAAAATAATTATTGACATCAGTAATACTTTCAACTTTATCAACAAATATTTGCTAAGAGTTGTCCATGGCTTCGTTTGCATTTTTGTCTATACTAGTATCTGCCCGCGACTCCGTTCGTATAGAATAGTTACTTTAGCCTAACGTTAACACGCAGCGGAAGCTCTGAAGACGAAAAAAAACCGATTTTGAAACAGTCTTCATTGGTGCTCCGCTCCTACTGGTCCTAACGTGATGATTTATAGCCTATAACCTTCGTCGATAAATGAGCTATATAAAACACTGAAAGATTTTTTTATATTAGAGCAGTAGTTTCTTTTTTTATATACAGGAGAAAATCCATCATGGATACACCTCGCACTGCCGAGGGACAGTGCGAAGGTTATGTGAGACTCCTACTCACTAAAAACTCCTGTACCACCTTTGCACGTATGTGATCCAGTGCCGAGGGTTGGCGATGAACACATGCTCCTCCAAACCCTAGTCAGACGCTTGGGTCCCCGTAGATATTCGAACGGGGAACCCACACCTCTAGAGAGGAAATTCCTCCCTCCTGCTCCGTATTGAAGCGGTGGCCGAGACCGTGCTTCACTTCACGGACCTTCATTCCACGGCAACGGACGCCCCCGCATCCGTCACCGAGGGCGTCCGTTGCCTGAAGGATTACCCCCTACAACGCCATAAACTCACAAACTCTACCACTTTGTAATATCTTTGGTAAGATATAAGTTCATTAATTTGCTTTTTTTTTAGATTACAGAATTAGAACAAATTTGAATATACTTATATAAATGTTTACGTAATTATTGGGGATAGGTTTAAGAGCACTGCTTATTTTTGCTGACCAGGGGGAAGGGGCGGCTAGAAATTACAAAAATTCTGCTTGTGTAACAGTTAAATGGGCTCCTATCAATATATTTTGGGCCAAACTAAATAATATCTTAAATAGTAAAGATAACGAAAAATAAAAGCGACTTCAAAAAACCCACCAGGACTTCCTTGGCCATGGGTATATACCTAGATTTGGATTGTCATAAGCCTTCCAATAACTTAACAATGTAAGCGTTCACTTCATACGTTACATTTCCTCAGTGAATCCAAAAGTTATTGATGTCTCAGCTACGTAACTCACAACAAATATATAGGTAGTAGTTACTTCAAAAAGTCGTTGATCTTTGTCACCCCTGATGATTTTACCTATTATCCTAATCTGGAAGTCGCGTAATAAAACAACTTTAAGTACCAATAAAATATTTAAAACCGACAAGATCCCTGCAGTAGGTAAATCGAAGACACCACGTTTTTTCGCTCGGCAACATCCAGCGTGACTTGGTCTTCGTCAACCCCTAACAAGGCTCTGGTTTCTTAGACAATTACCAAATATAATTCAAACGCGAGAGACCATTGTATCTGGTGTAATAATATAAGCTGTTTTTATGGTACTATTTTAAATATGGCGTCTTAAACGACGCCCCGACTTAACAATTTATGATGACCGTAATTTTCTTTGGCTTTAGACAATGGTTTTAATTATTCCGCGTGATAACTGCCTAACCTATAAAACCTTTTAGTGCTTTTCACTCGGCCTAACAGGTATTATTCAAATGACTAAACATAAATGTAAATCGCCTCGTATTTATTTTTACTTTCATTTGTTTTCAAAGCAAATGAATCGTTAAGAATTTTATTATAGAGTACGTTTTTTTTTACGTCGACATATAAATAGAAGTATACTAATCTATATATTTTGTCATTTTCATATTAACTAACTGTTGCCAGTTAATTAGTTCTTATGGAAATAGTTTTGTTGATTTATGAGAATCACCTCTTTTATTTAAATTAATTGTGTTCTGTAGTCATTTTGCCGAATTTAAAATACCTAGATCATACAATGAAAATTCTTCTATCTGCTGGTACAAGTCTCATGTTCGTTTAAGGTGTTTTGAAGATCAAGTCTAAATTAAATAACAAGCTTCCTGTTAGAGAACTATTTCATGTTTTACTTTCGATCGATTGATCAAGATGATACTTTGCGATATCTTAGTTACTTGATTTGATGTTACTTTACACTTTCGCGTAGAAATGTTTTTTTTTTTCGAAATGTCTACGCTATTAACCCAGCAAGGTCTTAACAGCTTCACCGGACTACTAAGGCGAGCGCTTAAGGCACTAAGCCGATTTTATTTTGGCAACCAGCTCAAGGGTGCACGGCACACCTCGGCTTGGCTGTTGTCTGTTGCATGCAAAATCGAGACCTATCTTAGCTAACCTAGCTAACCATTCATATATGTATGAGTTGTTGAAACGTATATGTGTACCAAGCATACACGCCTCAACAACTCCTCCATATATTTATTATCGGAAGATTGAGAGTTTTTCAGTTCGATAAGGGAAAAAAGTAAACCCTTCCACTTTCATGTGTAAGCGTATAGGCGTGCACGTATGTGGGGGTGATCGTGTAGTGTTGTAGCAGTGATGTATATTTGTGTGTCACCGTATCGCGCAAGCAACGCACTCAAGGGCTCCCTACCGAGGGATCGAACCTACGCTTGAGCCGCTGCCGTGGGAGACCTAATCGTGTGCGTAGAAATGACTAACGGCCACGTCTCACCACAACAAAAACACTTGATTTCATCTACGCAACGTATACCCAGAGAAATTAAGTCTGAGACTCGTTATCCTTCAGACGTTGTTGGACATTGTAGCTATAATTAATAAGTGAATGAAAAATTAAAGTGGAATGAATAGGTGTTACATCATAAATTATGTAGAATTTATGTTTTTTCAGTTACTCATATTTCGGGTTAAAGTCAAACGTTTTTTATTGCAATGAGACGTTATAGTTACCAGTCAATTACACGCGGAAGTGCAAAGCAACATCAAGTCAAATACCTCCATGTTTGTAGTCAAGGAGTTGCTGGTTCAATAGTCATGTAAAACTAACTGCTTTTAATGCGATGAGTATAATTATTGTATCTAGACCTTAGAATTAAGGTTTATGAATTAAAGAGTTAGAATGGATAGCATAGATATCCTATAAATTAAAATACACTTAGGTATACTAAATTTTATGATTGTCGGTCAAATGTAGGTAGGTGGTAGAGCCACGCTAATGCTGTAACTGATTTCAGCATAAATGGGCCGGCTCGTCCAGGGTAGTACCACCCTCTCACACAAAACCAACGTCAAGTAACAGTGCTTGCATTGTTACGTTTCGTTCGGTCAGTGAGAGTGCCGGAGGCCCACCTCCCTCCTTCTCTCTTCCCTCTGTTCCCCTTCTCCCTCGCCCCTTCCCAAGCAACACAGACTGGCAACGCACTTGCGACTCCTCTGGTGTTGCTGGTGTCTATGGATATTGGTGATCACTTAACAGCAGGTGACCCACCTATTCGTTTGCCTCCTATGACATAAAAAAAGATGTAAGTAAAACAAATAGAACTTTCTAGTTTCTTTTAAAATGTCATGTATATCTATTGTATCCTTTTATTTTTACTCAAATATAAATCTATTATTTTCACAAGGCATCATTACTCACTGCGAATCCTGAAATAAACCACCAGTTGACTTCACAGTACTACTGTAAAAACACATTAAACGATCTTAAAATACAACAGCCTGTAGATACTAAGTCAAAGACAAACACCATAAACAATGCTTAAAGAAGCACCGTGCATAATTATCAGATCTTAATCTCCTAACTGTAGTTTAAAGTTGAGTTATTGATATGCTTAAGTTTATATTTTTTTAGTTCCTTCGTGTACACGGACCACCTAAATTTTGGATTGGTCTGTAAAAGAATTTTAAATGTATGGAATTATATATCTACATATAAGCAGGGCTTTGTGGGGATACGCGGGGCACGCGGTGCCCTTAAAGGGGATTTCGAAAATATCGAAAAGTTGCCACAAGAATAACTAAAAATAATAAAATGAAATAACATTTTGGTAATCGTTACAGTTTTTTTTTAATATTTCAAAGTTATCCAAATATAAAATCTAATCTATCTATACTGAGCAGTTACCGTGTCGCACTATAGTTTATTTCTGTAGTTGAGTTCGTAAAAAAATTATGACAAAATGACAAAAAAGGCCTGCATATGAAAATAAAACTAGGTGATTCGCACCCACTTTGTTGGATATCAAGGAAATGGGAACGTGTCAATAAGATCAAAAAATATTTATTCTAAAACCAACTACATCAAAGGCATGGCATTTTTATTACACATATCTATCTATTTATATAGACGATATACCAAATTACCTAATACAAACTATATAGAGAGAATGGGGCTATGCAGGCCTTTAATGGTCCTGTATCACTGCGACCAGTAGTGATCTATTGTGAATTGTGTGTGTGAATACAAACTATATATCTTTTCGATGAATCACAATTATTTACAGGTGAAAACTACATGAAAATCCGTTCAGTAGTTTTTGAGTTTATCACGAATAGACAGACATACAAACGTGCCAGATGACTTTGTTTTATAATATGTAGGAAGTGATTTATCACGGTTAATCTATACCAATATTATAAAGAGGTAAAGTTTGTGAGCTTGTGACGTTGTAGAGGGTAATCTCAGGAAGTACTGGTCCGATTTGAAAAAAAATTCAATGATATATAGCTCATTTATCGAGAATGGTTTTAGACTATATATCATCACGCTAAGACCAACAGGAGCGGAGTACTGATGAAGAATATTTCGATATCGGAGTTTTTTTCCTCTTGAGAGCTTCCGCTGCGTGTTAGAAATAAAGACTATCCTTATTCCACACGAACGAAGTCGTGGGCAGAGGCTAGTCTTTGATATAACGTAAAAGTTTTTCGGTGACTACGAATGATCATGCCTATTTATAAGAGCTAAGCATTCAAAATACAATATACCAAAAGTAACTTGAAATCGGTAAAAAAAGTATAACAGGTAAGTAACATCAAATTATAGTAAAAGAACAAAAGACGGTCCATTATTTATTCAAATAAAACACCACTAACTTATTTGAGTGAAGAAAATCCTCGTCACGATTCATCCGTTCCATCCAAAATTGTGCCAAACTATAAATTATAATTAGAAATTTTACAGCGAATAAATGTTTAATATGTTATTAAATATAATAATAATAATAATTTATTGTCCAATAAGTTTTACATAAACTATTTACGGGATTAAAATGTCATTGACGGTGCCAATTTAAGGTCACGTTGACGTCTGTACTAATCTTGAGACTGTATCACAGACGCCAGCGAGACGACGCAAAATGTTTGGTAAAGATGGTTATCTGTTAATAATTCAAATGTAAATTGTAAATTGTGATGATTCATCATGAACTCCTACTATGTGTGATTGCTGAACACGTGAGAGTGAGTGTGTGTGTGTAAATATAAATGTGTGTTTTAATATTAATTATAATATGTATGGTTATTATTTGTCAATAGACAGTGAAGGCAATGTGTCATTTATACAAATAAAATGATTACGGTCTGCCGTTGTGCACGAGACACGCAATAACTATTAGATATTATTTTTTTATTATACTTCTCAGACACTTGGTCTTTAACTAGGAAAAAATATCACGATATTTGATTTCAATACAAGGAATTATGATTGTCATAAGAAATGCGCGATCAACGATTTGTATAATGGGATAAGTTGTGCTCATACGCTGGAGAGGAGAAATAAGCGGATAACATTATTTACAAAGAATTATATAAGAGAAGTTATACTTCTATATCTAATCTATTAAATATTTTCATTAAATAATAAGCAACACAGACAAAATCACGAGTATATTGATATACAATGCAGTGACTATAGTTACTCATTTATTTAATACACTACACATTAAAATACTTTTTTTTCTTGAACTGACTATGTTATTGGCCTAACAGGTTTGCCGCACTACTAAGGCTAGCGCTTAGGGCACTCAGCCGATAGCTATATCGACATTTTGAATGAAATATTACTACACAAATAAAAATAATCGTTGGAAAATATAGAAAGTATGTTACTAAATTCCTTTATACAATTTCAAAAATATTAAGGGTAATTCTAAAACCAAGCAATTGAGGACTTAAAAATAATTCCCATGTAGAGATTAACATAAAAATCAATCGAGCCTTTTGCGTATCATATTCACCATCAGTGTCCCTTATAATTTAAACAAAAACTTGGATATAAAAATATAACTTTATACTTATTGATATGAACATCAGCTTCAACGAATTTCTGTTTACCCCTGACAAATGATTTCTCACTGTTCTAATAATTTTCTTCAGTAGAAGCTTGGATGGAATATGCTATTTAAAATCAAGTGTTCTAAAATCGCATTCCACCAATTAATGGATAATAATTACTATAAAATTACGATTCGTGCGATCTCTTCATGAGAACTCTTATTTCGGAATTATATCCCCCACCATTGACACAAAAGGAAACGATTTTACCAAGCACCTCAACAAGTCAATCAAATGCGGTAATGCTACCATATGATACACATACCAGCATGGGAAAACAAGAGTGTCACATAAGACCCCATAAGTGACATGGATCATTAGATTAACGATGTCGCACTAATAGACCTCACCATGCGATCTAGTTGTTAAAATGTGGGCAGGTAAATAATCCCTATAGGTAAATCGATTACCACTTTTTGTACTCTAATGGTAAAATTGCATCTAATATAAGTAAAATAGTTGAAATTGTTAACATGCTAAGAAATATAAATGAATCTAATACCTGCATGACTGTGAGAATAGACGTATATTTGCAAATTGTATCCATTCATGGGGCTAATAAAAAATGTCTTATCACTATGCCATGAGTTGTAAGGCAACGTAAATGTGTCTAAATCATCCGGTACCATCATAAAGACAATCAGGTTTAGAAATCCTCATAGCAGTATGCTTAGGCGTGTCAAATCCTGGGATTAGTGAGCACAAGTGGGGTGGTAGATTATCTATTAAATAGGAATTGTCACCACCATCGACAAGGCAAAAAACCCACCACATTTGTAAAGATTCTCGCAGATCAGCCTGCCAATAAGAACTACTGTAAATCTCTTCGAAATCGTAATTGTCTTTATATTGCTCTGTTGTTACCATCAAACCATGACTATAATTTTGGCAATCTATATATTTTTTAAACAAGGCCGACTTAAATGCAGTTGCACGAAAATAAATATAAAGGCTTGGTAACGTATTTTTCAACATGTTGATAAGTAAACTCGTAGTTCCCTCCATTTTGGGAGTGCTAACTTCATTGATAGGATTGCTTTACAACTTAATTCTAAATAAGTCCCAATGATTTAATGTCATAATAATAAAAACATCTAAGTGTCCCACTATTGTGACAAAACCCTCTACTTAGGAAAAGGTTAGAGCATAATTACCAGAGATTTTAAACAAAAGAATCCACAGTTGCATATTTTTCCAGGAATGATGGTACTACAAGAATATTTATTATGTTAAGGTTTCCTCACGCTTTCTTTAGCTGGCAGTGCTACCAATTTAAATTATGAGATTTACTACAATCTGTGTAAATTGGTGGTACACGTCAAAAGCGCAAACATTCAATCGACATTTATTTGATATACTTGATTACTACGACTGGGATTAAAATCCCATTGCTGTAATGTTTTTTTATAGTTCTGCAAATATTTTTGTTTCTGTTTTAATCCTTTTTATTCCTTATATTATACTATGGACTCAATCTTTTCTTGAGATTAGGTTCGCTTTATTAGTAGCTGTAAAATTTTAATCTCTACATTTTTTTTATAAATCATAGGAGGCAAATGAATGGGTGGGTTATTTGATGGCAAGTGATCACCGCCGTCCATAGACACGTGCAACACCAGAGGAGTCGCAAGTACGTTGCCAGCCTGTGTTGGGGGAGGGTGGGAGTGGAGAGAGGAAGGGAAAAATAGAGGGGGAAGGTGAGGTGAGGTAGGCCTCCGGCGCTCTCACTGACCGAACGAAACGCAACAATGCAAGCACTGTTACTTCACGTGGGTGTTTCTGTGTGTCGGTCGAGCCGACCCATTCATGCTGAAACCAAAAATAGCTTTAGCGTGACTCTATTACTACTCATTTCTTCAACCCTGGTTGCAAATTGTGATCTTTTGCATCCTTTATTAGCGACCTTCTCACCATGCCATGGTATGTTTTAGTATTTCTCTTTAAAGAGATCCCAAGTACAATGTATGTTAATTTACGAAACCTATTACGAATTTCATGTTATAAAGTATGTGTCTGCTGAACATAAACCAGACAGAAAGCTTTTGTAAACAACTTTTTATACACATCGTTAGCTTACTTTTGAATGAAAAATTTGATATAAAATTCTGATAGTGCCAACAAGTGCCAGTGTTTCTAGACTTAGTGAAGCGTATCATCATTCAACATAATTTTCTAAAGCTGCTTAATAGCTTCTTATGTTGTTAAACAAGATAAAACAACCATTAAAAATAACAATTATTAATAACAAAGAACATAATCACGTATTTGATTAACTAATACAAACCGGATATATTCATATAATGCTATTGTTTCCCTACAAGTTTTTGTTCACTTAATGAGTGTCATTTTCGTATCATTAGATAAATGTTTCATCATATCCTGTACTTGTTCGATTTTTAAATTCGATACAGGTTAATGATTCAACATACATTTGTATACAAGCTGTGTTTCATGGTTTCATTCGGGTTTATTTTTGCTTCTTCTCAGATACAATACTCCGTACTATGACATAGTACTCTCGTGGAAGATTACCTCAACCTTGCTTTTTTATTTCGAACTGACTATGCTATTGGCCTAACAAGGTCTTAACTGTTTCACCGGACTAACCTCATCCTTACTTATCGCATTTTCAGTATGATAATTGCTGTGCACTTAGGAGTGACCGCGTGATGGTATTTATTCTATAACCGTTCCGGATTTTTCCCTTATTCGAACTGAATCGAGTAGTCTAGTTCGTTTCATTTCCAATATTCATGTAGGCGTTTCTGAATCATGCAATTTTTAATTGTATGACTCACAAATAGTTTAGAATAGTTTAGCTAGGTCAGATCGGGTTCTCTCAGTAACAGCTCAAGCCGAGGTGTGCCGTGCACCCTTGAGCATGTTATCTAATAAAATTGGCTAAGAGCCTTACGCGCTCGCTTTAGTACTCCGGTGAAGCTGTAAAGGCCTTGCAGGGCCAAAAGCATAGTCAATTCGAAAAAAAAGAGTATAAACAGCAAGTAGTAGTCGTTTTAGATATAAACGCGTGTAAACAAACAAAAAAGAAAAAAAAATCTCCTGAGATGTTTATTACAGTTTTTTACTAACATTTTTAACTGTTGGAAAGTATACTACCCTATATCATCAAACTACCTAAATACAATCGTCCTATAGGAAACTATATAAATCTATATGGATTTATATAAATATTTCCCTACGAAAAGTTAAAAGAATTGCCTAAAGCTATGTAAAATAAAAAAAATATCAACTTAATTTTTTATACAGTGCAAAAATTCTTTAACGTAGTTCGTTATAACGAAAAGTTTTCTAAAATATAGAAATTACTTCAATTTGGCTGGTTTACTACAAAATCATTTATTTGTTCTCTTTCCTCGGTAGGTAAAACGAATATTCTTTATAACGAAAAAATATGCCCGAACCTTTAAAATTCGTTATCAAGAGTTTATACTGTATTTATAGATAATTTAAATAAACTAATAATAATTTAAATAAACTAAATAAGAAACTGTTTCTTTTGCTATTTGGCTCTTTGTTTTCATACAAATTTTCAATATAAGGTCGTTAAGATCTATACGATCACCGCCACAGACGTGCACGCCTACACGCTTACACATGAAAGTGGAAGGGTTTACTTTTTTCCCTTATCGAACTGAAAAACTCTCAATTTTCCGATAATAAATATATGGAGGAGTTGTTGAGGCGTGTATGCTTGGTACACATATACGTTTCAACAACTCATACATATATGAATAGTTAGCTAGGTCAGCTAAGATAGGTCGCGATTTTGCATGCAACAGGCTACAGCCAAGCCGAGGTATGCCGTGCACCCTTGAGCTGGTTGCCAAAATAAAATCGGCTGAGTGCCTTAAGCGCTCGCCTTAGTAGACCGGTGAAGCTGTTAAGACCTTGCTGGGTCAATAGCGTAGTCATTTCGAAAAAAAAAGGTCTTTAAGATTTTAGAAAATATAATGCTTAACAAAGAGAAATATAACAAATCATAATGGAATTGTAGTCAAAGAGTAGTTATATACGAATCAATATATCAAGTTAAGCAACGATCACTTACTTTGGCACCAACGTCTTTTTAAGTGTTTGCTTGTCACGCGACCTCTGCATTACTGTTCGTACATACTATAAAAAAAATTAGTTACCGTCGTTATAAAGTTTAGACACAATACATTAATTTACTAATCAATGATTAGTCAGAGAGTATTTTACATTTAGTAGTCTGGTGAAGCTGTTAAGAACTTGCTAGGTTAATAGCGTAGTAAGTTCGAGAAAAAACATTTGACATTGTATACGAATTCAAAGAAATCATTTCTTTAATCATCAATTACTGAAAAAATCTATAAAGTTTATTCAAATTTTCAGTAGCAACGTAACTAAGTTTTGATAATTAACCTCAAGTTATTTCGTTAAGTAAAAAATAAAAGTGTAGTTAAATTTAATATAATAACTATTTCAGTAAAAAAAACGATAAGTTAACACGAACGAATGAGGTGAAAACAGATTGGCTATCTGAGGGATTGAACTGGAGTAATTCTACTAAATACGGAATGGTAACTTTAAAATGGAAACAGAATTAATTATCCTTTGAAAGGCCCAATTGTTGTACAAAAGTAATCCTGTACCAAATCCTTAATGCAAAACAATGATAAACAATTGTAACAGCTGATCAGTAATATACGTTAGATGTTGAACTCAATTATATGATTATTCTCTACAATTACGTCATCGGCATTGAAAGAAGGGAAGTATCTATATATTAATACGTGAAGCAAAACAATTGTACCCCTTTTAACCTATTTCCCGTCAACATGTGAACTTGAAATTTGGCATAGTTAAAGTTTATATGGCGGAGAAGTGCAGAAAGCTGTTTATTTCATATAAAATGCATTAGAAGTACATTAAATTAATTAAAATATGCACTACTCACACTACTAGTAAATGCTATTTATTAAGCCGACCTAAACTCGATACCGGAATCGTAGAAGTAGATATAAAATCCCATAAGTAAAAGAAATACCGTGTATTCGTAAAGTATCTTATTCTGTACTAACACAGAAATAGTGCGAACAAAATGGACAAATGCATTCGATAAATGTATTTTCAATACAAAATTGATGTTACGGTGTCTTGTTTGTACGGTGTGAATTGATGTCTCATCAAGTTATAAAACTGCTGATAACGATTATCAAAGGCAGAAATAATAAATTTATTGTAATACTGTAGACACTTATGTTCGTGTTATATTAGTGGGCATAGGTATATTTTTAAATGATATCATACTAGGCTATAGCGTTACTAATTTCAAATAACCATGAGATTATTTATACTCATGCTAATTGTTGCATTGTTGGGGTAGCTTTCTCAAGGCTCGCTTGAGTAGCTGCAATCCTCAGTTTAAAAATCTGTTGCCGAGCACCTATTTGTAATCTTGTTTTAGAACCTTTTCTTTTCGAAATGACAATTCTATTGACCTAGCAAGATCTTAACAGCTTCACCGGACTAATAAGGCTATCGGACAATTTTATTTAACAACTATCTCAAGGATGCACAGCACGCCTTGGCTTGGAATGTTGCATTATTCATGTAATTCACGACCTATCTAAGCTACCCTAAGGTAAGCTACATATTCATACTTATATGAGTTATTGAAACATATATGTGTACCAAGCATATACCTCAACAACTCGTATATGTATTTTGTGTCGGATAATTTTTCTAAACTATTTCAGTTCAATAAAGGAAAAACAACAATAAAACCCTTCCGCCTTCATGTGTAAGCATGTGTGCGTGAACATGTGTGGAGATGGTATGTTTTTTTTTTCGAACTGACTACACCATTGGCCTTACTAGGTCTTCACAGCTTCACCGGACTACGAAGAGTAATGTTGTTGCAGTGTTGTAAGGTTTTGTCACTGTATCACGCGAGTAGCGTATGTTTTAGTAGCTGTATTTAAAAACCAATAGCCTTCTAATTTAAGCGGTTTCTCATCTTAGACCACATCATGATCTTACATCAGGTGCGGTTGTATTCATACGCTAAAACCTGTAAGTATAAGAGAAGTAATAGCTTCTTGAAAATTCATTGAGTATTAGAAATTTAACTGAGTTCAAGACTATTCATATCCGAGAAACATTTAGATTAATTTATTTGTTAAGGAACGAATATACATAGTGTAACAAAGTTTTGTAGTAAATTGTTAACATCGACTTACAAGTATTATTATTTGCAATATTATGTTCCACTCTGTGACTAATTTTTTCTTTATCCCACCACCCTTCTTCGAGTAACAGGTAGATGGAGGATACAGAATGCTATGAGCAGTATATTTTGCAAGATTACACTTTATTTCGTTGCACGAGAATCGAATGCATCAGTAATGTAATCCTTGTTTCCCATTACCCCAGTTTTGCCTCGAAAGCGAGTTTTGCAAAAAAATATTTTGTGTTAGATGCACGTGTTTCGGCTAGATTAAGAGTTTTTGTTAGTTTGCAAGTGTTTTGTTGTTGTCGTTCTCTTTTCTTTTTAAGTAGGCTCGTAAGTCTGGTAACCACCTGTTGCATGAGTTACACCTGATAGTTTACGAGAGTTCGATTTCTTGAAATATTCATGTGTTGAATAGGTAAAGATGAATCAGATATAGAGCAGTACAAAACTCTATAAGACTCAGATGTGAAATCATTATTAACAGGGATATTGCGTCTTTATTAGTGCTCACGTTGCTGTATGTGGTGTTAGTCGCTTAATATTCTAACTTATTCTCTAAGAGTTTCTACTTTTGTTTTTCTTTTGAAGTTGAATATAAATTTCATTTCGGTTTCTTTTAATTAACATTTTACTTTCTTATTACATCGACCTTTTTTTGTATAATTAAGGTCTTAATTTCACATTTTTGGTGTACGATTTTTTAGTAATTATTACTAAAATAATATTAGCGTTAGGAATATTGCTAATTATTTTATGTTTTTAATTACTGACTGGTTAGTGTATACCAGCTTGTTCTCCTGAAAATGATTTCATTATTTCATTAGAATTAAATGTTTTATTTGCATTTATTATATGCTGTTTTTTTTTAGTTTTATCTCAATAACTTAAATCATAATAACATCCATCGGTTTTAAGTAATCACAGTTAAATTCTAATAGTATTTATTAGTGTTTAAAATGTTGATGATATGTACAATGGGCAACACTCTATTTGTAAGTAAAAGTTCAGACACTTCATTTAATATCCATAATGCTTGTGTAACACAAAACATGGAGACTATTAGTTTTAAATTTTATTTAACAGAAACACATTTTGGTTTAATTTAAAAATTAAAATACAAAACACATCGTAAGCCTTCACACACGTACACAAAAGCTACGGCCAGCTTACAAAAACTGCTAATCCATTTCAACACAATAAGAACCTATCAGCTGTGTAAACACAACATAACCTGCGACCGACCGTAAAAATAAAAAAAAAGATAGAAAAACGTGACGCGTCTATCGTATCCTCAATATAAGGGTGTTATTAGTAGACATCGTGATGGTAGTGTGGTTAAAATTAAAGAAATATCGATTCCATGATCCCAGGTTCGATCCTTGATAGACACCTAAGAGATATCTCTATATAAAATCTTTAAGGATCTTGGAGCTTCAAATGGCTCTGCAGTGGGTCTCTTAAAAGCTAATGTGATGTTTTTTTTAATATATAATCCTTTGACTAAATAAAATGCTATCACTAATACTAAACACATCATCTTTTGGTTTGTCCGTTTAGACGTAAATATCCTTCTGATTAGAAAATTATTGAACACATTCGAATTATTCTAAGTCCTTAGTATATTTTCTCATCAGCCTGATGAGTTCATTATATCATTATAAGGTTTATCACAATAAGTAAAATAAAGAAGAACATATATAGAAACACGAAGAGATAATCGTCTGATACAAATCTTTTAAAATTAATTCGTGACCTCCTAATAATTTTGCTTTGTGGCAGTTTCTCTCCACACAACAGTTTTATAAGGTTAACCTGCCTAGGTTTTAGTTTATATAATGGATATAAAAAAGGTAATCTTAATCTGATGCTTAAGGAGAAACATCATGAGATAATGTAAACACTTCAGAAATTAACAACTCGTAATCATTTTGTAACTCAAGCTGATCACAATAAATTGATGGTAGAAAATAAATTTAAATTTTTAATTGATGTGATTAGACACGTTAATTGTTCCCACAACAAACTCTTACACACGCTTATTTCAATTTTGTTTGTTGCAAATTTCGCATAAATATATTCATAATTAACGATATATTGGGAGAGAGAGGTAGCCGCGATTTGATAGGAGCCCACTTCTCTTCCTCTTGATGTGTTGTTACACGGGTGTATTATTTGTAGTCCGGGGAACTGTCAAGCTGTGTCCTTGCTGGGTCAATAGCGTAGCCAGATCGAAAAAAAGGTGTATTGTTATAAGCTCCTAAGAGTTGGCCTTGTCAAGATTCAAGTGCAAGTGCAAGTAAGGTAATCACAGTAATTTCAAAATCCGTTAAATAACTTGAAATTAATCACTGTATGCAAATCATCAAATCTGTATAATATTATAAAGATGAGTATGTTGCTTGGACGCGATAATCGAAGGAACTACTAGTGTAATTTGAAAAATTCTTTTAGTTTTAGATAGCACATTTATCGAGGAAGACTATAGGTTGTATATAATTACGCTGGGACCAGTGGGATCAGAGCACCAATGGAGAATGTTTCAAAATCGGGGACTTTTTTCTTTTTTAGAGCTTCCGCTGCGTACTAGCGTTAATCCAAAGTAACGTGGTAAAATAAATTCCTCGAGAACGGTGTCGCGGGCAGAAGCTAGTGATTAATGAAATTAAGACATGAAACTAAATCAAATAAACAAACCCACATTCGCAATTATAATAATAGTAAGGTTTTTACCATTATGTACACTGTCTAAGCTTTGGCTTATGCAATACAAATTTGAAAGATCTTACAATTCCGAAAATGAAGCCGATTAATTTTGTAGTATGAATTAGATTAAACAAAGTAAGTCCCTGACATGACCGTAATATGCAGAAATAAATCTACGCAGCTGTGAAACGTAAACAAACCCTAGATCTCAGGATAAGACTTTAACTGTCGCTCGTTCAACCTAGATTCAAAATAACTGTGCGCAAACTACTTAGTATGAATTTGTATATATTTTACATATATGTATATAAACTACCCATGTGCACGGCTTTTTCTTTTATACGGAGATTTCTAAAAATATGATTAGGGATTCCTATACCTTGTTCATTACGGAATGGAGTATACATAATTCAGTGTGCAGAATTTCACAAGAATCATGTCTAACCAATTTTCAGTTACCCAAATATTTATAAATAGACAAAAAATAGATTTATTGTAATATTCGCAATCAGTGTTCTTTGTAACAGATGTCTATCATAAAAATCGAAAATATATGGCTTGGAATCTTATATTAATAACAGAGATTAATAGAGTCACCTGAATGTCATCGTCAGCCTGTAAGAGATCCACTGCAGGGCCATAGACCTCTTCCCGAAGAAAGGTATGGGCGTAATCACCACACCAGCCCACGACGTATTGGCTATTTCAAACTTACAGAAATCCATAGTTCGATACTTTTCCCACATACAGTAATACTTACAAGAACATTTTTCAGGTTCAGGTTTCCTCACGATGTTATCCTTTTCACCGTCAGCCGATACTGTTACCAATTTAAATGAGTAAAAATGTACACGAATTCCCAAAAAATCTTTGGTACATGCTGGGGTTCGAACCTGCGGACATCTATATTTATCTACTTTTTTTCATACTTAAGTCGCGTCGTTATTAAAAGTATAATGATTTTAGATAGAGTGAACCGATTTTAATAAAACAAGAATTAAATCTTACTCAAAAATGTGCTTTATGATTTTCTTTGATATATTTTATCATTAATGCAGTATTTTTGCAGTGATACGTGTTCATACAACGAGAAAAACAGACATTTCTAAAATTGATTGTATGTATTTTATTTCTTATTCTTAGGCACATACAACAATCATTTTTGTAAACATCTAAAAAGCACAGACAAATTCGACTTACATTCTTATTGTATATACAGATATATAGTAAACATTTCAGGGTGTAAAGGGGTGTCGAATAACATCATAAGACTTGAGACACCCAAGCCAACCTCACCTGCACGTGGTGCACCCTGCTGAATAACGAACGAGACAATGGCGCAAGCGAGGTGGTAGGGTTTTACAGCCCGACTGGGTCGCAACCACCATGTATATGGCGAAAAAGCCCGTAATAGTGATTCGCTTCTACGGGTCGCGTTTCGGGATCAGCCTGTGCATATCCAGCTTTTTATAGGCCGGCATGATAGTGGCGACCGGCGATGGACAGTGTGTCAATCGGTGGTCGCTATTATTTTTGGATTGTACTATACTTACCATCAGGCATAGTGCAGTCACTTTGCCGTGCTACAATAAAAAAAAAACATAACACATTGCGATTAGAGAAACTATTAATTCTAAACAAACATTACAACAATGTTGACCGAGTGAAATCTTTCATTATTATTATCTCGCCACTATATTACGAAATTCGTTTACCAGTTGCAATAACAAAGCTTATCTGTCCTCTAATGGCTCTGTTCTTATCATTTAATGCATTTACAAGTGTTTTTTTATAAAACGGAGTCAGAAGTCAAAGTTTTTGTTATAGCCGATTTTGCGTAGTAATTTCACGTTTAGGGTAAAGGATTTTGTGATTGAGATTAATTACTCTTTATTGTTTAGATGTCCAAAAAAAAATTATTTAATAAGTAATTCCAGTGCAACGTAACTTTCATCTAAAATGCATAAAGACCACAATTGTATGCTGTAAATATGAACCTAATATGTAAACATAAATTCAACGAATACCGAAAGGAAGTGTTAGACGGGATTCTGGAATCTCATGTAGTGGATTTTATATTTTCTTAATAATCTTGTGTTATTTGGCTCTATATAAGGATATCAGTAGCGTTTTACATAATGTAGTTCGGTTATTGTATATAAGTGAAGTGAATGGAAAATAATATCACGGAACATGGATTACGACTCGTCACAAAAACACCCTAGAAAGTTCTATGGTATTATATAGAACTCATTTTTCAATAAGTTTGAAGACTAAAAAATAATTCGAATAGATACAAAATTATATTAAATACTGGTTACCCGCTTCGGCTTTGCACTAATGTAGTAACGAGGAAAATAACAACAAAACAACCACTTACTATACAAATATGTAATGACATTTTTGAAGATTTCCCTACTGTTTTGTGCCTTACTTACTTTTTTTTTATGCAAATGTTTTAACTATAATATGTCACTTTTCCATAGGATTATTAATCATTTTCTTACATACGAATCTTGTCCTGCCAATTTTTTTTTCGAACTGACTACTCTATTGATCTAGCAAGATCTTAACACCTTCACCGGACTACATTGATAATAATTATAATGATAATTGATTTTTATTTATATAGATAATGTACATACTATAAATAATGTAGTCTAGATTTATATAAAGTACTAAATTTTAAGTTTGCAATACAGTCATGATTAGAAAATAACGAGATTAACTCACTAAAATTCAGTTAATTACTAAACCAATATACCTATTTCTAATACTATATACAGCGGTAGACAGTAATCTATTTTAATATTATTAAATGTATTTGTAACAGGTAATCTTGGGAAATATTGATTTGAGATTTTCACATTAATACAAATTACATTATACTAAATGTTATTTTTATTTGATATTGTATTTAAATAAAAAAATACCGTATAAAAGGGGTACAAATCAAGAAAAAGTAAGGTTATTACTTATTAAGAAAACATTAAACACCTATATATAAATTATGTATAATAATAATGACAAATTCGTAGCACATGACAATGCAAGCCCTCATGTACTTCATGTGACATATTTCTATGTAGCTTCTGCCCACCACTTAGTCCGCGGGGAATAGTTATTTTGGGCTAACACTAACATGCAGCGGAAACTCTCGAAAGAAAAGAAACCTCGATTTTGAAACATTCTTCATAGATGCTGCGCTCCTATTGTTCTTAGTGTACCTAACACTGAAAGAATTTTTCAAATCGGACCGGTAGCTCCTTAGATTAACGCGTTCAAACAAATAAACTCTTCAGATTTATAATATTAGTATAGAAGTCTAGATATATTTTATAACGTGAGCTACGTATTGTAATAAAAAGATTGCTAACATATAAATATGAGAACGGAGTACCCGCAATGTATTCTATAAATTCTAAAATATCAGTTAAACTCTCTGGTTCGACTATAATGTCCTTTACCCTCAAAAAGGTTATCGCGTGTCCACGACAAGTCCAGACTTGGCTCCGATTGAGTTTGTTTATGTTTTTTGTGCTGTTCCGAGTAAAGTTTTTTTGCTTCATCGTAGTAAGTAGGTAAGGAAGGTTCTCGATTTTTTATGTGATCAGATTCAAGTTTTGATGGGAAGTATTTAAAAGGTTGAAGATTTGAAGGAGTATTGTTTCGTGTTTTTTTTTAATTTTAAATACAGGTTTTCCTGGTGTACTTAAATTAAATTAGCCTATAGATTTTTACGTTTTCATTAATAAGTTATAGATTTTTGTAAATCATACAATTTATACTTGTATACATGGCAATAAATAATTTTAATCCATACTAACATTATTAAAGTCTGTTACGCTTTCACATTATAGCTCTTTACCCGAATCATTGTGAAATTATATATATATGTTTTGATGAGGTTCAAAAAAGTATATAGTGTACATTTAATTATCAAAAGATCCACATTACCTAACGTGAATGAAGAAACGGACAAACGCAAACATTATATAGACTGCCCTCTACCAGAAGACCGAAAGAAAGTATAGATTGTGTAATATCGTCTGAATAAGTAAAGATTATAATACCACATCCTGGGAGCCGTGAAATTATAATTTTCGAACCAAAACCAATATTGGCCAAAAATTCCCTCTATATCTAGACACGCGGCAACTTTTTTTTTTCTCGAACTGACTACGTTATTGAACTACCGAGGTCTTAACAGCTTCCAAAAGTTAATAGAATGGCTAGCGCGTGCTACCATGTGTAAATATTACACGAACTATTTGGAAATTGGGGCCACTTTTCTATATCTCAAAAACTATTTCATATAAACATGTCCAATTTGGCTCAAATATTGAGACTTGCGAGATACATATGTGCTACAAATAGTCAGACCTTAGGCTTCAATAAAGTATCCTAAGTTATAAGATGCAATGATATTTTAAGTTATTATATTTTATATTGTTATAAACATATTACAGAACATACCATTGAACTTGGCACCCAGTTATATGTCACTACTTTTGTCGTAAAAGTTAACAATAAAGGCATATATCATAATAATGAACATGGCTTTCATTTCACATATATTTCGAAAAATTTATAAAACCTATATAAGACCACTCCTTGAATATTGCTTCCAGGTATGGAGTCCCTACTTCCAGAAAGATATAAACCTTCTAGAAAGTGTGCAAAGGAAAGCCACAAAAATACCGCAATCCTTAAGGAAAAAATCATATGCCGACAGATTGAACGCACTGCACCTGACTACTCTCGAAGAAAGACGCCTTCGTGGTGACCCCATAGAAACATACAAAATAGTGACTCATAAATACAACCTACCATACTTACATGAAATGTATATTTTAAGAGACACATCAAGATCTACAAGAGGAAATCAAACTAAAATAATATAAACATTTTCACACAAAACAATTGCCCACAATTTCCTCAGTAATAGAGTGGTACTAAACTGGAATCGATTGCCTGACGAAATAGTATCTGCTAATTCTGTACACACCTTTAAAAACCGACTCGACAACTGGCTCCGGACTAATAAACTCACTTTAATAAGTAACCATTTGCAATGATCAAAACCCGACACAGTATGATATAGACGTATCGGCAATTATGCTGCTTGTCTATTAACCATAAATAAATAAATAATGTATTTTTGATGGGATAGTATGTTTCCCGGATGTAACAGCATAGGCCTAGCATATGTTAATACATTTAGTTATTAATTGTGCAATTTGAATGAGATCTATTTCTAAGTATGGCTTGTTTAAACTACTTACTTAGATTTTCAACTTTTAATAAAGCTGTAGGTGGTAGGAGCCACGCTGTAGCTATCACTGGCTTTAGCATGAAGGAGTCGGCTCACCCGAGCTAGTACCACCCTCTCACAGAAAAACGACGTGAAGTAACAGTGCTTGCATTGTTGCGTTTCGTTCGTCAGTGAGAGCGCTGGAGGCCCACTTCTCCCCACCTTCCCCCTCTCCTCTTCCCTTCCTCTCCCCCCACCTCAGACTGTCAACGCATTTGCGACTGCCCTAGTGTCGCTGGTGTCTATATCTATGTCTCTGTTTGGTGACCCACCGTTTACCTCCTATAAACAAAAAAAAGCTATGTTCACTTTTTTAACACTTTCTCCCAGATTTATATAATATTAGTTGTGTTCATGACTTCGTTTGTGTAGAATTTTATGTGCAAAAACATTGTAGCCCGGTGAAGCTGTTAAGGCCTTGCTAGGTCAATAGCGTAGCCAGTTCGAGAAAAAAAAATAGTGAAAAAACAGTAGTGATTAATAAAGTCATTTGAATGTAATAAGCTTAGTTACTTATCTACTTCTCTCTTGTACTTATTTGGGTCGTAATTAAAATTACAATAAATCGTGATACACGGAACCGATTGTAGTGAATTTTACTTGAAGATATGTATGCTTTATGATTTTGTTGGAATATTATTATGCACGCAGTATTTTAGCAATGAACAAACAAACAGACAGACATAAATAAAATGAATAAAATGTATTTCATTAGTAACTCCTAGACATCTGCAACATTTTTTTCTTACAAAAATGTATAAAGTACGGTCACGTTAGATTTAGGTACATATTAATTAGGAGTCCGGTGTAGCTGTTAAGACCTTGCTAGGTCAATAGCGTAGTCAGATCGAACAAAAACATGTATAGAATATTTAGTGTACGCTAATGTATGAGGAATTATTGTATGTGTAACCTCTAGTTTGTGAAATCAGTGACTTACTCGAGATAGGTTGTTACACTAATAACACATATACCCCTCAAGCTGGTGGAGAATCAATCTCGGAAATCTTACCAACGAGCCATTCGTTATCTCTGCGAATGGCTGATAGAAAACAACCCTGACAAGATTTCGATGATAACAGCCCAAGTCAGCCCAGGCCCAGAAGTGACCCACTTTAGTACCCTTAAACTTGCAAAAAAGAAAACGTAATCAGGCCTGACTGTCAGCATAAGATGTATTCTTCTTATATCTGAAAAAACGACACCGGTTGATATGTCGCTGTTTACGCGAAGAACTTATATTGATAACATATAATGCAAAGTTCCCACGACTTTCACCATCAGAACCAACGTACTATGACGTCGTTTGCGAGTGCGGTGAATTAAAACGTCAAGAATTATACGTATTTGTAAAATAGCAGGTGCGCTATGGACTACGTAATCTCACACTATTCCTTTTAATTTACTGAAAAACCCCTTATGATATAGAGTTGTATTTACTGTGATTATGTATCATTATAGTGTGTTAATGACTTTATAATTATGTAACGACAAAAGTAATTGATCCACTAATTGTATGTCTCAAAGTCGACAATAGTAAAGCTAAAGTATTGTCCACCTAAGTATCTAAACCATATCAGCGACATTTTTTTTTAATGGTAATGTATTTTATTATTTGACAAGTCATATTATACTATATTTTTATTAAATCTACTCGGTAAAAAATTACCAGCAGCAATAATGAATTGGACAATATTTGTCGTGTATACAAAAAATAATTCAAGAGAAGACCAACAAGTTTATTTCAGTCATAATTATAAATACAACAATATATTTATCGGACTGCGCTAAAAAAAGATAATGTAATTGTAGTATGCGCATTAAAGGACTTACAGCCATTGTTTGCAAAGTAATCTTTTCTCCAGGAATGTGTTAAACATATGAAAGTTTTTTTTTGTGTGTTCTAAGTATATAGCAGTAAAACTAATTAACTGTTAAGGTAAATGGTTTCAAAAATATTTAATGACAAAAATATACAGAAGAACCAGAGTCTTCGAAAATAAAATTTTCAAGGCTTAAAATCTCAAAACTATCTTATCTACACTAATAACATTTTCACAGTCTGTTGTATAAGCGATGTAGCTTAACATATAAGGTCTCGTATACATTCATCTGAATTGTGGAAGAGACGTACACTGTGTTATATTAATTATAACGTTCCAAAATTAATATAAAGAAAAAATACGCACGAATATTCAATTAAATGTACAACTCCTTCTTTCATGTAATTAAATAAAACCTCAATTTTTTTGGGAACATGTCATTTGTTTTTCTGTATAAATATGAATTGGATTAATTACAGCTATCATTTTCTTTTATTGTTATTTTAAAATGTTATACAAGTCACTTTTTAATATCAATAATGTTTTTTTTATATCAAAGGAAGGAAACGAACAGGTGGGTCACCTGATGTTAAGTGATCACCACCGTCCATAGACACTAGCAACACCAGGGGAGTTGGGAGTGCGTTGCCAGCCGGTATATGGGTGATAAGGAAAGGAAAGAAAAGAAAAGGGGGAGGGAGGAAAGGAGGTGGGCCTCTGGTGCTCTCACTGACCGAACGAAATGCAACTATGCAAGCACTGTTACTTCACGTCGGTTTTCTGTGAGAGGGTGGTACTACCCCGGGTGAGCCAACCCATTCATTCTGAACCCAATTATAACTTCAGCGTGGCTCTACCACCTAGAAAATGTATGTTTGTTCACGTGTAAAAACGTGTTTAAACTTCAGTCTAGTATTCTTGTAATTATTATTTTTGTCTATATGATTGTTAGCTATTACCTTTTTTTGTACTTATGAATAAACAAACAATTCAACATGCTTACGTACAGCTCTATGTGATTACAAACCACGGTACAATGAACTCGCGAACCGTACTGGCACTAATCTGTGCACATCAGATGGACTGCAATTTGTTAACTTACCGGACATATAAGCCCACGTGAAGTACGCGACGGTTACCGTCAGTAATTTAACGGCAATTTTTAATACTTAACGAAATTATACTTCAACACTGATGCTATCTTGAGATGAGATATCAAACACTAATCTCGGATAGTTTAATTTTACAGAATTTTATTACCTGGACATTGATTAACTCGTGGTTACATTCGTTTCGTATAACCAAGCAGATTTGTGAACACCATATATACTGTAAAAATGTGTTATATTGAAAATCTTGTCTTTATTAGACTTCAGTTCAACATAAAACAAATTTAAAACCTAATTTTAATTATATATACAATAACTTAATAACCTCAATAAATAAATCTAATCCTCAAAGTTTCGACATAAGGAATCTTCCTCTATCTAGATTCTTGTACAAAAAGTCGAATTACACAATTTATCCACCAATTTACAATTAGCTTATTAATTTGACATCTCATGTATTGTTGTCGTGAATTTGTTATGTTTAGAAGCAATGATGGCTCAGTTAATTTGCTGACACAGTGTCAATGGACGTAGGTTCGAATTCTTGCAACTGAGTCGGAGGCTCCTGTAAAAGAAAACATAGTGATGAAATCATAGTATCATGATAAGGCTTCTTTTAAGGTCACCTACTTAACTATGATCTTCGAGTTGAAAATCTGCCCTGAAACACCTGTTGGTGTGTTTCGTCAACTACACTTAAGAGCTAGTCACTCTATGTTTAGTGTGCTTACCATCATAAACCAACAAAAAAAGTCAGTGAGAACTCTCGTTTCCTATAACCGAAAATATATTTGTGAGATACATAATAACAATGCACCAGTCAAATTCTTACCATTTAATTTTATTTAAATTCACCCGGGAAGCTTATACAGAACAACAAAATAAATCTCCCTTCTAACAACAATATTATTTGCCCTCTATTAATGACTAATTATATCAATTACAGTTACACTACATCCTACGATTAAATTAGTACAGCCTGTAGTAACAACATCATGTGGGCTGAAAATCTCTGACGCTCTCTCATTGTCACTAAAATAAATGTCGAATGACTGAGAATCGAACGCTTTTCGCACTCAAAAGCATGCAAAGCCGAGTGCAATATAAATAAGCATTAATATTTAATACGGTAATGGAAAAGAGTCGTAAATTCATGTAAATACGATTGACATCGGCTGAAAAGCCTCCACAGGTTATGTCGCTGTGCTGTTATCCAATATGATATGATTTTATTTTTTTTTTCTCGATCTGACTACGCTATTGACCTAGCAAGGTCTTAACAGCTTCACCGGACTACTAAGGCGAGCGCTTAAGGCACTCAGCCGATTTTATTTTGGCAACCAGCTCAAGGGTTTCATTTCTACCATAGTATGCCTATACTAATATTATAAAGAGGTAAAGTTTGTGAGTTTGTGACATTGTGACGTTGTAGGGGGTAATCTCAAGAACTACTGGTCCGATTTGAGTAATTCTTTCAGTGTTATATAGCTCATTCATCGAGAATGGTTATAGGCTATATATCATCACGCTAAGACAAATAGGAGCGGAGCACAGATGAAAAATGTTTCAAAATCGGGATGTTTTTCCTTTTGAGAACGCGAGCGAAGTCGCGGGCAGAGGCTAGTTGGGTTATATAAAGAGATATATTACGATATAGTATATACCATAGTTTTCCTATAGAATTTACTGTTTAAATTAATTACAGACTAGCTGTGCCCGTGGCTCTGTTCGCGTGAAGGATATGAAAGTAATGTTTAGTAGACCAAATTAGGCCCCCCTCGTCAGCGGCTCAAGCTTAGTTCCGTTCCCTCGGCGTGGAGCCCTTGAGTACGCTACTCGCGCGATACAGTGACACAAAATCTTACATCACTGCAACAACATTACACATATCACCCTCACGCACGTGCACGCATACACGCTTACACATGAAAGTGGAAGGGTTTTGTTTCTTTCCCTTATCGAACTGAAATAGTTTGGAAAATTATCCAATACGAAATATACATAAGAGTTGTTGAGGTATGTATGCTTGGTACACATATATGCTCCAACAACTCATATATGTATGAATAGTTAGCTTAGGTCAGTTCAGATAGGTCGCGAATTGCATGTATCAGGCAATAGCTCAAGCCGAGGTGTGCCGTGTACCCTTGAGCCAGTAGCCCAAATAAAATCCTGCTGAATACTGCAGGCACTCGCATTAGTAGTCCGGTGAAGCTGTTAAGACCTTGCTGGGGCAATAGAGTAGTCAGTTCGAAAAAAAAAAATGTTTAGTATATATAGAGGTTGAATTCATTTCATAAATAATATCTAGGCTAAACAACTTTTTACTATATTATTTATACGTATAGAATATAAATTTTAAGTGGCTGTACTTTTTCCATCGTAAAAAAAAAGTTGTGTCTAGAAATAAGTAATAAATGACATGTCTGTCTGTTTGTTTATATGAACACGCATCACTGCTAAAGTACTATATTTACAATAAAATCTCACTAGTCGTAAAGCATATTCTCGAGAATAAAGTAGTCTTCGTTTTATTAAAATCGGTCCACTCTCTCGAAATTAATTGTAATTTGAATGACGGCTCGAGTTAAGTACGAGAGAAAAGTAGATATTCACTGTTTTTTTTATAATGGGTTCCACGCGGACGTGGTCGCGGGCACAGCTAATCTACATATAAATATGGCTTCTTATTAGGTTCCTCTTTATAGTAGCTATTGACAAGCTTTAGTGTTATTTAAAAAAAATAGAATTTATAAGGTTTTTAGGCGTTTCAAAACAATCACGTCTGTTGTTGTGAATGATCGTGTGGCCTAAGATGGCGACACGAAAAATTCATAGGAAGACTTAGTTTTAAGTTCTCGAGAGCCTTGAAATGTCGGCTATTATAAAAACCGTACGAGAACTGTATGGTACAAATAATCGATAATTACCAATTGAAAAATTGATAATTCCTATATGTTAAATTTTAATAATATCGAAATGGACTAATTAAAATTATTATTGTAAATATTAATAGCCCTCGAACAAACATTGTCTGTCGGTATTTTCGGCTAATTAAACCTTCACAGAACCACCGCTAATGACATTATTATAGCATATTTCTAGCTAAAACTGATAATAATTGTAGAATAAACAGCAATAATACTAATTACCCTTATCAAAATTAGTGTATCATAGAATATTTGGGGATTCACCGTTAAATTACATTTTTGGCGTTATATGTTAATCAAATGTTTAAAATATTATAATAATAGTTATGTCAAATGCGCAGGACAGGGTATTCCCTTAATATATGTTAAATTAGTGGGAATCCCCAAATAAGTTGTTGCAATAACTTTCCAAGTTTTGTAGTACTCATGAGGAGTAGTGTATTTTATGTTTATTAATAAAAATGTAAATTTATTGAGATTTCCGTAATGAAAATCTGGCTGCTTTGCGGAGGTGACTACGAAGTATTGATTTTTTTTTAAATGGAAACCTATTAATATTGAAAGCATAAATCATTGTTAAAGGTTCAATGTACCTGTAGTTAAGCATTGTTTACCAAAGTAGTTTTGTTCTAATTATTATAGTACGGAAAAACCGTGAATATGTACCATTTTTTAAAGCGCGTCCTTAAATCTTTGAAAGTCGCATTATATTCTCACAGAAGAGAAAGGGATACCTTGAGTTTACAAAGCTTAGGGCGACATCAAACATAAATCCGCCATAGAAAATATCTATAGAATTTACATTTATTTTTATGTAATTAATAATTAGCATTCACGGTTAAGATCGTTGAAGTTAGTAAGTAATTCGGAATGAATCATAAAACCCCTTCGCGTACACTGTACAGTATACACAACAATCTCCAATTTTCCACAGTGCGCTTATAATTCTCGATACAACCTTAAATTGTAATCCACCATGGCAGCTACTGTTGATTTCACGGCATCGTGCCCATCTCGCCCTTCATTGTCATTTAACAATATATTCACTAGTGTTGGACGGTTTATTCTGTTAAAAAATCAAAACTTATTTCTTTAATTCGATTAAGAAATGAACGTACGAATCCTTTTTGAAAAAAACACATTACACAATAAAAAACTTACCAAGGTTTGCCTGCGTAATGGTAATCAACGAGTGATTTGAAAACTGAAGAAATTTAAATTTAAAAAAATCAAAAATAAATAGTAATTAGAGATTACCAGACCGAGTTTAAAGTTGAGGAATACATAGAAGCTTAAAATGAAAAATAAAAAACCAGAGGGTTTTACATATATTTAAAACTCGATTTGAAGTTTAAAATTCAAGTCTTTATAAAAAAATTCGAAACATCTTTGTTTTTTTTTTTTCTATAAAGGACATGTAAAACAAAAATTAAAAAAGATTAGATTTGGACAGTTTTATATATTATAACATTTTCATTTACAAGACACTTTCATGACAGTTTATAGACCAACAGACCTCTAAAATGACTACTTGCGCCATCTATTGACACGTTTACTGCAACTAAATTTAAATGCGTAGAATTAATACGATAAAACTAGTATAAGAAGTAAGTACGAGAGAAATAAAAAAAAATATACTACTTTACTTTCAATAAGTTGAGAGGTGAGTATTATGGTATAATTGATTTTAAATAGAAACCCATGAGATCAGATAAACGCCACGATTATAACCTATTACACAGTAGCATCCACCTTAATATTAGTATTACACAGTACTGCTAAGTTCTAAATATATTTTACATATATATGCCAGCTCTTACATACATGTAAAATTACCAGGTAAATCTCTAAATGTGCTGAGTCATATAATTTGCCTTATACATTTCATAACAAAGAATCAAGTTCACAGTCATGCATTCTGCATTCAGAACAATGTTGCCAGATGCACAGTAAAACCGAAAAAGTCTATTTTTTTGTTAACTTTAACGTTGATTATCGAATTACTACTGAGATATCTTCGAATTAATATTTAATTAGTAGATTAGAATTGAAGTAATACATACATTTATGTCCAAGGTTTCTGTGATGGTAGAATAAACTAACTACTTAGGACTAACACTAAATATAATAACAGTTTCATATATAAAGGGTTGTGGTATTTATTAGCGTAATAGAAAAAATCAATTTTAAGTTGACAGGCGGGAATAAAATTATTAAGTAGATCGGATACTAAGCGGTGTATTTATTGGCTTTTTAAACCTGAAGTTTAATAGCTTTTCTATTGAGTCACAACATAATGACGCGCATATTAACTTCCTTAAACGTCGTTTTAATCTATTTTCTATGTAGGCTTTATCTTCTTTAGTTTTAATCAATTGGAGACTTCTCATCAAACCCCCAATCTCATGAAAAATAAGCAAGTGAAAGACCCCCCCACTCCCCTTTTGCTGCTTACGTAACACTTGTACGTTGCTTATGTAACATTTGTTTACCCCAAATCGACGTCTTTTTTATGTCATAGGAGGCGAACAAAACAGATGAGTTACCTGATGTTAAATGATCACCGCCGTCCATAGACACTTGCAACACCAGTGGAGTCGCAAGTGCGAGAGGAGCAGGGAGGGGCGAGGGGATTGGAGATGGGCCTCCGGTACTCTCACTGACCGAACAAAACAATACAAGCACTGTTACTTCACGTCGGTTTTCTGTGAGAGAGTGGTAGTACACCGGGCGAGCTTACCCAGTCATGTTGCTGAAACCAATAATAACTTCATCGTGACTCTGCCACCTACAAAACGTTGCAGCTGTCACCTACTTATAGATAAGAAATAATAAAACTTTGGGTAATAAGTTGTTACCTGGCAACCCTAAACATATGTCGATCGAATAATTGAACACGTTGAATGTAGGTCAACACAAGACACAACGTAAATACAACTTTGTGCTACAAAAGGATTGAGCATCTATGTACATAAATATGCATTTAACATGCATAATGTACAGATACTTATCTTTTCTTTCCATTTTTTTTTTCTTTCATTGAAATTGCAAGCTTTTTTTTATAAGTGTCATAGATAGTAATTACGTCTGCTCTTTTGATGACTCACTTCGATTGCATAGAATTTAGCATGAAAGAATTAGCTGTTATGAACACTGCTTCTTTAGTTTGTAGTATTTAAACGGCAACCATTTTTTTAAAATAGTATTCTCAATTACTCTTTATAATATCAGCTATACATCAGCGAAAGTTCTATCGAAATCTATAGAACCGTTTTGGAGTATAATTGGAACAAGCATACAGATAAAAAAAATTAAATTGGTTTTTGTTACGAGTCCCTTATATATTTTCACATCAATTTTTTTTTAAAGCTGTTGCTTTCGTATTACAAATATACACTTTTTTATTAATGTATGTACATTTGCTTCAAATTAGTTGCAAATGGACAAGCTTTAAAATGCAAATACTAGAAAAGATTCCTTTAAAAGAATTCTACAAACTTGCTGTGAGTTTTGTCTGCACTGTGAAGTGAGGATTACAACGGTCGACCTCCATACATCACTGAAAAAAGCGGCCATCGTGGCATATTTAGGAGTATCGTATACAAGGCTTAGTCGCTATATCTAGAAACCAAGAGGAAAGGTAGGGAGTTATATTTGGCTGGATTGTAATCTAATACCTTTAAATAAGCGATTCTTGTATATTTTTATATATTCAGGATCTCGGAAACGGCGTCATCTATTTCCGTGAAACTTACATAATATGTAAGTAGTTTCGGGGACGATAAATCGATCAGCTAGATTTTATTCATAAAAAACTTTTTATCTTAGTTTTCAGGCAATGAAAAAATATAGCTAGAATATAAAGGTAAATTTCGCCGCCGCTGTAAAAACAAAAATAGCTCCGATGGAAATCGATTGCTTCGAAAATCCGTGTAACCCTAGTTCGAATCCGAGTGACAGCAGAGGAGATATGTATATATATATATATTTTTTTTTGTAGAATTTATTTTATAAGGCAAACCTAACAGTTTATTTTTTTAAAGAACAGAGCTAGGCTTGGTCCCCCTGGTACTAATCATTTAAACTCTTCAAATGTTTTTTCCTTTAATTTGTTGCATTATAACCTAAAGCTATTAGGTTATTATTAGCTACAACTGTCGTTTTTTTTGGATTGAATTATACTGCACTCATGTTATAAAAAATAAAATAAAAAGAGTTGAAGATGTCTATAAAGGGGAATAAAAATTTCTTTATTTAAAATCAAAACACAATTAAGACGAATCTAATAACACTTAGGTACACAATATAATTAATCATTTTATCTCGACAATATGTGTTTAGGAAATAAATATACGAAACACTAAAGAATACATTCATCTTCTAAATAATTAAAATAACTTAAAGTATTAAAACTTGGCATTCCAACATGTTTTAGAGAAATAATTACTAATTCAGAAAACCTTACACAAACTTGAAAGTTAGATAAGCTAGTTGTAAAATAATAAAAAAACCCTATTTGAAGGTACACGATACGGTAAAATTTTATTATAAAGTAGTACAATAAATTAATTCAAGGATTTTGTAAAGCAGGATGAAGGTTTATTAGTATTAATCATGTGAATATCCATATTTATACTAACAACTCGCGAATCCGTCGGAGTTAAATTACAATATGAAACTTAGGAAAAAATATTGTCTGGAGCCACCTAGTGGAATGTATCAAAATAGGTAGTTAGCTTCTCTTAATATAAATTTCCAATGCATTTCTGAAAACCATTTCTATTTTAACTAGTTTTTCCAGTATCTTTCTCTTTGTGTCTTTCGGTACAATCACTCTCAAAAGTACCTTATACAATTTCCTATTCTATTCCAAATTCCATTGCGTTCGTTCCAGATATTTCTTCTTCTTCTTTTTCTTGTTTTGGCTCCGCAGAAGCAGTTGCCAGTGTCAATTTTATCTTTCAATGGACGTTATAGTAAAATAATATTATAAGCGTCGTGTGATTATTTCAATATTCTAGCTAACAAGATGGTGGATCCCTTGTTAGAACCTTCCAGGGAGTTTTTCTGGCATCTCAAAATGTCATGCTTCGTGGTATTATTTTCCACTCACTTCACAATAAACTATAAACTAACTATATTACGTAAAACACCACCAAATTTACAAAATATAGAGTCAATTAACACAAGATTACGAATAAAATATAAAATCCACTATATGAAAGTCTAAAATCCCGGCTAAAACTCCCTTTCATATATTTATTTGTGAAAAGTAACAAACATATAATTACTTGTATTTATATTGTTAGAGAGTATTTAAGCATGTAAAGTGTGGAATGATTACTAGGCTATCATAAAAAAATATCAGGTAGTTTGGTGCAGTTTTTTATATGCTATTGTCGAGGGTTGAGTTATTTAAGGAACTCATTGTGGTTTTGTTACTACTTAGAGTATACTACTACTATTTAGATTGACGGGAGAAAGCGGAAATGTCGTAACTTTCATTTTAGGTTAAATTCCTTTTTACCATATTCTTGTATAAAAAAATACCGTTTCGAATGTACTGGGTATCGCTTTCGTACGATTCAATTTTTCGTCGATATGACCTTCGTTTTCTGCCTAGTTATAATATATATACTTTACAACTAATAATATATATATATATATATATAATATATAACTAATATACTACACAACAAAAAAGTTTTAGTTTTGAAATAGTTTTTTGGCTCTGGTGTAAAGTTGGATTTTTCAAGTTTCGACAATTCTGCTTTCTTCCGTCGATATTATTTGCCTGCGGCTTTGTTCGCATTAATATAGATTTGACCTATTCCCCGGAAATATTACTTTTCCTAGATTAAAGGAATCCTATGGCTTCTTATGTACCTCAAATAATGTGCATGTTAAATTTGATGATGACCGCTAGAGTAGTTAAGCCATGAAAGCGCGTCAAAGAAACAAATTCATATTTGTAACATTACTCATTATAGAGATTTATAGTCTCAGGGTTATAAACTTTGTTTGTTCTATTGGATCTCCATAATTACTTTTTTTTTTCGAAATGACTACGCCATTGACCCAGCAAGGCGCTTAAGGCACTCAGCCGATTTTATTTTGGCAATCAGCTCAAGGGTGCATGGCGCACCTCGGCTTGGCTGTTGCCTGTTGCATGCAAAATCGCGACCTATCTTAGCTAATCTAGCTAACTATTCATATATGTATGAGTTGTTGAAACGTATATGTGTACCAAGCATACACGCCTCAACAACTCCTCCATATATTTATTATCGGAAAATTGAGAGTTTTTCAGTTCAATAAGGGAAAAAAAAGTAAACCCTTCCACTTTCATATGTAAGCGTGTAAGCGTGCACGTGTGTGGGGGTGATCGTGTAGTGTTGTAGCAGTGATGTATATTTGTGTGTCACCGTATCGCGCAAGCAACGCACTCAAGGGCTCCCTACCGAGGGATCGAACCTAGGCTTGAGCCGCTGCCGTGGGAGGCCTAATCGGGTAGACCAGAATTACTGATTCAATTACCTTTTCACTAATAATAATCTTCACTATACTTGAGTGACACAGTTTTCTTATTAACCAGCGGGCACGTTGGACGGTGTTTCGCTCTGATAATAAAAAAAACCTTGACAAATTATATGCATACACATTTTTCGTGAATCGCTTTATCTGTTGGTGAAAACCGCACGAAATTCCGTTCAGTAGTTTTAGAATATCGGGAACAGACAAACAGACAGACGTAGCAGAAGACTGTGACTGTACCGATTCCAAAGGCAGTAAAAGATAGACATTTTTTTAAATCTTATCTAAACTACGTATCATTGCGTTCTGTATAAGTGTTAATCTCTTAATAAAGGTAAACTGATACAGTCCACAAATAATTTATGAAAAATAAATCTATTACCACAAGAACGAAGCGTCAGGCATTAGTAGTAGTAATAATATTCGTCCAATAGGACAGGCGAAGGAATTAATCCATGCCGCCAATTCTGAAGTTGTCAATATATGTAGTTCTTGTATATTCTGTAGTGAGTTTTATTCTATGTCGTCAGGTTTTAGAATCGTCGTACAGTTCTGTCAATGATTATACAAAAAAATAGGTTCAAGTAAAAATAGATACGAAGCTAATTTCTTATTTAACAATTTACAGAACTATACGCACTTCTGGTGGCTGGGATTTAGTTCGTTTGATTTGTTGTTTCATGAATTAAATGCGAACTGTATTGAATTTGTCTCTGTTAATATTTCTTAGCCAGTTCAATTCAAGAGGTTTACCAAACTTAATGAATTTTTGTTTATTCGGACTGGATTTTATGTGCTTTTAGTATTTCAATCACGTACATATGCCATCGTTTTGTGTAATGTGAAAAAAGACATATATTTGTCTAAACAATGTACTCGTATTGACATTCTCACGCCACTGATCACGAATAGAGTGGCGAAAATATTTATTTTTCTTATTAAAAAATATATATATATAATGAGTCAGTTGGTTCTTCGTATGTATGCATTATGACTAATACCATTTCAAGATATTATAATCTCGGGTGATACGTTTTAGTTAGCTTTTGGATTCTGATGAGTTGTGTTGTGCGAATAATTTAATTGGGAAGTATGAGGTGTGTTAAAGTTGTATAAAGTGTTTATATTTGAAAATGTAAGTTAAATTTACTACTTATCTAAATAAAAAAAAAAAGATGTTTTTAACCTGAAAAGGATAATTGAAATGTAATATTGTCCCGTGAATTATATAACATGAAATATGTATATTTACTAACTGATTTCATTAGTGACAGAATCTTCTGGAACCTGAAAAACATTCATCAAATTTTATCATAGGTTTGGGCATCGACGAATAAAACTAGATATATGTTTGCTTTTTTTTCCGATTTTTATACGATTTTTATTTATTTATTAACGATTTTCGATATTAATACTTAAAATTATATAAAATTAGCACTAGAAAAATTGGCTGTCCATTGTATAGGAATTAACATTATTTTTTACTGTATTCTCATATAAAATTTAAATTTAAGGCATGATTTTTGGCATACTTTTATTTCTATCGGAGATATTAATCTCCAAGTAAACATCATTTTATAGTAAATAAACAAAGAAATTCTATTTTAAAATCAACGCAACTAAATCACATAAAAAGTTATGAAACAAAACCAGGTGTTTTGTTTTAAACTATTTCACGTTACTGCTTCGGTTATCAATTTTATTACCCGTATTCAGTCAATCTAAACAACGGTTTCCACTCGGCCCTAAAAGTCAATAAACCCAAAAACACCGTCTATTGCACAAACTAAAACGATTATAGCGAAACCGCGAACATTAAAACGTTTTACGTTCGCGAACGTTTTACCAAATTACCTAACAAATAAAAACACACACTTGCTAACTGTTGACACGGTGCCCGATCTTAATACGTATCTCTCCTGGCCTGAACAAAGAGCCGTTAAATTCTCGACAGACTCGCGTAACATGTTCCTAACCGTGCTCGTGATAGAGTGAACGCTCTCCGTTTAACAACCCCACGAAACCAAGACCCGTGTTACGTCACCTCACCCCACACAAACTGACCAATCACCAAACCCCATTCGCTTTGGCGCGCTTTCTCGTTACCGAATACGAAATACACAACCAATTCTCTTTCCCTTTCACAAAGGGATCTCTGTAAAACACACGAAGGAGAAAACATTACTCCGTCGAGGTCTATTGTAACATGATGTAACCAATTTGAAATGAGAAGGCTAGATGGTACGGTGTTGTGTAAGAGAGAGATAGCGGTTTCGTTGTCAACGTTGATTGTAGTGGTAGAGTGCGAAGGGAACGTGCTACCGTGCGTTCTTACTATTTATAATCAAATGTGTTACGGTCGTGTGCGTGCGTGCTTACGTTATGCACCGCACAAATACATAGAGAGGGGGTCGAGCGAAGCAATGATGTGCACGAGTATTATCCTTTATTACACGATTCGCTTCCGCGCTGGACAGACGCGAAGTAGTGACGCGACCTCCTTTCTCGAGCGGTGCGCGAAGTCTCGATCTGTTTATATCGTTCAAATGAGCGATGCATAAAGTGCGTTAGTTGAGGCGATTGTGTCATCGACCGTACGTTTGTTACCGCTAAATTACTATTGAATTACGGACAATGCTCGCAAGAGCGCCTTTTTGCATAAGAAAATTGTGAACTGTTATTTTAGACGGCTAATCTTGTGATCCTTTAGACAAAGTCGTGCTGTTAATTGTGCTTCAGAGAGTGAACTTTTATTAAGTGTATATATTTTTATAAACATTAAAAAATTAACTGTTAGAAGAGAATATTCACGAGATTTTTTTTACAAATTAAAAGACACTTGAAGAGTGAAAAATCAAAACGGCCGAGAGACAATAAGTTCAAAAAGGCAGACGGCCTTTATGAATACAAAACAAACGGCTATCTGTACACGATTCCGGCGTAGAAAGAGACAAAGATGGCTATAGCTTTCAACTTGCCGAGCGAGCGAGAGGCGAACGAGGAGAACTTTTCGCGGTTGAACCGTCTGTTGGCGGAACTTTACGATGTTCTATGCCACATCTTGGTGTCACGACAGCCTGGTCAAGAAGCCCAGGAGAACCGCCGAGGTGAGTTTCCTCGAGCGCCTAATCCACCACCATATCACTTAAGATGCAATTCGACGTACATCGTGAACCTTGTAATGGTTGTGGCCATAATAAAAGTCTCTCTCGCATCTTCGCTCTTCAATACTATCAGATAAAATGAAGATCGGTGTTAATATTTGTTAACAGTGACTCTGCATGGCAGGTCTGGACTGTTGTTACTTATTTTTAAGTCCATCTTTTTTTGTAAACTGTATTTTTTTAATTCTCGCTATGTAAAGAGATGTTCTGTCCAACTGCACTTTAATTGTTAATGGTGGTATGCATCGAATTAAAATGAATTATAGTTTTTTTATTTTATTTTAATTCGATGTCGCTTTTATTATTTAATTATGAGTATTGCTTTTTTTAATTAAAATTGAGTGAAGTTCGACAAAACGCCTCGTTTATCGTCTGGTAGTTTTAAATATATTTCATTTGTATACTGTAAGTGCTTTAGGTGATACTGTCTGCTTTTTTACAAACACATACATCTGTGAATCAAGTATATAATAATAAGGTAATTCTGCTTAAGACTTTGTTAAGTTTTACAATTAAGTTAAATTTTCCATTTGATCTCTAATTTTGTTTATCATTTTTTTTTTTTTTTTGTATCAGACTTTTTTAATTATTACTAGTATAGTTTAATACGATTAAGTTAGGTTATTTGAAATATCATTAATTTTGCAGATCTCATTTTTTTTTTTATGTTAGTGTCCAAAATATAGAAATAGTCATACTTGTTCGTTTATTGGTTTTATGAAATTTTTGATCAGACGCCAAATATTAGTTAAATACGTAGAAAATATGAAAAAAAAAAATCCATTAATAAGGAGACACTGGTCGTCTTTTTAACTAGAAATTTCGAAAATATATATAAGTTAATTTAAGTATAAAATTAATTTCCGTTAGTGTAATTTTGTTAATATATGTAATTAAATAATTTTGTTTCAACATATTTTTATCTGTTTAAAAAAACTCGTAAATGAAATTTTTTACGTGTAAATATTGCATTTAAAAATTTTGTGATTCGTTTTTATTTTTCATTTAATATATTTTTGTAATAATACGCATTTTGTATTATTTAAGTTTACTTTAAAAAAAAAAATCTAAGTGCTACTACCTAAACATATAATCACTAATTTTAATGTATTAATAAACTGGACTGTGTTTCATAATTCCATTACCCATAATATATTGGGGTTTATGTAAAATAAACATTCTATTTTAAAACTTATAAAACGACTTTTTACTTATCTGTTAGATTCCTTAAAATAAATGCCTACGTTGGTTCTTTATTCATAAAAAAATACACATAGGAAATATTTAAATCCCCTAAAAGAAACTCAGCGATAAACTTGCATAAAACATATAACATAATTTAACCTAGTGAAGAGGTTAGTACTAAACTTATAATACCAAAATTTAATTTATCTATAATCTAATTGAAATTTGAGATTATATAATTTACATAATTTTAACAGATTACTGAAACTCTTAAAAGTGTAATTGAATGCAAAGTTGAAATTAAATAAGAAAAAATTGTTCAAATAATTAATTTGAATTAATATTGGGTTATACTTAACAAAATAATAATCTCACAATCTAAGCAGTGTAAGTAGTTACGTATTGATAACCAGTATTAAAACTTTCTCTAGTAATATATACGAATATTTGTAAAGCAAATGGATACAGATAATAAATAAATGACTTTTTAACAAAAATCGTAGCTTGTTTACTTATCTGTCTGTGCAGTTGTACAGTATAACTCAATCAAATCGAAGTGTTTGACTTCAGAATCGGCAGTATGAATCAAACCCCTTCGCCTGTCCTATTGGACGAATATTATAACTACTACTGGAGTGTTTTGGCGGGATCTTAATCTTTTTTACATTTAATATTTCCATACATAATCTTGTATCTTACATAATTTTGTAATCTTGGTGGCATTTTATGTAATATAGTTTAGGTATTGTGCACAAATGAAGTGGAAAAGAAATAATACCACGGAACATAGATTCTGATTTGCTACAAAAACTCCCTGGAAAGTTCTAACATGAGTGCCACCATTTTGTTAGTTTATTAAAATGATTGTACTCGACAATGGCAGTAATAACCTACTAGAAGTCTAGTTGCAAAAAATAAAACAATAAATAATCTTCAACCGTTAATAATACATCTATTTATAAATTACATTAGAATTTTATTTGATTTATTGGAATTACGTCGCAGAGATTTCTAATACATTATAGTTAAGGTACTTTTCAATCGACAGGAACAGCTAGAAACTTTTTTTTTCGAACCGACTACGCTATTGACTCAGCAAGGTCTATACAGCTTCACGGAAAACAGCTAGAAACCACGGAACAGAAAAATGGGTTAATTCATAAATTGTACTGTAACTTACCTTAGCTATAAGTGAATCTAAAATTAAATAACTTATCTATTTTCTCTCTCCCTCCCATTTCCAATGAACTTACCACGAGGCGGTTTTGTTTAAATTTATTTTTTTCATCCAATTACGACAAACTGAACTGTTTTCGATAGTAAAGTGTATTGCAATCCGTAAACAACGGCTACCGTCAAGATGGCAATAGTGCATCGCGAATCGTCACTGTTACCGTAGTCCGGTGAAGCTGTTAAGACCTTGCTGAGCCAATAGTGTAGTCAGTTCGAGAAAGAAAAGTCGCTGTTATAATCGCCGGCCTGCAAACCTGACGACTGTCTACACAGTTGGATTAGCAATGGTTGATTCTGAAACGCAACCAACGGATTTATCACCACATGTGTGTTGATGCCTACCTAATCGGCTTTGATACTTTTTTTTTCGATCTGTCTACGTTATTGATCTAGTAAGGTATTAACAACTTCACCGAACTAGATTTGATACCCTAACAGTCTACTTACATAACTAATATTTACGAAACTCTTCGAGTAAAATGATACAGCCATATATACCACTGTTTAAGTAAAGTGACATAAATATCCTTTATAGGTTTATCTTTTTTTTATTCTATATTTCGATATCTATACTAATATTATAAAGCTGAAGAGTTTGTTTGCTTGCACGCGCTAATCTCAGGAACTACTTGGTCCGATTTGAAAAATTCTTTCAGTGTTACATAACTCATTTATCAAAGAAAGTTATAGATGTCATCGATAGGACTATTACTAATAGGAGCGGAGCACTAATGAAGAATGTTTCAAAATGTTTTGTTTCTTTTGGGTGCCTCCGCTACGTGTTAGCGTTAGCCTAAAAGTAACTATTCCACGCGAATGAAGCGTTAGACCACAATCTCATGATTTGTTAAATAAATGGTAAACACACCAAACCTACAAGGAATCAGCTCTTAAGTGGTACTACCGGAGCTCACCAACAAGTACTTGGTAACAGATTTCCAACTTGAGGGTAGCAGTTAACCTGGCTAACTTAGACTCAGTTGCAAGGAATCAAACCTACATCCATCGACGCTGTGTCCGAAAACGCTGTCAACTAAGCCATCATCGCTAGGCAATCTCATCTCATGTTAAGTGAATATGTAGTTTAAGATAATAAATACAACGAACCTTTTTTTATATCATAGCAGGCAAACGGACATGTGGGTCACCTGATGTTAAGTGATCGCCGTCATCTAATGACACTTGCAATACCTGGGGAGTTGCAATTGCGTTGCCAGCCTGTGTTGGTGGGAAAGGAGGGAGAGGGGAGATCCTCCGGTGCTCTCACTGACCAAACGAAACGCACTAATGCAAGCACTGTTACTTCACGTCGGTGTTTTTGTGGGTCGGGTGGTACTACCCCGAACGAGCCGAACCATTCATCCTGAAACTAGTAACTGCATCAGCTCTACCTACCTACTAAAGAGATTTGGCTATCCAGACTAACTACGCTGACTTTAGGACAATGTCAACCTTGTTACGGTTCCTTTTTTTACTTTGTTAGGCTTAGCGTTTGACCACAATCATGTCTGGTGTTTTTTTTATAGTAAAACGGCAAAGATATTGCACTATGCCTGATGGTAAGCACAGTGCAATCCAAAAACAACGACGACTGCCGAGAAATACGTCATCCTTCATCGGTCGCCGCTGTCATTGTAAATAAGCATTATGAATAAAATATTTCTTTCTTTCTTTCTTTCATGCCGGCCTGCGTAAATACCTCTTCAAGTTACGCTTGAAGGACCCCATATTACAGGAGGGAACACACTAGCCGGGAGATTGTTTCACAGCTTCACGGTAACGGCAAAGATAGGATGTTGCGAACTTTTTAGTTCGTGTCCAGATAGGGTTTACCGTAAAACTGTGGCTCCGTAGACCAGCGCGCGTGGTTCGGTTGTGAAAAGGAGAGGAAGGGATTAAATTGAACAACTCACTTGGTCTAAGATGATAAACAGGCTAACCTAGAGGAGTAAGGTAACTAGTAAGGTGGTCAGTGCCACGCTGAAGCCATAACTGGTTTTAGCATGAATAGGTTGGCTTGCTCGGGGTAGTACTACCCGATCCACAGAAACACCGACGTGAAGTAAAAGTGCTTGCATCGTTGCATTTCGTTCGGACAGTGAGAACACCGGAGGATCTCTCCTCTCCCCCCTTTCCCACCAACACAGGCTGGTAACGCAATTACGACTCCGCTGGTGTTGCTGGCGTCTATAGACAGTGGTGATCATTTAACATCAGGTGACCCACCTATACGTTTGCCGCATATGATATAAAAAAAAGGAACTGTCGCGACATGTATTTAACTGCTTGGCTGCAGACATAACTTATAGGTTACAGCAGGGCAGGAAGGCATTAGAACAACCCCTACCGCCGATAGGTCTTTTGCACAAAACAGGCGACAGCCCAAGCCGTGGTGTGACGTGCATCCTTGTGTTAGTCGCCCAAACATCCCAAATCGGCTGAGTACCTTCAGCGCTCGCCTCAGTAGTTCGGTGAAGCTGTAAAGACCTTTCCAAGTCAACAACGTTCTCATTAAAAAAAAAAGATTAGAAGCTACACCGTTCGATGCGCTTTCCGAATATAATTCCACTAAGTCATATTACTTCTAAATGCTATTAAAAGTTATGTAAGCAATATATCGTATATTAATACTTAACTAGATCAAGTTGTACGAAAGATCTGAACTTGGCACGCTCCAATTACCTGACAACAGTCACGATTAATAATGGTTCAAGTTATAAGGTAACAGCGATTTGAAATATATATATATATATATTTATATCATATAGGAGGTAAACGAAAATGCGGGTCACCTGTTGTTAAGCGATTACCGCGGCCCATAAACACTAGCAACCCCAGAGAAGTCGCAAGTGCGTTACCAGCCTGTGTTTGGGGGAATAGAGAGAAAGGAAGGGAAGGGAGATGCAGCACTGTTACTTCACGTTGGTTTTCTGTGAGAGAGTGGTGCTACCCCAAAAATATTGGAATATTTACTGAATACAAGATATTTATTATTGTGATATCTTTATATACATAACTCCCTTCTGCCCGCGACTTCGTCTGCGTGGATTAATTACTTTGGGCTAACGTTAACACGCATCGGAAGCTCTCAAAGAGAAAAACAATCTCGATTTTTAAATATTCTTCATTGGTGTTCCGCTACTATTGTTCTTAGCGTGATGATATATAGCCTATAGCGTCCCTTGATAGATTGGCTATCTAACTTAGAGTCTTTCAAGTCGGATCAGTAGTTTCTGAAATTAGCGCCTCAACCAAACAAACTCTTCATTTTTATGTTAGTAGCATTAGCATTGATTCTTCTGTGCTTATGTATGTGACTGAGTTTCTAAACGGCTGGACACACTTTAATGAATTTTTTTTTGTGTGCTCTGTTGGATTGAAGAATGGTTTACATTCACAATTGGTCTCGGTAGGTGCCGCTCCGGTTAATTTTTATTTTAATGTTTTTTATTTAGGGATATATATATTTTTTTATATCATAGGTATAGGAGGCAAACGAACATGCGGGTCACTTGTTGTTAAGTGATCACCGCCGTCCATAGACACTAGCAACCTCAGAGAAGTCACAAGTGCGTTGCCAGATTGTGTTTAGGGAAATTGAGAGAAAGGGAGAGGGGAATGGAGAGAGGAGGGGAGGGAGATGAGTTTCCGGCGTTTTCACTGACCGAACGAAACGCAACAATGCAAGCACTGTTGCTTCACGTCGGTTTTTTGTGACAGGTCGGTGCCACCTCGGGCGAGCCGACCCATTCATACTGAAACCAATAATAGCTTCAGCGTGGCTCTACCATATACTAAAAATATTAGGATTTTATAACGTATAACAAAAATGATTACTACATAGTATAGGCGTGCGAAAGCCATAGGAAAGTGCTAGTTATGAATAAAAAAATTAGAGGTTTGTAAAAGTGTTTAGATGTATAAGAAAAAAACCCAATTCGAATTTTAATTACAGTTAAAATAGAAAAGAAAAAAAAAACATGATTTTTTTCTTCAAATCATCACAATAGTTAGTGTTCGAAATTTTTCTAAACAATACTTCACGCCATAATGTGTGGTCTGTAAAACTTATGACTTATTTCCAAGCCAAATTTAACTTTGCTATTAAAAAAGTGACTTCTTCATTCATTCCATTCTGGATAAGAGTTTTATAAAAGGCAACATATAACTTTGTATTTCTAGTCACGGTTTACATAAAAGTATAACAATTGAACTGTAAAGGATATGCTCGGATGAGTTACACTGTTTTCTTCATTCACTTACTTTTTCGACTTTGTTTTTCCACGACAGAACTAAACAATTGTTGCCTGATCATGGTATAGTTGATTGGTTTTACTTATTTTTTTAGAGAACCCTAATAATTAATTTGTTTCTGAGGTTATTTTAATCGTTTAATGAATTTAATACAAACTCATGTAATTTCCAAAAAAGTCTTGTGATATTTTAAATTGAAGTAAAGACAATTTTATTTTATGGTAACAGCATAATCTCGGTAAATCCAACTACGATTTCTCGAACCTCGATAACACGAACTATGATAAATCGAAAACTCCTTTTCTCATCCCAAGTCTGTGTTCAAGTCCAAGTAGCCCAAGTTCTTGTACCTCACAATCTCTAGAAATCAAAGTTTTTCGGGTTTCCATCAAGTTCAACTTAACCAGGTTTATTAATATATACATATATGTATATATATATATATATGTATATATATATATATATATTAGGTATTTAGGTATATAGGTAGGTATTAGTAATATATTAAAATAATATGATTTCATAGTAGTAATGATGGATTATGACAAATATAATAATACTTTTTATAAAGGTTATAGGAAGTATTTTATGGTATAAAATAAATGTTAAAACAAATTACGAGAATGGTACTAATATAACTATTTGTTTACACTGTGTTTAATTTTATTTTTTAAACTCTACCACTGTTAATACAAAAAAGTTAAATACGTATTGAATACTTGCTCTAAAAATGATTCGTACTAAATGCACCGCGCTCGCCCGAGGCAAGTTCGCGTTATCCTTCTTTCGCAAGTCTAACCTAACCTAACCAAAACGAGACAAAAGAACAAGATGGCGAACATTCAGCGAGCGCGGTGCATTTAAAACATTTTAACTTTTTTGTAATAACACCGTATAGGTTTGAGCGTTTCACTATAACCTCATGTGATGATAGATGACGAGTTGGTTTTAGATGGTAAACACGCTAAATCTAGAGTAGAATATCTCTCAATTGTAGTTGCCGGATCACACCAATAAATGCTTAGCGACAGATTTTAAACATGAGCGTAGTAGCTATACAGGCGAACTCAGTAAAGGTCACACTACCAAGCGAAATAATTAGATAAAAGTTGCCACTTGCGATCGCGAAAACAAATAAAAAAAATTGTCTTTGATTGTCAATACATATTATCAAACGAAGTCCACGTTTGTCTGTCTGTATGTTCGCTATAAACTCAACAATTGTTGAACAGATTTTCGTGCGGTTTTCACTAGTAGATAAAATCATTCATGAGGAAGGCTTAGATACATAATTTATCAAGGTTTCTTTAGTATCAGGTCGAGAAAATGTCCCCCGTCTAGCTAATGTTTATACCTATATTCTAAATATATAATAAAAATTAAATGTCTGTATGTAATATCAAAATAAAAAAAATGACTGATTGGGTATGAAAGTATGCACGATTCTGATAACAAAAAAACATTTTTTTTAATTTTTGTCGGTCTGTCTGTCTGTTTGTTCCGGATAATCTCCGAAAATAGCTGAAATTATAGCGGGTGACATAGGCTTCTCTATATTAAACTATGTGTTAACCGCGGCTTCGTCTGCAATGCTATCTTCAAAACGGATGAACCGATTTTCACAGAACTTTCACCAACAGATAACGGATATCATAACAAGTAATTTAGTATATTTTAATTTAGACTAGCTGTTAACCCTAGCTTCGCCTGCAGCACTGTCTCCAAAACAGTTATACCGATCTTTACAAAACTTTCATTGACAGAGAGCTGACCTTATAAAAAGTCACTCAAGCAATTTTAGTTTATACTAGCTGTTAACCGTGGCTTCGCCCGTACATGTATCTCTAAAACGGTTAAACTAACCTTCACGAGACTTTCACTGACAGATAGCTGACCTCATATAAAGTAATTTTTATTTATACTAGCTGTTAACCGTGGCTTCGCCCGCTGTGTTATTACCAAAAGGGTTGAACCATTTTTCACGGGACTTTCGCTAGTAAATAGCGAACCTTATAAAAAGTAATTGAGGTTATTCTATTTTAGACTAGCTGTTACCTGCGACTTTGACTGCATGAGATTTAACAAGATTTCAACACATTCTTTATTTTTAATTAGAGAAATAATTATCACCTTATTGTTTACAATTCGACATTATAATTATTAGCAACTTAAATGTCAATCTTTAAAATAATATTTTAAGATATCGTTTCATTAGACCCTTATACATTATATATTAAGTGTAAGTGAGCACTAAAGTAGTTACATGGTGGTCTAAAATTCCAAATATGTTGCTGATGGTATACCTCATTTTGCACGCTGTTATTTTTTTTCAAAGAGCATTTTTATAATTGTACATAGTATCACAAGTTTATAATTTTGTAATAAAATTTTAAAAAATGCGTACGGAGCCGCGGGTACAGCTAGTAAATAATAAAATTATGAGCGCCATTTAATAATGTCATAGATATTTAACACAAATACATAAAAATAATGATCATTATGTTTCTACATCTAGTCACTTCACTGCGCAGAATCAACTTGCAACATTTCTGTTTGAAAATAACATCAAATTATGCCGAAAAGTGTGTACAGTTGAAAAAAAAGCAGTCTCCTAATTGAACGCTGCTCTTTTTGAGTACAAAGGGTAATTCAATTAAATATTTATACAACGCATCATGGACCCGTTTCTTATTCGAATAGAGTACACCTCATTTACATAAAAAGACATTTGGGGGTTACCATAATATAAGTTCAATTGCTCGGAATGTGATTCTGGTTTTAATTTGCCCGTTGAATTAAACGGTAATTCAACTGTAGTTGTTGCACCTGTTATGTTAGAGATGTACGAGTAGTTACGTTTGTAGTCAACATTAATATTATACTAGCTTCAACTCGCGACATCGTCCGCGTCTAATAGTTACTTTGGGCTAACGCTGACACAAATCGGAAGCTCTTAAAAAGAAAAAAAACGATTTTGAAACTTTTTTATTAGTATTCCGCTCTTATTGATCTTAGCGTGATATATAGGCTTTCTCAATAAATAAGCTATCTAACACTGAAAGAATTTTACAAATCGGACCAGTAGTTCCTGAGATTACCGCGTTCCAGCAATCAAATTCTTCAGCTTTAAAATATTAGAATATATTAAATATATATATTGTGTTATTTGGTTTTATAGTTTGTAATATTGTTGGTATTTTACGTAATATACTCGTAGTATATTTATTGTGTATAAGTGAAGTGAATGGAAAAAAAATACCACACAACATGAATTCTAAAATAAAACTTCTTATCTTGTTAAAACATTGAAATAATTACAAGGTACTTTTACTATAATTATAGTAACACAAAGTACACAATGAGAGTAATAATCTATAGAATTTGCCAAAGAATGAGGCGATTTCCATATAACCCTAATATTTAACAGACTCCGTGGTGTCCATTTTCGGCAAAAGGTTGTATAAAATATTCCACAGGTGTCCGAAACAGGTGCCTACGTTTCCCGACATGTCCGTACAGGACCGATAGCTGTGTCTGGACTCGCTACTAGGTCGAATTTGGTATCCTTTTTTTTGTGTGAGGCCCGATTTCTTCGAGACCGTGGCTCGAATTAATATTGTTACGACTTTTGAATGCGTAATAATAGTTTATTTCCGAATTGATTTATCGTTATATAACTTAAACATAGTGTTGAACTTATATCGGTTAAGTTAAATTACGTGGCATTGTGTATTTGTATGGTCTTCAATTTTTGTTGCGAATACAATCAAACGAGTGGTTGTTTATCTTATTTACTATTTATTCATTATTACTACCATCACCTATAGCTAAGTCTAAAGATCTAGATATTTTATTTTCTCTAAGACTATTAATATGCAAACTAGTTTTGAACTATTCAGTTTTCTTCAACACAAGCGTGCCCTAAGATTAGAATAGACGCACTGTATTAGAGTTTTAAATTTAACCATAATTCATTATTTTTTGAAGTTTGTATTTTAAAAGAAAACATACCTATTTTGTAGAAGTTTTTATCGATATCACTAAAGATCGGTAATATCTAATAAAAAAGTAAAGAAGATCAGTTGAAGAACAGAGGAGAAAGATGCGTTTTAACTACTTTGCCTCTGCCTTTTCAATAACACTAATAAAAGGTGTAATGTAACCTATGGGCTACACAGGGAGAGTGTTGCTATCTATAGTAATGAGGTATTCGAGATTGATCGAGTGATTTCAAAGGTTATACAAACAAATTGCATCTGTGAATGTACATTGGATGTTAGAAACAGAATTTTTGAAAACCCCCCCAATATATGGGATCAAAATCTACAATGCTTTTTGATATACGCATCTAAGACAATTCTAATAAAACTAGAAAGGGCCCAAAAGTCCCTCTTAAAAGTCATGTTTAGAATACCTTATCGCTACTCCACAAAAGATCTCTATGGAGAGTCTAAAGTCCCGACAGTGAGACAGTTATACATATTAAAAATGATCCTTACTCATCACAAACACATGAGAAAACTTCCACCATTACGTGATGATGTCACGAACTTCTTTGATGTTGCTCACAATCAGCGATTCAATATAAAGACACCCAAAGTTAAGTTTTTGCTTAACGCTTTTTTAAGTTTGCACTCCTATTCATATATAGACAAGTTAACAAACACTGTAAATTAAGTAACCTAGAATTTAGGGAAACAAAAACAAGAGTTACCAACTGGTTATTGTCTTTGACATACGACGAGACTGAAAATATTCTTCACATTCTCACTGAAACAGGCAGAATATGAAAATAAATACAATTGTAAGGTCAATTTATGGTAGTAATTTACGTACATTTTGTCACTTAGATTTGAAAACCATGTGTGCTTGTGTTTAGTTATTAATACTGCTTAAATTTAATTGCTTATGTTACCTAGGTTTTACATCATATTTATTTTATTTATCCAATAAGTAAGCCACCGAAGGCACCAACAGTTTAGAAATTTGGTAACGTAGTTCTGAATGATTACCCGCGACACAGGATTTAGTTCCCAGTGCGGGAATCTATAGTTATTTTTATGCCATGTAAAACACCATTTGTTAAATAAATACCTTTTTATTTTTATATATTAATTTATGAAAAATACGCTAGACAGTCTCATTGATGTTATATGACAATTTAGACAAAATGGCACGTAGAATCTTTATTTTCGACAGTGCAAACCCTAAAGCAAAGCAGAGAAATCCATGCTGATATACACTAGTTCAAAGAGTGTGATTGGAAGTACGCACTACGAGCTGTTATAAGTTAGTCCTTTGAGAAATATCAACTTGAATAGCCTCGGCTATGGATCTGGTTCATTCGGGGCTTCCAGTAGTTTACATCACGTAGACTGCAAAATTATTCCCAATAATTATATTTTCAGGTATAGTTCTATTACCATGAAATCCACTTTCCTTCATAAAAAATGCAAACTTTATTAACATACTAGCCCCTGCCCGCGACTTCGTCCGCGTAGTAATAGTTACTTTAGGCTAATGCTAACACGCAGCGGAAGCTCTCAAGTGGAAAAAAATTCCGACTTCGAAACATTTTTCATTGGTGCTCCACTCCTTCCAGTCTTATAATGATATATAGCCTATAAACCTTCGATAAATGAGCTATATAATACTGCAAAAAAATTTCAAATCGGACCAGTAGTTCCTGAGATTACCCCCTACAACGTCACAAACTTTACCTCTTTATAATATTAAGTATAGATTTGATACCGTTACAACTGTTACAATATCCTAAATTACCAATACTAAGTCTTCATCACTTGAAATAAGATTGGCAGGAGTAAACATATTGATGAGATATCTTGCAACTTTCAAGTCAACACCAAGCTTAAAACCTGCCAGATTTAAAGCTTTATCTTCATTCATTAATCATTTAACATCAAGTTATGTCATGAATTAACACAAGCCTGTTATTATGAGCATAATGTGATCATTAAGAAACCTAATCTCGATTTCAATTAACTGACAACTAATGCTATTTATTAACATAGAATTTAATAGTGTTGATTAAAATTTGTCTCCAGTGTTGTTACTAAATGAATATTTCAATGAAATTGGTTTATGTGTATAATTATAATGAAAAACACGTGTATTATTTCCCGACCGTAAAGTATATTAACTTAGTTTAATTGTGCCAGCATAATATAACTTATGCCGTTATTAAAATGTGACCTCACGGCAGACTGAACCGAGAAAAGTCGTAAAGTTCTATACACCGTTGGAGTCAGTTACAATTACATAGTTAAATTAATAGTTAGTGATTTAAAATCACAATTAGCTTGAGGTCGCTGAAGTTACAGCGGGGATTCTGACTCTGAACGTATTATTAAAACTGAATCTAATGTGTCTCTGTACTTTTTAAATCTATGTGAAAAAATAATGATGCAGGTGTTTAAAAATAAGTAATAACATATATTTCAATTTTTCTAAAAAATATCTGTATGTTTGAACAAGCATCATTGCTAAAGTACTGTGTTCAAGAAAATCATAAAGAATATCCTCAAGTAACATTTAGTCGTCGTTTCATGAAAATCGGTTCACTCTATCAAAAGTTATTGTAATTTTAATGACGACGCACGAGAGAAAGGTAGATTAATGAATGGACTTAAGTCACTGTTATTTACGTTAAGTTCCACACAGACGGAGTCGCGGGCACAGCTAATCCTAACTAATATCATAATATAAATATGAAAGTTAGTGTATTTTTTTTTCGAACTAACTACGCTATTGGTCTTACTAGGCCTTCACAGTTTCACCGGACTACTAAGGCGAGCGCTTAAGGCACTCAGCCGATTTTGTTTAAGTAACATGCTCAAGGGTGCACGGCACACCTCGGCTTGGGCTGTTAACGGAAATAACCCGATCTGACCTAGCTAAACTATGCTAAGCTATACATGTGTTCATTTTTGAATCATACAATTAAAATTGCATTGAAAATTAGTGTATTTGTTACGCTTCCAAGCCATAACTACTCGACCGAGCGTTTTGAAATTTTACAGACGGGTTGTCAGGGTTACATAAAAGAAATTAGGGTACCTTTCTTTCAAAATAACAGTACCATGAAATCTACATTAATGCGAGGGAAGCCGCGGGTAAAAGCTAGTTGCAAGTATTTAGGTCTCGTAACATATAATCTTTTTTTTATGCATCAGTTATTGCAAATGTGCTCTTCACAGCCAGTATCTATGTATCAACCTCATTACGTAAACTTACCATTTTCATTTAAACTATGGTAGATCTTGCTTCCATTAGAAAATAATAATAGACCCAATTCGTTATTAATTGAGAAGCTTACAGTATAGGGTGACTGATCTCAGTTAGTCAGCGGTCATGTTTAGGCTTGTTTAAAGATTGCAATAGACTGCAATCAGACATCCAGTAGATATTACACTAAATTCTTGTTATTATCATTTAAAAAAAACGCATTCTTATATAGAAAAAATGGTAACTAGAGTTATGGATTTCAATTTAATCATCTTATTAGAATGAAAATGCTCGTAATTTATATAATTGAATAAAAAATAAGTCGAATAATTGCAAAATATTCTCATAAGAATAATTCGAATTGTCATTTATGAATGTAATAAACACTAATGTCACGTCATTCGTAAACAATTACTTCAATGCCGTCAAATACACATAATTGGATATTAAACATATAAAATATGTCTAAAGATTCATGAAAGAAGTAAAACTTATCAAACTCTAAGGCTTCATTGCTAATGATATTAAAAAAGCACCACAATTCTAATGGAAGTTAAAATTAAAAGTACTTTAATCAGTTTAGGCCCTAATAAGGCACCTATAAATGCCAAAACTACCACCGATTCGGAAAACAACCCAGTCATCGAGAAAAACTGGCAAGAAACTCGAACGGGTACATATTTTAAACATAAAAGTACATATCCAATACATCATACAATCGTTCTAAATGGATGCACAGAGAGGAGTCTGGTTCAAACATCACCGTCGTTCACAATATCCACTCTATAATATCCTTTTGATACCAAAACCCGCTTGACGTGGCTATTAAAATTACAGCCCGGCAAATCGGTAACATGCTTTGGGACTTTATTGTAAAACCTAACACTACTAACTAAAATTGTTTTACTGGTTATCGTAAGTTGACTGAAGAAGGCGTTACTTTGCGGAAATCCATAATTAAATATTATAGTGGACGCTACTTTGCACTTCCGCTAGGAATTGATTGACCGCTCCTATCGGAAGAGTCAAAATCGATCTGACGTGATCCGTGACGGAGCGAAACACGTTTAGACGTATTGGTGGTGAATCAATTCCTAGCGGAAGTGCAAAGTAGTGTCCACTATAATATTTGGTTTTGCTAAGTCTGAAACATGGGACTACCAGTTTGTTACAGTTTCTACTATTTAGATTATGACCGTCTTTTGCTAAATGCAGTTTTTCATCGTTTTTACGGACATACAAATTGAACAAATTAAATCTGAAATGAAATTAATGTTAATACTATAATAATGTAAAAAAAAATATAAAAAATAATGTAAGCAATTATTTCCATAAGCAATGATGCGTGTATGTCTCACGTTTTATAGGTATAATAAAAGTTCTGTTATAGTTGTAAGTGTAATGTGAGTGTAATTATTGTGGGAATCATATAATTTTACTCAAGCTTTGTTGTTATCTTAAGATGACTTAGATATCAGCAATACTATTTTAAAACTTCATGGTTTCTCTTTTATTTGTTTAAACTTCCTGATGTCTGGAACTATAATTCAGATTTATATCGTCGTTTTTTACATTTTATAGCGCCTAAAGGTAATGCGAACGAAACTACGGATACAACTAATATTTTGGTATCTCTTGGATGAATGTATACTAAAGTTTAATTAACTGTATCTAATAAGGCTTTTAAAGTAATTCTAAATGTCTACAACTATCCAAATATAAACTAATTGGTTATCTTTTGACTAATTAGTATGCGAAAATGTTTTATTTCCATTTTATTAAGTATCATTTATCTAATAAATTCCTGTTTGATTAACATTCAGTGTTTCCTGAAATTCTTACTGTATTTATTAAGACACCCTAATAAGACACCGATTTACATAGTATCCTATATAGTCAACCATTTTAAAATTATCACAATCTATGAGACGGGTCTCAATTATTTTTTAAATTACAAAAATGTATCTGATGTATTTTTTGCCTTACTTCATTATACGACAATGGTGGTTTGACTAAAAACTAACACTGTTTTGAAACTAATGTTACAGGAGGCAGAACGCTTGTGCCAGATCTTTTATCATAGATTTATGTTTAATAGTTTAGGGGGGCTTAGTACACTTTATTTATATAATAATAAATAGTTTTCTTTCTTTCTTCTATAAGAGACCAAATCTCTTTACTATCAGTTAGGCAATCAGCATTAAAAACAAGCTTTTGTTGAACAAGATTGTATTGTAAAATTACACCTAAAAACTCATTAGGTTGAGTCCGAGTTTTGTTGGTGATCAAAAACCCTGTATTTGGTCCACCGGATAAATAAATTCGCGAATCGTACGCGCAGTTTTTGTTATGATTTTTTTTTATTGATTTAACGATTTGAAATCGTAAAAGTTTTATTTGGCCTTATTTACTTGATTATTATTGATTTCGGATTACCTTTTTATAGTGCCTAAGCTTTGGGAAGATTAGAAATAATGGAAACCGATGCGATTGTATGATAAGTTTAATGAAATTGAAGAAAGCGAAATGGAATTTTTAAGGATATATAACTATACTAGCTTCTGCCCGCGTGGAATAGTTAATTTGAGCCAATGCTAACTTTAACTCGTGACTTCCTTTACATAGAAGTTGGAGATATTTTCAAATAATGCGTACGTTAACCACGATTTAGAAATAATCTTCATTGGCAATCCGCCCCTATTGGTCTTAGCGTATTAGCCTTCCTTGATAAATGAGCTATCTAACACTGAAAGAATCTTCTGTCTAATACTTCCTGAGATTAGCGCGTTTAAGTAATCAAATTCTTCAGCTTTATAATATTAATATAGATTGTATTGTACATTATTTGCCTTTATTATATTGGGTATTATACGTTTCTTTCTTACTACCGGATTTTAAATGATAATTGAATCTTGTAGATACCTAAAACAAATCTCAACAAGTGTGCTTTGGACTTACGTATCAAGGTTTCCGTTACGTCCATCGTATTTATGTTAAACAAAATGTTTTATTTGTGTTCGGGTCCTTTATCGAGATCAATTAAAATTTGATACTTAAAAAGGTTAAAAGACTTCTACCTCCTTAAAGGTAGGATGGGCTTAGAAGTATTATTCCTTTTCTTGGAATCAATGATAGATTACATTTTGCTGGCGCTCGTTGTTGTTTTCTTTTGTTTTTCTTTTGAAATCGTCCTTTCTGTTCTATCTGAGCTTTGTCCATTATAATTTCGTCTCCTTTGCAATATATTCGTATTATCTATGGCCTTCCTGTAAAGAATTTCTTTCCTCATGTTATATGCTTTACAATTTACGTACTCCAGGAGTCGTACTATGTTTCGTCTATGTACATAGGAGGTTGCTTTAAATTATGTGCTATATTTTGTACTAATGTTTTTATACATGTTAGCAGAAAGAGAAAAAGTAGCTATCTCGAATTTATTATTATTATTATTTTTTTATTGTAGCACGGCAAAGTGACTGCACTATGCCTGATGGTAAGCACAGTACAATCCAAAAATAATAGCGACCACCGATTGACACACTGTCCATCGCCGGTCGCCACTATCATGCCAGCCTGTAATGAGCTGGATATGCACAGGCTGATCCCGAAACGCGACCCGCAGAAGCGAATCACTATTACGGGCTTTTGCGCCATATACATGGTGGTTGCGACCCAGTCGGGCTGTAAAACCCTACCACCCCGCAAAATTTATTTATGGTTTAAGTACATACAGTAGTCCACGATTAAAGTAACAAGGTTAATTGTATTAATTAGATTCAACATGAAACCAAAATTATATGTTATACGGAAAATCTGGAGTTTTCGACTGAATTATGGATACATTACTAAGTCTAGCCATGAAGGTTCTCACAAAAACATGTATAAAGAATTCTTGGAAGTGTAAAAAAACAAAACGAAATTAATACAGACCCTGGAATACAATCATCCAGGCTACGAATTGATCAAAAAGAGTATTTCGTAGAATAAATACAATGGTAGCATTTTCCTGTTCGACATCTGGGAATGGATGAACTGCTTCTAAGAACTGGTACAACTCTGCGGTTAGATTTATCATATTATTATTGTTTTTACTACGATTTAATTCACATTTTATTTACGTAAATCATTATTATTTATAGTGAAGAGATTTAATAAAATATATTTTATGAATACAACCAAACATAATATGTATGCTTAAATGACGCAATAATTGACAGAATAGCGTTTCTATTTTTTAAAGCTTTACTTATGATTTTTTTTTTATGACATATAGTAGGCAAACGAACATGCGGGTCACCTGTTGTTAAGCGATCACCGCCGTCCATAGACACTAGCAACCCCAGAGGAGTCGCAAGTGCGTTGCCAGCCTGTTTTTGTGGGAATGGAGAGAAAGGGGGAGGGGAAGGAAGAGGAGAAGGGAGGGGAGGGGAGATGGGTCTCCGGCGCTCTCACTGACCGAACGAAACGCAACAATGTAAGCACTGTTACTTCACGTCGGTTTTCTGTGAGAGGGTGGTGCTACCCCGGACGAGCCGACCCATTCAGGCTGAAACCAATAATAGCTTCAGCGTGGCTCAACCACTACAAATTACAGTACTGATTTGATTGGACACAATACAATAGATAAGGTATATTTAAAAAAAAAGCGTAACATTATTAAAATTAAATAAAATTATCTAATACCAGCTGTGCTCGCGACTCCGTTTGCGTGGAACCTAATGTAAAAAAACAGGGTCTAATATAATCATCTGAACGTATTAAATTCATTTATCCACTTTTCGTACTTAAGTCACGTCGTCATTAAAATTACAATAACTTTTGATAGAGTGACCCGATTTTAATGAGACCAAAACTAAATGTTCTAACCAATGACCAAGACTAAACTCCAGGACATAACTTTATAATTTTTTAGTATCATGAACGCAGTAGTTTAGCAGTGATGTGTGTTCAAACAAATATACAGCCTTTCCTAAAAATGATTAAATGACGTATTTCATACGATTTACTTTCCATTACATATTCCAAGATACATACAACAATTTTTCTTACAAAATTCTAAACTGTACAGACACGTTACACTTGCATTCTTAATGTATAACTGCTATTTAACACATGAAATGTAGACTTGCATTCTTATTATATGTATCTATAGATTTGAATAACTAACGTGTTACTTATAACTGCTATTTAACATATGAAATTAAAAATAGCCTATCATATGATAACCATGTATTTTAATAACTGTTATTATGAAGTACGAATGAATGTCTTTAATTATAGCTACTTATCATATGATATGCTAGAAAAAGTTGTTTGTCATTGAAATACATTTAAGAAATTAATTTTCTTGAGTATAGCCTGATTAGTCGTGGGGTTCGAGTGGCTTTACCGGTGGCATATTTATTTGATGTCCGTAGGTGAAACCAGTCATTTATCAACGAATTTTGTGTTGTGAGTGTTCGCTGATGATGAAGGAAAATCGTGAGGAGGCCTGATCGTTAGAAATGTTCTTGAAGCACCATCGTATATGGGAGAATATAAAACTGTGGACTACTAGCAGTTTGAAATCACTAATACGGCGTGGGTTAGCGTGGTAATTATGCACATACCTTGCATCTTTTTTTTTCTCGAAACTACTACGCTATTCACCCAGCAATATCTTAACAGCTTCACCGGACTACTAAGGCGAGCGCTTAGGGCATTCAGCCGATTTTATTTGACAACTAGCTCAAGGGTGCACGGCACACCTCGGCTTGGGCTGTTGCCTGATATGTGCAATTCGCGAAATATCTGAGCTGACCTAAGCTAACTATTCATACATATATGAGTTGTTGGAACATATATGTGTACCAAGCATACATACCTCAACTCTTAAATATATTTCGTAACAGATAATTTTCTAAACTATTTTAGTTTGGTAAGGGAAAGAAACAAAACCCTGCCACTTTCATATGTAAGCGTATATGCGTGCACGTGTGTGGGGATGATATATGTAATGCTGTTGCAGTGACGTAAGATTTTGTGTCACTGTATCGCGCGAGCAACATACGCAAGGGTTCCACGCCGAGGGAACGGACCTAGGCTTGAGTCACTACCGAGGGGGGCCTAATCTGGATACCTTGCATCGGAATGTGGCCTATAACCCTATAATGGAACAGGCTGGCATTTAAAGACTGATGATGATGATCGTGGTGCGAATAGTTGAAAAAGTTGTGCATAGTGTATTCTCACTTAAATATAGCAGGTTATCATATATAACTTGTAAAATAACAGTGATAACCAAATTTCACTGCTACAGCATTCTATTAAAATAGCTGTCGTTTACATACCTACTTATAAAATATATTTCAAATAGGCTTAGCTCTTATTGTTAACTAGCAGGCCTGGCTGACCACATCCCGCCTTGATAATAAAAAAACCTTGATATATTATATACCTAAACCTTTCTCATACATTACTTTATGTATTGGTGAAATCCGTATCAAAATCCGTTGAGTAGTTTTTTAGTTTATTGCGAAAATAAGATTAAGTGATTTCATTTTATTTTTTTAATATCAAAAGAATAGGTGGGTCACCTGATGTTAAGTGGTCACCACCGTTCATAGGTGCTATCAACACCAGGGGAGTCGCAAGTGCGTTGCCAGCTTGTATATGGGGGAGTGGTAGGAATAGAGGGGAGGTGAAAAGGGAGGTACGCGTTCAACGCTCACACTGACCGAACGAATCGCAACAATGCAATTGTTACTTCACGTCAGTGTCTCTGTGGGTCGAGTGATAGTACCGGGGGCGAGTCGACCTATTCATGCTGAAACCAATAAGCTTCAGCGTGGCTCTACCACCTACAGATATTTTACATGTGTAATATGAGTCGTTACATTTCAAAATCAAATATCATTGTGAACGGCAAAATTAGAGCTTCTCGATGTATAAAAACTGGTAATGTTAAACATGTTATATGAACAATAAAAATCGGATTTAGATAATTTTGAATTGAAACCATACACATGTATTATAGACCTAGTAATATATATTAGAATCATTTGTACATATCTCTGTATTCATTACATTGTAAAGTAATATTCAAATATTTTGATTCCAGGTAAATATTTATACAAACTTTTCAACTAAATTATCCAGATGTTACTTCAAGCAATGGTAAGTTATGACTAAAATATTTGTAAGTAATATCATAAGCATTATATAAATGCAAATGAACCTCTAAATATAAGAATGTAAATTACAGGATTCATAAAAAGGGTCTAAAGCAAGCAGTTTATTTCATCACTGAACAGATTATACTCATCTTGTTTAATTATGATTATTCGGATATCAATCACAAAAATCCCGATGTGCATACATACGGGACTTGAAATGTTACATTATATGTATTTAAGAAATATGATAACCCAATTGCATTTACAAAAATTTTTTTTTTCAACATGCGAATTGCAAATCACATTGTTATTAGGGAATGTTTAAAAAAAACTTAAATAGTGCATCTATCTATAGGTATAGATATATATGTATATATATTATAATACCTTTAAACGAGCAATTCTTGTATATTTTTATGTTGTTATATATCCAGGTTCTCGGAAACGGCGTCAGCGATTTCCGTGAAACTTAGTATGTAGGTGGTTTCGGGGACCATAAATCGATCTAGCTAAATTTCATTCATAGAAAACTTTTTTATGTGAGTTTTCGGGCGATGAAAATATATAGCTAGGATACAAAATTAGATTTCGCCGCCGTTGTCAAAACAGAAATAGCTCAGATGGAAATCGGCTGCTTCAAACATCCGTCTAATCCCAGTTCGAATCCGAATAGATAGATGTATATAATAGAATAGATAGAATCCAAAAGAGATAGATGTCTTTTTTTTAATAAAAAATGCTGATTTTGTGAGGCAAACCTAACAGTATATTTAATTTTAATTTTTTTTAAAAACCCGAAGTAAGCTCGGTCGTCTAGGTATTGTAATTTAATTACGCAAAATGTAAACATTGATAAAATAAAACTTAAAGTAACTATTGTATAAATAAACATAAACCTTACACAGTGTATGCTAATGTTAGTGAATATTGTATTTGTAGGGTGGCACTGCATTACTAAGGTATATTCAATCTTAATTAATGACATTACCTTTCATAAAATATGCTCTGCCAGTTCATTTATTACGACTGATTTCCAGATAACAGGTAAGTGACCTAATAATAACACAACACTGTGTCACTGAACCGTTAAAATTAAGCCAACCGTAACGCTTCACCACCTCTAATCTTTCACCTTAACCTCAGACCAAAAAACTGTTATACTGAACATCGGTAAAACAAATTTATATTTACCGATGAAAAAATCGATTTTATCAATACACTCAATCGGTAAAAAAGGAAATAACATTGGTTGTACAGTAAGACAGAGACAAAATAGATTGGTTCCTTATAAGGGCGATCGATCATGGAAAGTCTCTGAATGTCAGATTAAAATCGATATAGACTTAGTGGCGTAATATGATACAGTTCTTATAAGATGTTCTAATGATTATATAAATGTAGGTATATATAGTGTAAACTAAAGAAGAGAGAAGAAAAGAGTTTTTGATATAAAGAGTTTTTGCCATGAATTGTTTTACCTTCTTTCCTAATACGCTTATTAAAGAATTCTTATATTTTTATGTTTTATTAAAATTAATTTCGATGACGATAAAAAGCTATAAATTAGAAAAAAAAACGTTTGCAAAAAGAAGGTATAATTTTGATAATAATACTAAAAGCCACTTCAAAAATGTCATAAATCATTTAGAAGAAAACCGTCTGTGAACACCAATGGACACTATCTGATGTAGTTATCGAACATCTTTAAAAATACTGTTGACAGTTCAACATTTAAGATATACTATATCTTAACTTACACAAAATAGAGTCGAGAATATAATGTATCTCTTATTTGAATACGGCAAATAAACATTGTTAACGCTACAATATAAGAAGTTTAGTAAGAAAGCGTACACAAAGGCTTATGGGCGTTACGCTTAATTTAGCAAAAGTATATCGAATTCATCTACTGTAACGTCTGAATAGAGTGAGTTTTTATTACAATTCGTATTAATACACTACGTAGAGGGCATTATTGGAGATGACTCATTTTTTCTATCTACTTAATGTGTAATATTCAGTTATAATCAAGTCTAACATGGGTTAAGTAGTAATTGAAGCGGTGATAATATCAAGACCTCTTGGGATTTACTGGTAAACGTCAATGTGAGGGTGAAGGATCACTACGTAAGCAACATTTACTTATTTACTATTGTATATTTTTATTTCGCAAAGAAATTCGTTGAAGATTTTGTAAAAATGATGTCAACACTGAAGTAAATATAAGACGTGGGGAGTAAAAGCTTTGCTACCTTTTGCAGACAACGAGGTATATCGAATCAATATTGATTACAAAAATTTAAATACGTATTGAATACTTGCTTTAAAAAGATTTTGTATTAAATGCACCGCTGCTATTAAATGTTCGCCATTTTATTCATTGACTCGCTTTAATTAGGCTAGGTTAGACTTGCGAAAAAAGGATAATGCGAATTTGCATCGAGCACGGTGCATTTAGTACGACACATTTTGACGCAAGTATTTAATACGTATTTAACTTTTTTATAATAACACCGATAAAGTCTTGATCAAATTTACTTGCAAGAATAGATAAGAATATTGCTCTAACTTTTACCTTCTCCATTGTATGTCCGTTTTCGGCCATGGCGACTGCTTCAACTCCCACGCTCGTGTGCTTTCATGTGGCCAATATAGCTGATTTTCTTACGAAAGGTGCGTGCATATTCTATACAAGTTTGAACATCATTCTCGTAGGTATAATTGATTGCCGCTGGTGGCCGGGCTTTCAATTCATCTCGTCTACTATCGAGTGCAGCATGTCGATGTTCTTCATAAGTCTAGACTTTAGTTGCCACATGAGTTCTACATTCTTCACGTTTAGCTGCTATATTCTCCCACTGTGAAGGGTCTATATTACACTTTATTCTATTTCTTCTATTTTATTTCTTCTCTATTATTATAATTGATAGTAGATATATATACCTATTCAAGGGCTTGCTTGAAGTATAGCTAAACGCATTCCTATTATGAAACTTATTCTTAGATCAATAACCATTTTAAGTGCAAGTAAATTATACTGGCGACGTTTATGGAAAAGTTATTAATCTCTCGCAGACGACTACCATTATTTTGCTCTCCAAACACTATCGGTTCAATTATTACGCGTCGTTAATGGGCTAGATATTATAAATCGTCACGACTCAACATTATTCGGAGCACGTGCGCCATTCAAATCCGATATGGGAACGACGTCTGTCTTGACTTCTCCACTTTGCACCTTTTAGCGGATGACAAATGTCACACTTGAAAGTTATCGGTGCACTTTGCCGTTTCGCATCTACTGCGTTTAGTTCTTTTAACAGCGTGATTATGAATAATACTCGTGTTATCTTTTTATAGGTTCGATTAGAGAAAATGGATTTCTGAGTGGAGCCCGTAGTCTATTGGGATTATCGATAGTTCGTGGTTTTTATATAATCTATGGCATTAGTAAAAAGGTTGAATTTAAAGTGTGCCTTTATGAATACAACGTCTGGTATTTGATGACAGCTTTCAAATTTGAGACTGGTTGCTTTGCTACATAAGTTGTGTAAGTAATAACTGCCTAATTATTAAAAGTAAACTCATGTCCATAGTAAGATTCGTTTAACAATATATTGTATCGGATACTGTTCGCATATCCAGATATGCGTATGCATAGTCGAATACATAAATAATTTCCTCAGTCTTAGATAGGTTATAAACTTTATTTGCGCGGGAACATTTTCATGCAGAGCATATTCTACTGTCTTTATCACACTAAGTATTGCTTAGATCTATCCAGTCTAATTCTCTCCTCTCTCTTCAATGAGAAAATCATATCCACTTAATTCAGCACCACAGTTAAAATTCGCAGAGCATTTTCTTTGCAGTATCTTTAAACTTTGGAACTGTCTTTCGACCAGTACGTTCCTGGCTTCTGGTAGCTTTGGATCATATAACCATAAAGTAAAAATATATTCAAAGAGATCATAATTACAACTACAAACTATTTTGAATTAGTTAACGTCTTGATTATTGCCGGCATTTTCGGATTGTATTATGATTATTATCGGACAGTGCAATCATTTTGTTTGATAATTATAAAAAAAATACTGCTCCCTAAATATCTTATTTCATAATAAAAAGAAATTTATATTGAAACCACTACATACATTAGTGTAATATATTTAAAGACTAATGGCAGTTATAAATAATAATCGGCTTGTTACTTGAGAATTGATTAGAGACATAAAGTCAATCTACAGCACCTGGACTCGCTTAACAAGTCTCGAATATTTAATATTGCCCATGGTTTCGTCTGTGTAAACGATATTTTAATATATCCCGAGTACTGATAATTTGCCATGGTCTTTAAATGATAAAATGTAGACTACTGTTTTTAATGTATACACGGAAACTCTTTAGATCCTACGGTAATTGAAGCATAGACTCTTCAATGATTTTGTACAGCATGTTAACCGACGTAAGTCCCAATTATCAAATGAGTCTAAGGTTTCGGTGAAAGGAAAACATTGTCATGAAATTTGTGACTAATATCTATCTGGTTTCTTATCATCATCCAGTTGCAAATCTGTCGCCAAAACCATATAAGTGCTTTCGGCAGCTGCATTTGAGTGTCAGTATTATGTAGCTTTTATCTTAGGCTATGTTGTCACTTACCATTACGTGAAATTTTAAACAAACGTTAATACAAAATTTTCTTTCAATAGCAAACCAACTTAGGTATTAGCTGTTGGTCCATTAACTTGATTGTCCCAGGTCATTCAGTGTTTTATTCATCATTATTTATTTTATAAGTATATTTTATCGTTTAATTTACAATTTAACTCTAACACGTAAACGTTTATAAAAAAGAGAAAGGAACTTCGTTCCAACGGGAGGTCCATATGGGTATATGGACCGTCAAGGATTTTTTTACATTACCGCCAATATATGTAGCTTAGTTTTTATCTTAATAGAACCCAATAGATGATGCTACGAACGGGTTCTAGATTTATTTTAAATATTTCTCACATACCATCTGGGTATATGTTTGAGTGAGTCCCTTGATAGTTTGGATACACAATTTGAAACCGTAAGTGTGGCTGCACTGGGGTTTTTGGTTTATTAAAATTTTTCACGTTTACAAATACAATTGAAACAGGTGATAAACGATTTGGTGCAGACGAAGTTGCACGAGTCAGCTAGTCTACAATAAAAAAACTGTGCATACAATAAAACAAAATAACATTGACATTAGTAGATCGAATGTACCACACGCGATGCGCCTGCGCAGCGTCATTGTGAAATAAAACGATGATGGCCGAGACGCGTGTTGATTGTAAAATAAGAAATTATTTTTTAGATCCAGTTAATGGACGCCGATAGTCTGACACACTGATGCTTAAACTGACCAATGGAAATGCTAATCATATTCTTTAAAACTTTAGTGTATAGGATCATTGATAATAAGTTGACATGATTTTGTGCTGGTATAACAATTGGATAATATGTTCTCAGTCGAGTTTTAATTAAACCATTCTCTCTACTACTGAGAAGAACATACTTCACTTAATGAGATTTACATATAAGTGTTCAATGAAATACACATATATCTTGTGACATACAAACGAAAATTATTTAAGAAGTTCTCATTGGAAATATTAGTACTCATAACAAAATTTAGTATAAAAATAAGTGAATAGAATTTGCAAATTTTGGATAAAAAGATCTGTCATTTAGATATTTTTTTTTTAATTTTGTTTCGAATATATTCAAGGTGTACGATTTGTCTTAAGTTTTTAGGTAGTTTATGTAGCATATAACGGGTGTAAACATTATGAATTCTCATTTTTGGTATATTTTTTAACTTATATGGTTTTAAAGTCATTTCTGCAAACTTATCTCGGAATGTACTTACATTGTTAAGTGAGATATTTTATATTAAAATGCAAGTCTTTTAGACATAAATTGGCATTAGACTATGTCTTAAATAGTTCTCTGTATATATTTTCAGTGGGAGTTAAACTATTATATTTAAGTGAGTAGTATTTTTAAGAGTAAGTGATTTTTACTAACCTCTTTAGGAACATTTTATAATTATATAATCACATTATTTATTTAATTAATTATATAAAACATTATATAATCTTAACATCAACACCAGCCGGGGTTCAATATTAATTCAGTAATTTCTGTGTGATTTCACAAAATTATTTGCTAGCAAGTCCTCTGTTTTATAAGACCGTATGTCACAAGAAAAGTGTAGACATTACTTGAAGATCGCTCGATTTAACAACGCTTAACATTACTGGAAGTTCTTTGTTTGCTTTGATTCTTTATCACATTGTAATTTTATAATAAAAACAAGAAACGATCAAATCTATGACATATGTAAAGTACTTACCTCCTAGTCAGAAAAAAAACTCATATACCTTTCCTTTCCTATGCCTATGTAAATATTGACATAATATTTACAAAGTTTATTTACGAATTAAATAAAAAATAAATTCGAGGCAGAAGTGTCAACCCGAGTGAAAACATAAAACAGTGAATTTTTTAAATTAATTGTAGATTTTTTTTCTCGATCTGATTACGCTATTGACCTAGCAAGGTCTTAACAGCTTCACCGGACTACAACTACGTACCTACGTTAATTATATACAGAATAGGTAGCACAAACTCAATGCAAAATATTAATATTACATCTACACAGGCCCCTGTACTACGCGTCGTTAGTATGGTGCAAGTGCAATACGTCACGAGCATGATTTACTCGCATGTCGCTGACGCAAGACTACCAAGTTTTTTTCCTGCCAAATACCGCTCAACGCGCCTAAAGATTTAACTTTAAAAGAATGCGAAACATAATAGTAAATACGGATGACGTAATCACCATTCACGTTTCATCTCCTATAGCATTAGAAATCACCAAACCATAGACGCAAACATTCCTCTTCTGATGGTCACATAATACTCCAACGACAACTATGAGTAATTAGTCAGCAAGGATGTTTGTAGAAAGTTTGTCGATAATTTATTTTTGTCCTACACCATCAAGACAAGAATTTATACAACGAACACATAAGAGGATAATTAACTATTTGGTATACCTAATTGTGGAAGTGCAAAGTAGCATCCACCTTAGTATTCATTGGCTAATTCATTCAATGTCAGACCGGCAGTTCTATGTCTCTCTATCATAAAAAGAAATCGCGAGCTATTTCGTCTGAGGCGCCATCTCTTAACGATAAAAATAAACATGAATGGCTGATTAAAGGTAATGCTAAGATCCCCTTTCGTCACAAACAAAGGGTTTTAATATCATTGTCAACAGTCCGTAAGAGACCCACTGCAGAGCCATCTCATCCCGAAGGAAGATATGCCTATCACCATGTCATCTGACGACGTATTAGCTATTCCAAATTCTAAGAAATAGACAGTTATATGTTGTTCCCATACAGTAGTACTTACAACAACATTTCTCAGGTTTAAGTTTCTTCGCGATGTTTTAAATCACCGTTGGCCGATAGTTCTACCAATTTTAATAGGTAAATATACGTGAATTCCGCAAAATTCGTTGACATACGCCAGGGTTCGAACCTACGGTCAAAACCCTAGGTCAACACGACTTGTTAGACCACGGTTTTAATATGCATTGGACATATATACAACTAGCTAACCCGTGCCCACTTCGTTGGGGCATCGTTAAGGCAACCTCGTAAGAAACGTTTTCTTTCGACCGTTTTTTCTCCGACCTACTTTGCAAATCCGACTACCACAAAAGTCTTTCCATTTTTTGGGTTGATATATAACCTATGACACTCACAAATAACCTTGATGACTATTGGTAAAATAAATTTTCAAAATCGGTTCAGTAGATCGAGGATCCTAAAACCTCACAAACTTTACCTTTTTTCATATCATAATCATAGGAGGCAAACGAACAGGTGGGTCACCTGATATTAAGTGATCACCGCCGTCCATAGACACAACTCCAGGGAAGTCGCAAGTGCGTTGCCAGCCTGTGTTTGGGGGAATGGGGAGAAAGGGAGGGGGTAAAGGTTTTTATTAGGAGAAAGGAGGGGAGAGAAGTGGCGAAATGCAACAATGCAAGCAGTGTTACTTCACATCGGTTTTCTGTGAGAGAGTGGTACTACCCCGAACGAGCAGACCCGTTAATGCTGAAATTAGTTATAGCATTACAGTGGCTCTACCACCTTAAGGATTATCTACCACTTTACCTCTTTATAATATTAACTATACATTACATAACTATCTATAATAATCTAATAATAATAGGTAAACTTTTAAAGCTTTATTATGAAGCAAATAACTGTTAGATAAATGGTTAAACTTCATAACATCCTTGTCTTTCATATGATTTAGATTACAATTATATTCTCAGAAAGAGCGAATGGTAGTAATTTTATAAGTAAATTACTATGGCCTACCGTCTGTTTCCACTCGGTACTAGCATACGACGGCAATAAATATGATTACATTACAACTCGTATTTCAAGTCTGGCGCGTGCGCAGATGAAATCCACAGTCCGTTTTAATACTCCTCTAAACGAATAGTGATGTACTTCAGTTTAATTTATCGATAAATACATAATCGTTAAATGTTTCTTATCTTATTCTTTCAATACACTTACATCGTAAAATCCTACTACTAGCTGATACTCGCGACTTCGTCTCCGTTGATTATTATCTTGGCAATATATTTTAAGTACATAGGACAATTATAAGAACCACACCGCTTGGACCCTTTATAAGAAAATATGCTATAGCGTAGTAATCCGGTGAAGCTGTTAAGACCTTGCTGGGTTAATAGCGTAGTCAGATCGAAAAAAAAGCTAAAGCGTAATGCTTATAATAATCAGTTTCTTAAACCTTTTATAAGTTTATATCAAATGAAGCAAAATAGATGAGAAAACGATGTCTAAAAGCAAAATCATCTGAATGTGTTAAATCCTTTTAAATACCTACATTTCTCTCGTACTTAAATCGCGTCGTCATTAAAATTACATATATTCTTTGATAGAGTGAACCGATTTTAATGAAACCAAAACTAAATGTTATCCAAGTATATACTTTATGATATACTTGGTGAGGTTTTATCGTGAATTCAGTTCTTTACTTTACTTTCCGAGACACCTGCATCATTTTTTCCACAAAGATCTAGAAAGTACAGACACGAACTACGTACCTGTATAAAGTATGCTACTAGACATAGATAGACACTTTTATATACATATACATACACTCAAGTACATACCTTACTTACGCTTGACGCGTAATGCAAATCTTCGCTATAAGAAGCCTTACTTCAAAAATAATTAAAATATATATGTACAAGGTACGTAATTTTGAGTAACACGCGCACAATTACAGATCTCAATCATTTTATCTCGCGTACATACAAGATAAGATATATACATATAAATCAAATTGATGCATATGTTTGCGAGAGCTAATTACCAAAATGTTTCAAGCTATACGACTTTTTAAGGTAGTATACCGTATGCAGTAACATATCACATTCTTTTCTGAAGGTTAAGTCATACTCATAAAATTGAACGGACGTAACATAAAATCAATGAAATGCTTTACCTGTTAAGTGACAATCACAAACTTGCTACAAAATAGAATCCATAATTAACTCATATAAAAACGAAATTGTCATGAAACAGAAAAAACATCTTGTAAAGTCGAAGTCAGAAAACATAAGCTAGTGCTGTATAAATCTGAGAAACAATCTGGCTTAAGCTATGAGTTGTTATTATTTAAAAATTTAAAAATGAAATATTAATGATATTAAAAAATAAGAATAAGGACAATATCAGGGGTACCAGAAAAGACATAGAATACTCTCGTCTACAAATATGTACTGTTGCCGAGCGATAGATAGTAGTAAAAATAAATTTTGACCTTTTCAAAATATAAAAATTAATTTTCTGACGATCAAATTAAAATTTCTCCATGTCAAAGGACCATAGTAGATGGGGAATTAATAATGTTTAGTGAGTTACTCAATTAAATAGGTAAGATATTTGTTTTCTAAAAAGTGAAAACCTCCAGTTAAGCGAATGGAAAATGTACCGTCATTTAGGCACAATTGGGCATGGTATTTTTGTTGCTTAAACGTTTTTCGGTTATAAACTAACGTTTTGAACAATACCCAAACCATAAAAGTCAATTTGGTAAATAACGGACACAAGCATATCAGGTACTTACTAAGGCAAGTAAGCGAATATATTAGGTATTTACTTGACATAATGCAAGCTTTATTTTGTTGGGAATAAAATAAAAATATCTGTAAAAACTAATGACACACAATAAATTACATTAAGGAAAGAATCGATAAATTTTAAACTCACTGTAAAATAATAAAGCCCATCACTAATTTACCCGTTTGTCGTATCAAGCGGTTCTGCGGTGTAAGGAAAATATAATATTTTGCGGTCTGCTATTGGTGAGCCGTAATCGGACACCGATGAAAGCTAATCTAATATTGAAATAGTAACGTTGTTACGTCGATCAATCAATTTTAACATTACCTTCTGAATCTGATGTATACTTGTTATAAAATAATACATAACGCAAGGAACGGAGTATTTTGTATTGTTTTAAATATACGAAATGCTCGTCTAGTGATCGACCTTCGAACATAGCGAAATAAAGCTTTTTAAATTTTTTTTATTGATATCACTATAAGAATTTTGGCTAACCTCCTAACTAATCTATTTCCGAACAATCACACAACTGAGAATTATATTCATCCTACAGAAATTACTCTAGTTTTAGGATTGAAGTCGCGACCAGGTGTATTAGGCCTTATTACATATCATATTATATTACAAGTTATCTATACTATCTCTGGTGCCTCCGGAATAAGGATCTCCACAGAGACCTGGAGATGCCTTCTACCTGGGCGTATATAAAATCACTCACAAGTAGTTACTTCGAAATAGCCGCGAATCATCCCAGCCTGTTGGTGGTATCCGCCGCGAATGATGAACCCGTACCCAACGCTGCGCAGTATAGGAGACGTCCGCGACACATTTTTACCGACCCTTCTGATTTAATCACGTCAGCGAACGATCAGTAGCAGCCTGTCTCTTCAAACAGAGCGTGTTCACGCCCACGCCCGCGTAACCACAGATTACGCCACCGTGTTCTGGGGATAAATTTCGGTCCCGCAGACCAAATTAGGCCCCCCTCGGCAGCGGCTGAAGCCTAGGTCCGTTCCTTCGGCGTAGAGCCCTTGAGTGTGCTGCTCGCGCGATACAGTGACACAAAATCTTACATCACTGCGACAACATTACACATATCACCTTCGCACACGTGCACGCACACACGCGCTTACACGCTGTTTTTCTTTTTCAAAGAAATAAACGAGTAAGAGTTCTACCCTTTTTTTCCCTATCCTATCCTATATACAATAGTCTAGAGGTACTTGGTACACATACATGTTTCAATACCTCATACGTATATCTAGATAGTTTAGCTTAGGTTATCTCAGATACGTCGCGATTTTTGCACAAAACAGGCGACAGCCCAAGCCGAGGTGTGCCGTGGACCCTTGAGTTAGTCGCCCAAACATCCCAAGTCGGCTGAGTGCCTTTAGCGCTCGCCTCAATAGTTCGGTGAAGCTGTGAAGACCATTCCAGTGCAACAGCGTTTTCATTTCGAAAAAAAATATTGTGATCACCATCACCTAAGTATCCTACGTTACTGATTATACATCGGATGACTACTATGCCAGGTGTTTTAATTAGTACTAGCTGTGCCCGCGATTTCGTCCGCGTGAAACATTATACAGAAAAATAGCGACTACTTTTCTTTCGTATTTAAGTCGCATCGTTATTAAAAGTACAATAAGTTTTGATAGACCGAACCGATTAAAATGAAGTAAAGATTTAATGTTACTCGAAGACATGCTTTATGATTTTTGTGAATAGGTTTTATCACGAATGCAGTATTTCAGCAATGATGCGTTTTCACACAAACAGACAGACAGACATTGCTAAAACTGATCGAAATTTATGTTATTACTTGTGTAGTAAACACACCTGCAACAATATTTTTTTATGAAAATCTAAAAGATACAGACACGCTAGATTTATATTCATATCATATGTACATAGAATGTATAGCGAGGACAGTACAGTCTCTCACAACTGCTATATCTCATAACCCGGGAAGATCAGGTTAATAATTCTGTGTGCCACCCGATTAGGCCTCCCACGGCAGTGGCTCAAGCCTAGGTTCGATCCTTCGGTAGGGAGCCCTCGAGTGCGTTGCTTGTGCGATACGGTGACACACAAATATACATTACTGCTACAACACTACACGATCACTCCCACACACGTGCATGCCTACACACTTACACATGAAAGTGGAAGGGTTTACTTTTTTCATTCATCGAACTGAAAAACTTTCAATTTTCCGATAATAAATATATGGGGGAGTTCTTGAGGCGTGTATGCTTGGTACACATATACGTTTCAACAACTCATACATATATGAATAGTTAGCTAGGTTAGCTAAGATAGGTCGCGATTTTGCATGCAACAGGCAACAGTCAAGCCGAGGTGTGCCGTGCACCCTTGAGCTGGTTGCCAAAATAAAATCGGCTGAGTGCCTTAAGCGCTCGCCTTAGTAGTCCGGTGAAGCTGTTAAGACCTTGCTGGGCCAATAGCGTAGACATATCGAAAAAAAAAGTTAATAATTGTTAATACTATAGCTTGACTATACGATGATTTCTTCATATCAACCTGTAAGGCCTACTGTAGAACATTAAGTATCTTCCCGAAGGAAGGTTTGAGCATAATCATCACGCTAGCCCGCGACGAGTTGGCTATTTCATACTGCGAGTTACCTCGTATTTTTTCACATACAATGGTACTACAAGAACATTTTTCAGGTTTAAGTTAACTCACGATGTCTTCCTTAACCATCAGTCGATAGTGTGAACGATTTGCATTATTAAATGTATGTGAATTCTGAAGAATTCCTTAGTATATCCCTGGATTGAAACCTGCAGATATTCCATTTCTCAAATCTTTTGATCTTTTTTTTCGAAATGAAAACGCTGTTGACCTGGAAACGTCTTTACAGCTTCACCAAACTACTGAGGCGAGCGCTGAAGGCACTCAGCCGATTTGGGATGTTTGGGCGACTAACTCCAGGATGCACGGCACACCTTGGCTTGGGCTGTCGCCTGTTTTGTGCAAAAATCGCGACCTCTCTGAGCTAACCTAAGCTAAGCGATCTAGATATACGGATATGAGTTATTGAAACATGCATGTGTATCAAACATGCGTACCTTAACAAATCCTATATGTATTTTGTGTCGGAAAAAATCCTCTAAACTATACCTCTAACCTCTAAACTAATCTCACGACTATCACGACATTCGTCAGATAAATTAGAGTGAAGGTAATGATAAAAATGTTTATTTTATCTACTGGTTGCACTGTTCGGCTTCCTCAGATAACACAGTCTCGTGTAACATGTTTATATTACAATAATAATCAATTTGGATTTAAGGGTAAGTGACATATTTTATTATATTTATAAAAAAATATCAAATACACAAGATTTAACGTTTCGTAACACTTTTTTTCTCGAACTGACTACGCTATTGGCCTTATTTAGGGCCTTCACAGCTTCACCGGACTAGTTCTGTAACAATAACAACGTTCTACTGTAGCTACTAATAAATGTAAGACTTGGTAACTATAATTTATGGATGACGACTACCATATAATTGCAACGCACGCTTAGAAATTCAGAAGTGTTATATTCCAAAAAATATTATCACCAAATGGTTTATTCTCACCATGACGATTACATGCATTTAGTACTGCAGCGTGACTTACATCTTTTTTAGACAACAGTGTCTTTTGACCATAGTCAATCTATGAATAGATTTTAACAAAATGTTCACAAGAAATCCTAACCGAATAAAAATATTCTTTTTTTTTATAGTAGCACGACAAAGTGACTGCATTAAGCCTGATGTTAAGCATAGTACAATCCAAAAACATCGGCAACCACCGTAAGACGGATTATCCATCGCCGGTCGCCGCTGTCATGCCGGCCATAATGACGAAAGTCGCCCGGTACTGGATGTGCACAGGCTGATCCCGAAACGCGACGCCCAGAAGCGAGTCACTATGACGGGCTTTTTCGCCATATGCATGGTGGTTGCGACCCAGTCGGGCTGTAAAACCCTACCACCTCGCTCTCGCCATTGCCTCGTTCGTTGATCAGCAGGGTGCACCACGTGAAGGTGAGGTTGGCTTGGGTGTCTCAAGTCTTAAGATGTTATTCGACACCCCTTACACCCCAAAAGTGTTAGCCTTGGTTTTTGATTGAAGAAGGTTTTACTTAACAGCAATACTTAATTTAGTATTATAGTACACTTGGATATATTGAGTTCCTTAACTAACAACGATACTGCGGTCTATTCCAGCTATGGGAGTAGCAGATAAATGAAGAGATTGGATCGTTAATACTACTTTTTTGATATCATAAGAGTCAAACGAACATGTGGGTCACCTGACGTTAAGTGATCACCACCGTCCATAGACACTTGCAACATCAGGGTCTTCCGGCGCTCTCAATGACCGAACGAAACGCAACAATGCAAGCAATGTTGCTTAACGTCAGTTTTCTCTGGGTAGGGTGGAACTACCCGGTCGAGCCGCCCCATTCATACTGAAACCAGTAATAACTTCAGCATAAATCTACCACCTAAATTTGTAGATGTATGTGTACCGTTTTATAAGCATAACAAAATTCAGTCAATAAACTTATTGAAATACGATTCCATAACGTTTTCCTCATAGTAAATTAATATTCGTAATTAAACAGAAAAAATATCTCTCATAAATAAAACGTTTAATTTATAATGATTCATTCAACCGCAAATGGCTTCGCCTTAAATATAGTACGCAATACACGAGAGCCCCTTATCTGCTCGCGTTGCATATGCGTAGTACGAAGTTGTAAAATTATCTAGTTTATGAGCATAAACATTGTAAATACTGTTCTTTGTATTTCTATGCGTTTATGTTATGTAATTATTGACTATTATGATCTACTGTGGCAGCTGTTAAGACCTTGTTGGGTCAATAGCGTAGACATTTCGAAAAAAAAAAGTCTACTGTGGTCGAATAGACAAGTGAAATATGGAGGTTTTAGATGCAAACGTGGTAGTAAAATTGCCGTTAAAATACAAATATTTACAAGTTAATTATGGTGTCAAAAGTTGATTAACTTCTCATTTCACACGTGAACTGACTACACTGTTGACCTGGCCAGGTCTTTAAAGCCTTACCGGACTATTAAGACGAGAGCTTAAGGCAATCAGCCTATAAAGACAATACTTATCTTGTTCTATTTTATATATGCACTAACAGGCCCGGCAGACGTTGTCTTGTCCTGAAAATAAATAAAAAATCATCGAATCAGATCGAAGTGCCACCTACCAGTACCAATTATGAATCTAAACCATCCAAGGACCCACACGAATACACACAAAAAAATCGTTCAAGACATTTAAATGGAGTATAATCGTAAATTCCAGACTCCTTTTTTATTCTATTTACTCTTTGATTTTTTTTTTAAATATGCGCAGGTAATTATCAAGTATAATATAAAGTCGAGACAAATTCAATACAAATTATCAATAAATCTAGTAATTGAATTATATAAGATATCAGAATATACATAAAATGTTATATCTGCCCGTATACAGGTTCATTGTAATAATGTGTCGTAACAATTGTGCAAGAGATTTAGATGCATGTACCTACTATCCGATACGTTTAGGTATTAACGCTTTGTCATTGACAGTTCGTCAAAAGTCATATAAGCTTCGTGAGTCTCGACACGCGAACAACTTTTGTCCTTTTTTGTACGTAACATTCAATCTATTATCTCTTCTAACATAATTATTAAAATTATATACTACTAGCCTCTGCCAGCGACTTCGTTCGCGTGGAGTAAAGATATTCTTTATTTCTAACACGCAGCGGAAGCTTTCAAGAGTAAAAAATACCCCAATTTTGAAACATTCTTCATTGTTGCTCTGCTCCTATTGGTCTTAGAGTGATGATATATAGCTTATAACCATTCTCGATAAATGAGCTATATAATATTGAAATAATTTTTCAAATCGGACGAGTAGTTCCTGAGATTACCACCTACAACGTCACAAACTCACAAACTTTACCTCTTTATAATATTAGTATAGATTGGTATAGATAAAGGGCAATTTCAATCTACATTAAATGTCCAATATAACTAACGTATTTAATAGTATAAGTATTAATACTTCCAGTCCGTTTGTGGTATCCGCCGCAAACTATGAACCCGTACCTAACGCTGCGCGTTATAAAAGACGTCCGCGATACATTTTTACCGACCCTCCTGATTCAATCACGTCAGCGAACGATCAGTACCAGCCTGTCCCTCGAAACAGAGCGTGTATACGCCCACGCCCGCGTAACCACAGATCACGCCGCCGTGGTCTGGGGGTTAGTTTCGCTCCCTCACACCCGATTAGGCCTCCCACGGCAGCGGCTCAAGCCTTGGTTCGATCCCTCGGTAGGGAGCCCTTGAGCGCGTTGCTTGCGCGATACGGTGACACACAAATATACATCACCGCTACAACACTACACGATCACCCTCACACACGTGCACGCCTACACGCTTACACATAAAAGTGGAAGGGTTTACTTTTTTCCCTTATCGAACTGAAATAATTTAGAAAAATTATCCAACACAATACATATAAGAGTTGTCGAGGTATGTATGCTTGGTACACATATATGTTTCAATAACTCATATAATTAACTCATATAAGTATGAATATGTAGCATAGCTTAGGTTAGCTCAGATAGGTCGCGAATTGCATGTATCAGGCAACAGCCAAGCCGACGTGTACCGTGCACCCTTGAGCTAGTTGCCCAAATAAAATCTGCTGAGTGCCGGTAGCGCTCGCCTTAGTAGTCCGGTGAAGCTGTTAAAACCTTGCTAAGGTCAATAGCGTAGTCAGTTCGAAAAAAAAAGGTCAAATTTTATTAAGTAACAGTTCAATGCGTATTTAACTTTTATTAACACGGATATAGTTTTGTAGTACATTATTTTTATGAGATGAGATAATCATGCAGTTTAATCAGCGTTTAAAAGCCGGAAAGATATAACTCAACACTTCATTATTACTGACTCTTATCTACTTGATATAAATATAATGTGCATGTATTGTACATACAAAACTTCCGTAATAAATTTTCCAATTTATAATAGCTATAAAGCATAATTTAAAAGAACGAAAGTAACACAGACAGACTGATGACATATATTATGTATTGCTGATACACACGACTTCGTCTGCATCGTTTAAGATATTGCGATATATTGATTTAGAAAACGAAGTATTTTAAAATTAAAACTAAACAAATTCATTTATACAAGTAACTATACTAATTAACTACTAACTAACAATCCAGTAGCTTTTTTAAATATAGATTTAAGGTAAAATAATCTGGTGCATTTACTTACCTACTCTTCGCTCGCATTTAACACACGTCATTACCCGATTAGGCCTTCCACGGCAGCGGCTCAAGCCTAGGTTCGATCCCTCGGTAGGGAGCCCTTGAGTGCGTTGCTTGCGCGATACGGTGACACACAAATATACATCACCGCTACAACACTACACGATCACCCCCACACACGTGCACGCCTACACGCTTACACATGAAAGTGGAAGGGTTTACTTTTTTTCCCTTATCGAACTGAAAAACTCTCAATTTTCCGATAATAAATATATGGAAAAGTTGTTGAGGCGTGTATGCTTGGTACACATATACGGTTCAACAACTCATACATATATAAATAGTTAGCTAGGCTAGCTAAGATAAATCGCGATTTAGCAATCAACAGCCAAGCCAAGGTGTGCCGTGCACCCTTGAGCTGGTTGCCATAATGGAATCGGCTGAGTGCATTAAGCGCTCGCCTTAGTAGTCCGGTGAAACTCTTAAGTCCTTGCTTGGTCAATAGCGTAGTCATTTCGAAAAAAAAAGATACCCGAGCATATGCTTTATGATTTTCTTTGTGAGGTTTTATCATAAGTTTGGTACTTTAGTAGTGATACGACCATAATCAAACGGACATTTCTAGAATTGATGAAAATGTATCTATCTATCTATTACTTATTCTTAAGCACATGCTATAATTTTGTTTACAAACATCTGAAAATACAGGCGCGTTTAATTTTTTTTTTTTTTTTCGAAGTGACTACGCTATTTACCCAGCAAGGTCTTAACAGCTTCACCGGACTACTAAGGTGAGCGCTTAAGGCACTCAGCTGATTTTATTTTGGCAAGAAGCTCAAGGGTGCACGGCACACCTTGGCTTGGCTGTTGCATGCAAAATCGCGACCTATCTTAGCTAACCTAGCCAAATATTCATATATGTATGGGTTGTTGAAACGTATATGTCTACCAAGCATACACGCCTCAACAACTCCTCCATATATTTATTATCGGAAAATTGAGAGTTTTTCAGTTCGATAAGGGGAAAAAAAAGTAAACCCTTCCACTTTCATGTGTAAGCGTGTAGGCGTGCACGTGTGTGGGGGTGATTGTGTAGTGTTGTAGCGGTGATGTATATTTGTGTGTCACCGTATCGCGCAAGCAACGTACTCAAGGGCTCCCTACTGAGGGATCGAACCTAGGCTTGAGTCGCTGCCGTGGCGCGTTTAATTTATATTCCTATTATATATTATAGAATATATTTATATTCAATTCAGTAATTTACTACAATTGTATAAAAACAAAGCTGCAATTAATTTGCGTTGTATTAATTATTCTCTTGTTACATATACATATTGATTTATGTTTATTTATAAATGTTATTATAATATTACGTTAATGTGTTTAATGAAAATGCAATTGTTTCTTGATATATGTATTGTTTTATTTTTTATACCACAATGGAAACTTTACTTAAGGGTTTGATAAATAAATTATATATTTAATTTATAATAACTTCTTTGTCTTCATTATCAGCAATAATGTTCGTTCTTGGTGGGATAGAGCGTATTCTTGTTATTTCGAAAGAAAATAGTATATATAGTATATATAAATATATATATTTGGAAGCTATGTTAATGGAACACGTTTTCTAAAAAAATGAAATAAATAAAATTATAAAACTTATACTTTTTCTTTTAGCATCTTCGAATTCGTCAAACAGCTACTCTTATAATTAACTAGTTTTATCTCGTGGTTTCGCTCCCGTTAATGTAGTCTTGTCTTGACCTACGCCACGGAATAGTTTTTTTAATGAAAGGTTCTATCCTTTTATATATTCCTAAGAATGTCTATACGATATTTCATGATGATTTCAGTAGGTGGTGACAAACAAACAAACAGATTTCCGCATTTATAGCATTAATAATTATCGTTCCAGTGTTGATAATTTTCCATATTATTAATGATTCTACAACCATTTTAGCTTTTAACGTGAATGTGCAAAGGGAATGTAATGCTTTTTAGTGTATGTATGTCCGCATGTCTTTACTTTTGGCAACTTACACGGCTTCATGGATTTGTTTTTATCTTCTTATTCATAACACGATTGGTCACATCGAAGCACTTCTCAAATTTTACAACAAGTTTGAGGTCACCATTTTCATCATCATCATCAATCTTTAAAAGACCCGCTGCAGGACCATAAGCCTCTTCCCGAAAGAAAGTATGGGCGTAATCACCACGCCAACCCACGACGTACTAACAATTTCAAACTTTGGGAAAACAGTTCTATACTTTCCCACATACAGTAGTACTACAAGAATTTCTCTCAAGTTCAGGTATCCTTACGATGTTTTTCTCCACCGTAAGCCATCAGTGTTGCAATTTGAATTAGTAAACTTATGTTAAGTAATCACCGACGTCCATAGACACTAGCAATACCAGGTGATTCGCAAGTGCGTTGCCAGCCTGTGTTCGGGGGATAAGAGGGACGGTAAGAGAGGAGAGGAGGGGAGGTAGGCCTCCAATGCTCTCACTGACTGAACGAAACGTAGCAATGCAATCACTGTTACTTCACGTTGGTGTTTCTGTGGGTAGGGTGGTACTACCTCGGACGAGCTGATTAATTCATACTGAAACCAGTAATAGCTTCAGCGTCACTATACTACCTACCAAATGTATGCGAATTTCGAATAATACGTTTGTGTATGTCAGGATTCCTATTCTGCAGACAATAGATTGATATTCTACAGATCAACCACTAACGAATTACACGTTTATCTGGCAGATTTTTGTGTTCTCATTACTTTAAGATTAGTATGTTCAAATGCTTACCTATCGATTGATAAGAAAGCTATATCAAAATGACTTGTTTAAACTAAACACTGATATATAAATCATGTCAAGTACGTTTGCAAAGCACTTAAGATATTTTGCAATATGAAATACATTAACTGAGTGATGAACGATGGTCGGTGTGGGAAACGATCCAATATTTGCGAAGCATATCTATGAGTTCCTATTCAAATATATATTATTTACATATTAAAGCATACTGTTGGCTATATGTTTATATGGCTGAAAACAAATAAAAGATAGATTTTTGTTTGCGCCATACCTAATATCCACAACAATGTCAAAGAAAAACTGAATGTCAGAAAACCAAGAGAACAACTAATTTGTTTAAAAGAAATCTCACAGCTCTTAGTCTTAATAGACTAAGATCCCAGAATGATTAGAGATAACATAATTTTAAATATATAAAAACGTTACGGTCTAAATAGTGTTTCGTGTACTTAGAACGCTTACGTACTCACAATGTTAAGTCTGTGACAAATGTACAGGTACTAGGTACCAGGTGTATCGCAAGACACATTCCGCTGACCATAACCTCTGCCAGACGCTTTAAAGAAGAAAAGATTGATGAATTTTACTTACATTTAAATGCTTGAGATGATAACTATTACAAAATTTTATTTCATCATCCAGATCAATTGCAATGACCAAACATCCCCCCACATGTTGAAAAATAATCAGCTATTAGTATTCTAGTGTACATTTGTCACAAACTAAACTTTGTTAGTGCGTTAGTGTGTAAGTACCTACATGAAATATTACTCAGAACAAAAGGTTTAAAACAATAAAAATTAAGTTGTGTCTAGTCACGTTGGCATTTTGTACTATATATTTTCTTCAATATTCATGTAAAATCTGTTTGCTTGTTAAATGATAGCTAGTGAAACTTTTTTGTGCTCCAAAATACTGACAGATTTCAATCCCTTATAACTACAAGACTAAAGTATATTCTACAAATTTAAAAACTAGTGACAAAGAGATGTAATAAACCTTATATTAAAGCCAAATGTCATAAATATAAACACTTTTAATGTAAATTTTAGTTTATCTCTTAATCCAGTTAAACTCTAGCTAACACTAAATGATAAATTTAACCACTTTCAAACAACTACGGTACTTGCCCCTTTATATCAACGTAGCTGCTTCCACGAATCACGTCTATACGATTAATGTTGCAACATATGAAACAAAAACAAGGTAATCTCGTGCAGTCTAACCTAAAAACCTAGCGTACGTCCGCGTGGACAATAATAAACATGATTCTAAGTCGCCAGGAAAGCTAAGAAATAGCTCGCTCGAGGGTTAGCTTCTGTTGATTATAGAGATACAGGACATGAAAGGCAAGCGTCATTTTTAAAAATAGAACCTTCTAATAATCACTAATGATTATTAATATTATTTCCATTTTATTTATTTTTTATAAAAACGTATCAGCGTAGCTTAGTAATATTGTAGAACCTCTTTAGGTTGAACCTAGATCAGACAGAAACTTCCTTGGCTTGAAATAATGTTTATAGTCCACGCAAACAAAGCCTCGGGCAAAAACTAGCTATTTTTATTATATATATATATATTATATCTTTATCGGTTTCAGACGATTCCATTACTGTCAAAGTTTATCTTCTCAATAAAAAGGCGTTGAATTCAAAGCCATGACGTATATTCCTCAATACAGTGGAGGTAAATCTATGAGACAATAAATTGATAAAGTTCATCTGAACAATCGCTAACTGTTCCTTTCTTGTACTACACAATAACTATACTATCACGTAGTGCATTATACTGAGCGTATACAATATACACGTATGAACTTTTGCAGGGTACGGCAGAAGCGGTTTTAGAACCGGTTTAGTGAGCACTGCACGCTGCTCCGTGGAACAGAGTTGCTTTGAGACGATTGCTTACTCGATTAAAGTTTTATTTACCGTGAGGTTTTTGTTTACGAAGTATGGCTGCATATTTTGCATTTATTTTGCGATATATAAATATATAAAATCCAGCGTCATGATGTCGAAAAAATTCGCCGTGATGGGAAAAAAATATCAACATTTTACCAATGTTTGGCCATTTTTTCTGAAGATTACGTTATTGCACTGTACCAGGGGGTAAGCACAGAACAATTGAAACACAAATGTAGCTACTGAGAGATTTTTAATCCATAGCTAGGCTACGGTGTGATACTGCTTTCAAGCATCTGAACAGGTCGAAATAGTTTAGATAATCTCTTAACATGATAAATCAAAAGCCAGTCCTTATTATCAGAATGGGTATTATAATTGTAATCCATTTATGTACTAATACAGATGCAATTAAACGTAATTGTTATATGCTAAAACTGCCTACGTTTTATTAAGAAATTTATTAACTACGGTCTGCTATGATTAAATGAATCAGAAAGGTCAGTTGGTTTCTCATAGGGAGCGATATGTAAGTAAAGTGCAATTTACAATAAAAGTTCGAAACTCTTCAGCAACCGCAGCATTGTGACTCACATGTAAAAACAATGTTTAAAAAGCGAGACGATTATTTTAAATGAAATGAAGGTAAACCTACATTTAGATTAACAGTGAAGAGTGTTTTTTTTTTTTCGAAATGTCTACGCTGTTTACCCAGCAAGGTCTTAACAGCTTCACCGGACTACTAAGGCGAGCGCTTAAGGCACTCAGCCGATTTTATTTTGGCAACCAGCTCATGGGCTCATGGGCATGCACGGCACACCTCGGCTTGGCTGTTGCCTGTTGCATGCAAAATCGCGACCTATCTTAGCTAACCTAGCTAACTATTCATATATGTATGAGTTGTTGAAACGTATGTGTACCAAGCATACATGCCTCAACAAATTCTCCATATATTTATTATCGGAAAATTGGGTGTTTTATAGTTCGATAAGGGAAAAAAGTAAACCCTTCCACTTTCATGTGTAAGCGTGTCGGCGTGCACGTGTGTGGGGGTGATCGTGTAGTGTTGTAGCAGTGATGTATATTTGTGTGTCATCGTATCGCGCAAGCAACGCACTCAAGGGCACCCTACCGAAGGATTGAACCTAGGCTTGAGCCGCTGCCGTGGGAGGCCTAATCGGGTGTGCGGGAGTGAAATTAACCCCTAGACCACGGCGGCGTGATCTGTGGTTACGCGGGCGTGGGCGTGAGCATGCTCTGTTTCGAGGGACAGGCTGGTACTGATCGTTCGCTGACGTGATTAAATCAAGAGGGTCGGTAAACATGCATAGCGGACGTCTTTTATAACGCGCAGCGTAAGGTACGGATTCATAGTTTGCGGCGGATACCACTAACGGATTGGGATGATTCGTGGCTTTTTCAAAATAACTAATCGTAAGTGATTTTACGTACGCCCAGAAAGAAGGGATCTCTAGGTCTCTATGGAGATCGACTCTCCGAATGTACCACAGAGCACTGGTCACTTTACGTAAAACACGATTTTGGAGAACCTGCAGCTTAAAAAAGTTATCTTTGGACATATGCGCGTGAAGAGTGTGAAGACAATTAACACTTTTACAAGGAAAAGGAGACAAGTTTAAGTAAAATCTTGCTGTCTATATTAATAAATTAATACATAAAAGAAAATATAACGGAGATAACATCTGTAGAAATTAAAAATCATGTAAAATTGTTGTATTTTAACGGAATTGTTTTTGTTTCAAATACTAATACAAAAGACTTAGATACACAGGGAAAAATTGACAGTGCTCTTCCGTGAAGCTTTTCACATTAAAGTAATATAAATGTTCTAGTATGTTTATTAATTTTAGCAATCCATCCGTCCATCTTAATATCGTTTTATAAATCTTTGATTTATAGTCTGAAAATTACGAAATGATTCAGCTTAAAACGACTATTCATTCCTATTTTACACACATTGTCTTAGTATATCTAAAGCACTATTAAAATATAATAAACAACACTTATATTAAATAATTATAATAAATAAACACTTTCTAAAGATTTCACTGTTCTATACAAGATTTTGCTTTGAGGCGTCTTTATTACTCCACGTCCTAAGATACAATCAGCAGCTCGAGCACACTACATACAATCACTTAGTATAACTATATTGAGCCTATTTCGTTTCCTGGTTAAAACAGAACCTGCCTCTTCACTTTATTTTTCTTATTCGTTATGTTTGTTTTCAATTGTATCATTGTTATTTGTTTCCTAAGAACAAGAAACTTGGTATTGATAAGTAATAATAAACGATTATGATTAACGACGAACAATATTATTGCTTTGGGCTAATATTGCCTTGTTCATCTAACTTTTAATTTAACTCGCTAGTGAACTTCTATTCATCTGCATAAGCTACTTAGGTAACTTTGGTCGATTCAATAATAGCATTATTTGTGGTATATGTTTGTAATGTCTTTCCAAAAACATTAATTCGTTAATTGATTGATTTAAAAAGTTCCTCAAATTAAGAGGAATGAAAACAAATATAAAATGATTTATAATCAAAATAAACTAAGTAACCACAATTTACAAACTCTAACTGTTGGAAAGATTATGCCAGTTTATAGTACTCTAATAAACTGTAAACCACTTTAGCGATAACTGCTTCCTAAAAAAATTTACAAGTCATCCGTAAATAATTTTATAGTGCGTTACATTAATTTAAGCATCAAATATAGTTGATGCAGCCATAAACAAACTTAAACCCGTTAATGTATAAAAACCACAAACTTTCGACATAGAATACGAACATTATAATTCTAATCTCTTATACATAAATTATAGGGCAGTCGTTAAATATCAGTTTTGAAGCGATTGCAGTGACATAAAGCTGCTTTACATCGGCTCTTATTTTAATGCTTTCTGTTTCTGCAGTGTCAACTGTAATGTCGTCTAAATAAGGTTCATTACTAAGTTTTTTGGTTACATCTCTTAGTTTGACACTTAGATCTTTACTTTTCGTAATATCAGCACGAGCTAGTTGATGTAGTGCTTTGTATAATGTCCCTTTGACGGTTGGTTTAATTGAAATTGTCTTTGGAATATTAAATTTTAATTGCTTATTGGAACTACCAAAGTTATGTTTAACTAAATAGGGTTAACTTGCAGGAATTTAGCAATCATTGGTGGCATTTGACCTTCTGGACACAGATAGTTAAATAAATGTATATATTTAATCAGAACTTCAGGCTTAGTTTGTCTGTTTATATGGTTAAAATAAGATTTATTCTTTCTACCTTATATCTAAAAAACCTAATCACATTTTATTATGGAATTATGATGAAGAATACTAATACTAGATATTTGTTTGTTGTATTGAAATTTTTTTATCATTATTTCTTTTTCGAAGCATAAAAATATAATATATGAAGTTATTATGTTATTATTAATCACGGTCACTGATGATTTTTTAATTAAAGATTTCTTTAGCTACGTTATGTGATTATTCGCGTCACCGATTACCTCGACGTGGTTATGACGTATTGTGCTTACGTCAGACTAATGACGCGTAGTGTGTACAAGTAATGTTGATATTTTATATTGAGCATGTGCATCCCATCATTACTAAATAATCGTCATTGATAAAACTGTATCTAATACCTTTAAACGAGCAATTCTTGTATATTCTTATATATTCAGGATCTCGGAAACGGCGTCAACTATTTCCGTGAAAATTAGTACGCAGGTAATTTCGGGAACGATGATTCGATCTAGCTAGATTTTATTCATAGAAAACCTTTTTTAACTGAGTTTTCAGGCAATGAAAAAATATAGCTAGAATATAAAGGTACATTTCGCCGCCGCTGTCAAAACAAAAATAGCTCAGATGGAAATCGGTTGCTTCGAAAGTCCGTGTAACCCCAGTTCGAATCCGAGTGACAGCAGAGGTGATATATATTTTTATAAAGAAACGTTAATATTATGAGACAAAACTAATAGCTTATTTTAATTTAAAAATAATTTTTAAAGAATCGAGTTAGGCTCTGTCTCCCAGGTACTATGTTGTTAAATTAGAAAGATTAAAACCGTAGCAAAGTATATAGCATTTCAGAAACACTTTATTTAGTGGATAAAAAGACGGTATATATATACTTCGGTATAGCATATAATTTACAATAAGTTAGTCAAATGTGATAAAACTTATGAACAATATACCTCAGGTTGGATCTGCTTCTATCCAAATATGTTGCTGGTATAGAAACATGTTTTCTAGGTGCGAAGGTTCCTCCTGTGACCTTCTTATTTAAAGCATATAATTCTTAGCGGAAGAAATAAATCCATGCTATAGTCGTTCTACTGAAGATATTAGTGTTAATAGATGAGAAATATAGGTGACAATATCCATATAGGCCTAATATAACATTATTTATTAAAAAAGTGACGCGTTTTGTTCAAGATTCGTCAAGGAGAAAAAATACTTTTAAGTGGCCAATTAAAAGTGACATAGAGAATACAGTAAAATTGTCCAGAAAAGTCAATGACACATCATATTTTTTTAAATAGTACTATATTTAAAAAAAAAGTAGATCAAATATAATCTATTTTAATATTGTTAGTCCCTGACCGAGAGTTTTGACGAAGAAAATCACAACTAAAGTATATGTTAATTCTATAAATATTTCTGAAGCCCTCATTGAAAGTCTGTGTCACTCACTTAGTCTTAGTCTTAGTCAATTTTTATACTGTTAATTATGTTAATCTCTGTTAATCAATTCAATTTCTCTAATAATTTTTCAACCAATAAGTTATATTATAAAAGTACTGTAAACAATAATGTCCTGATACTAATATATCGGTAAACAAAGCCTTGATTAAAGTCCATCAGCTTAGTAAATTGAATGGAGTATGCTAATACGTTTATCGGCAAGTACTTGTTGGAATCAGCACGGCCCAGTGTCGAATTCACAACCTGCGCCAAACCAGTCCGCCCGCGCCGTCTTGCTATACGATAGTGGGTGTACCCACCTTGCACAAACTCGTTTTTGCATAAACAAACTCCTATTCGCAAGCCGTAGAAGGCTAGAAGGGCTCGCTTGTGTTTACGTTTGAAAGTATGTTGCGAATACATAGGTATCCAACAGGGATGCAATAATGTGATTGAGGGTTTAATTATTACAAACTAGTGAACCTGGCTGACATTGGCCCGCTCTGATAATGACCTTGATAAATTATACACCTAAACCTCCCTCATCATCAAATTACTTTATCTACTGGTGAAAACCGCATTAAAACCCGTTCAGTAGTTTTTAAGCTCATCGCGAACAGACAAACAGACGTGACAGAGGTCTTGGTTTTATAATATCTAATAATATTATTCTAGCAGACGGCTAAGGTGACCTAAGTAGGCTCAAGTATTGTGATTTGAATCATATAAAACTTATTGATCAGTTTGTGAACCAAGGCCAAAAAGAATAATTTTTACATTAATCAAATACAGAACTTTTTTTTGATGTATGAGTCCTACAACTTTATTAATGTTACATCCATATTAACATGATGTAATAAGAATAGATAAGATTGAGAATGAATATATCCGAGGAAGTTTGAAAACAGTACCGGTGACAGAGAAGTTGACCAGTAATAGGTTGGCATGTTATGAGTAGAGACGAAAGTAATTTAACTAGAAAAGTTTTAAGAATGGAGGTGGATGGATATAGGAGTAGAGGAAGAGCAAAAAAAGTTTGGATAGATTTTGTAATAAAAGATTATGTATAAAAGGTGTGAATACTAAGATGACCTTTGGGGTGTAAGGGGTGTCGAGTAACATCTTAAGACTTGAGACACCCAAGCCAACCTCACCTGCATCTTGCTGAATAACGAACGAGGCAATGGCGAAAGCGGGGTGGTAGGGTTTTACAGCCCGACTGGGTCGCAACCACCATGCATATGGCGAAAAAGCCCGTCATAGTGACTCGCTTCTGCGCGTCGCGTTTCGGGATCAGCCTGTGCATATCCAGTACCGGGTGACTTTCGTCATTATGGCCGGCATGACAGCGGCGACCGGCGATGGAGAATCTGTCTCTCGGTGGTTGCTGATGTTTTTGGATTGTACTATGCTTAACATCAGGCATAGTGCAGTACCTATGTCATGCTTCGATAAAAAAAAAAGAATAGAAGAGAAAAATGTATTATACAAACCCTACTCAGGTGGGATAAGAGGTAACAACATGATGACAACTTTCTCATTTTCTTTTCTGATTAAAACTCGTTTATAATCGTACTACTAAGTCTATGGTCATTCTGTATTTTTTTATATAGAAACTGCATCAGTCATTGTTTGTTCTGTTGTAAGTTGTAGGTAGTTTATATTACGTAGGTAGGTACGTACGTTGTATAGTATATCGTCGTAGGTTCTAAAGATATGTGCATTAATTAGAGAACATAGTAATTTAATGATAGTATGTAATACTAGCACATTTTTCATTTTTACCTGGTTAATTATCTCTGCCAAGTAAATCCGTTATTTGGCATATGTAACTTTTGGTAGGTCACTTTTTTTCTCGAACTGACTATGCTACTGACCTAGCAAGGTCTTAACAGCTTTACCGGACTTAGTTGCACTTGGAAACCAGTTTCTCTCTATGTTTAGTATGACTCTTAACAGGTAACATCGTCTTCAATTACTAGACCTTCAAATTAAGAAAGATAATAAACTTGTAATAAAGTTTATCCATTTCAAAATAAATATTATTAAATTGTATACAGCTATACGCTACAATAGTAAATGATTTGCGAACTCAGTATGTGCATGATCGTAGAAAAATGATTCATGACACTTCTGTTCTTGACCCACATATAGACGTTCACGCAAGATGCGCACGCGCATACAAGGAAATAAAACGTTATAAAATTGTTAAAATTCCAATTCTGCAGTTTCTCCGTATTATTTATTGTTAATGAATAAAATTATAATTATACTTGACGTTTAATTGAATCATAAACAAAATTAGTAAATAAATATATGTTATTTCTACGTATATCATTAAATTTTTAAAGAACTAAATTGTCAAATATTGGAAAAGGCAGAAGGCTAAGTTAACTCAAGTAGGTACCAAAATGTCGGTTCATATTAAAACAACTGCAGAAACATGCAACATGTAATTGATCTATACTAATGTTATAAAGAAGTAAAGTTTGTGAATTTGTGTCGTTGTAGAGGGTAATCTCAAGAACTACTGATCCGATTTGAAAAATTCTTTCAATGTTATATAGTTCATTTGTCGCGGATGGCTATAGGCTATATATCATCACGCTAAAACAAATAGGAACGGAGCATCAATGAAGAATATTTAAAAATCGGGTTATTTCCTCTTGAGAGGTTCCGCTGCGTGTTAGCGTTAGCTCAAAATAACTATTACACGTGAACGAAGTCACGGGCAGAGGCTAGTCTAATTTACAAGTACTGTAGGATACAAAATTATAAAAAAATTACTTCTTTCAAATTTCATTGACTCTAATTCTGTTTAAAATCTGAAACAATGATTTCGGGGTGTAAGGGGTGTCGAATAACATCATAAGACTTGAGACACCCAAGCGAACCTCACCTGCACGTGGTGCACCCTGCTGAATAACGAACGAGGCAATGGCGCAAGCAAGCGGTGTGGTAGGGTTTTACAGCCCGGCTGGGTCGCAACCACCATGTATGTAAAAAGCCCGTAATAGTGATTCGCTTCTACGGGTCGCGTTTCGGGATCAGCCTGTGCATATCCAGCTTTTTATAGGCCGGCATGATAGTGGCGACCGGCGATGGACAGTGTGTCAATCGGTGGTCGCTATTATTTTTGGATTGTACTATGCTTACCATCAGGTATAGTGCAGTCACTTTGCCGTACTACAATAAAAAAAAATACTATAACACTACAGAACACTGCACAAACAACAGAATTATTTCTAACCAGAGTAGATTCTTATAGATAAAGTTGGTCGTAATCTTTGTTGTTACTTAAAAATTTTCTCACATTTTCTATATTCTAATGGAAATTGCGCCAGTTAAAGGGTACTTTATCCATCACTTACCTTTAACTTAATGCTTCTAACAATTTGCAATACTTGTTCTATCGTAATTTACTATAATTTTGCACGTGTAACACCTATGCAATATTATCTCATAGAAACTGTGGATACTATTATGGTTTACGTGCGTGCATAGTCATCTTGGCAAGTATTCCAAAGAAATACATATTAACAAACGGATGAACGAAAATGCAGACACGACCTGTAACAGTGCTTGCATTGTTGCCTTTCGTTCGGTCAGTAAGAGCGCCGGAGGCCCACCTCTACTCACCTTCCCCCTCTCCTTTCCCCGCTCCCATTCCATAAAACAGGCTGGCAAAGCATTTGTGACTCTCCTGGTGTTGTAAGTGTCCATGGACGGTGGTGATCACTTAACATCAGGTGACCAATCTGTTCGTTTGCCTCCTATGATTTAAAAGATAATGTCCATTTTATCACGTTGTTTCTAAACAGTTTGGATTGGAATCCATACAACTGAGTCGTAAGTATCAGTGAAGGAAACCATCTTTATGAAGCCTGTCTAGATAACTACCACTGTCGAGTTATACATCTGTCGTCAAGCCCCTGTTGGTATTCCGGCAGCTACAATGGAGAGCCAGTTCCCCTCTAGGTTTAGCGTGTTTACGATTTTAGATCATATCGTCTTAGAAGAGATTATGCTGAAACACTATATTAATATGATAAAGAGGTAAAGTTTGTGAGTTTGTGACGTTGTAGGGAGAACTACTGGTCCGATTAAAATAAAATATTTCAATGTTATATAGCCCATTTATCAAAGAAGGTTATGGAAGGTTAAGGAAGGTTATATATCACTATGCTAAGACCAATAGGAGCGGAACACTAATGAAGAATGTTTCAAAATCGGGTTTTTTTCCTCTTGAGAGCTTCCGCTGCGTGATAACGTTAGCTCAAAGTAACTATTCCACGCGGACGAAGTGGTAGTCCGGTGAAGCTATGAAGGCCTAGTAAAGCCATAGCGTAGTCAGTTCGAAAAAAAAAAGCGGACGAAGTCATGGGCAGAAGAGTATCTTATAAAAAATATTAAAAAGACATCAAAGTTATTTTCTAGTTACGAAAGCGTTGATTCTTAATAATAGAGCATTACATACAGCTACAAGTAATTTAGCACATGTAAGACAAATTAGCTAAAGGACCACCAAAAATAGAAACATTGCATGCTTATTAAACTGATAGTTATAGTGCTCCAATTATGGGTAAAAATTGTGCTATCGTTCACGTTGAAAATAGATCAGAAGACGAAGAAAATATTACAACGGCTCTGTATACTCCTTTAACAAAATACTGCTACCAAAGATAATTATTATAGCAAAAATGGTATCAAAGTGAATTACAAATCGCAAAACGTTCAAGTCCGAATTAGGTATTCAAGGTGGAAACTTACAGAACATGTTTAGGTCTAAAACTAGACATTGTTTGAATAATAATTATGACCGTTATATGTCGTGATCATGGTGCCATGTTAGAGGGTGCTGACAGGAATATTATCATACTTAAATATGGGAATGCATGGGAATGACCTAGTTCTTCCGTAATGGTAAATTATTGACTCTTAGATCGTTGTTTATGACTGTTGACGATTCTATTTACAGGTTACGTACATTCCTAGGTTTTAGTTCCAAAATTTATCCGAGGTGGCAGCTCAGGTGGAGTTTCAACCATTTTGGCATACTTCAGCTTGTTACTAAGCGGCTAATAACCTTGATCGTTCAGTTTGGTAGTCCGGTGAAGTTGTGACGGTGTGTCAGCGTTACTCAGTGCGAAAAAAAAGTTCCATAATTACTATGCTGAACCGTGAAACAGGAAAATATTATTGCTATAATCGATCCGGTGAAATATATTACAAAAATAATTGGTAAAAAACGATACTAAGTTGTGTTCCTTGTTTTTAAGCGTGCAATCTAATTTAAATTAAAAAGAGTTTGCGTTTGAAAGAGAAACTCATTTAGTCATCCATTGTCAGTATGACGTATTGTTTGGACGAAAGTTCCCAGGGTATCTTCCCATACGTGGATAATGAAACGTTAAAGAAATTAAATAACTAATTGCCAATAACTCAATCACGCATTAATAACTATAATCACAATACGTACTTATTTGTAATTGGTATGTCAAAAAATTCAACTCTGTTAAATCGTACAAGATGCGAGACTAAACCGTCTGCCTAATTGAAGTCATTACTATGAATTCAGTACGTGGGTACCGGAGTGCACGTAAGTGCAGCTATCATTATATCAAATTGATAAATAATTTTAATGCATTTTTAAGTACAGTCAGCGATAAAAACGTTTTATTTTATTTTCTATATTTTTGAAGTGAATTTTCTTGTGCCCTCCAAAATTCTTTGATGTTCTAGTGGGTAAACCTTTCTGCGTCATGAAAAGTGGTGAACGTAAGCACTGTGTGAACGTTGGGCGCGTTCAGTACTTGGATGGATGGCCTACTGGGACACCGCGTGACGTTGGCTTTTTGTTATACTCTTTTGATAATAATGTTTCCCTCTAATACAAAAGTTTCACTTCTATCTTCTGGCTTTATGATATAGCTTGTTTTTTTTTGTTTGTAATTGGTTTAATACTTTGTTTATGTTTGCCATTATATCTTGATTTACACATTATATTATTTACTGCACAGCATGTATTGATTCAGCGTTTTACAAGTTCGAAAACTAGACAATATATTGCGATAAACAAAGTCTTGAACGGATGCTAGTTATTTTATAATTATATCAAGTTAATTCCTTTTAGCGAAAGGTATATTATTTTTTTTAGCGTTATCTATTACCTAGCTGACTCGTGCCCACTTCGCTGCGCTGGCGTTGACTTTTTTGTAGGCATTATCAAGCTCTACAACTGCTTTCTAGGACCTCAACATATAGCTCTCATCGTAAGGCAACGTTCGTAAGAAACGTTTTCGTTCGACCGTATTTCTCCGACTTAATTTGCAAATCAATCACAAAAAAGTCTTTTAATCTTTTAGGTTAATATGTTATAAGTGTGGCACTCACAAATAACGTAGCTTTCATAACAATAACAAATTTTCAAAATCGGTTTAGTAGACTCAGATATTTGATTTTCGCTGGAGACCCACTTCCCCTCCCCTCCCATCTCCTCTTCCCCTTCTCGTTTCTCTATTTACCACCTCCCGCCCCCGCCCCCAACACAGGTCGTCAACGCACTTATGACTCCCCTGGTGTTGCTAGTGTCTATGGACGGCGGTGATCACTTAACATCAGGTGACCCATCTGTTCATTTGCCTCCTATTATATATAAAAAAAATATTACCCGCTGCAACCTCATAAACTCACAAACTTTACCTGTTTATAATAGTAGTAGTATAGATAAACAATAATATATACTTAACACTTTCTGTGTCGATTGTACCGCTGAGTTATTGCCTATTGTTGCATTACACAACAAAAGATTATTGTACCTTATAATTACGAACTCGGTACCGTATTACCTTTACATTACAATTTACAATGTTAATATTTGATATATAGGTTTGATTTAGTGTTGACGCTGACAGGCCAGTTGAATAATATTAAAAAGAGAATTCGTTATGTTGGAATTGAATTGGTTATCCACACCTAAGTTTTTTGATGTGAAGACTTCTTTACGCGCTTTGAACAGTGAACAAAGTTGAACCGTCACGCTCGGGTTAGTGATGCTGCATCGGATTTACTCGGCTCCAGTCGTCCACTTGCCTCCTCCATCTTCTTCCAAAGATCCTAGCCCTTGGCTCAATTGGTCCAATTATCTCCTGTCACTCATGTAATGTCATCAGCCCATCGTCTCAATGGTCTACCATTTTTCCTCTTTCCTTGTAGATCTTTCCATTTTATAGTTCCTATATTCCATCTTTTATCAGAGTAGCGTGTGATATGATCATCCCATTTACATTTTAATGTGAGTGCATGCTTGACAGAATCAGTTGTTTTGGTTTATTGTCTAGCCGTTTATAGGTTTATTAGATACTAGCTTCTGCCCGCGGGAAATAGTTAATTTAGGCTAACGTTAAAACGCAGCGAAAGCTCTCGAAAGAAAAAAAAGATTTTTAAACATTGTTCATTGGTGCTCCGCTTCTATTGGTCCTAGAGTGATGATATATAATCTATAGTCTTTTTCGATAAATGAGCTATCTAACACTGAAAGAATTTTTAAAATCGGACCAATAGTGCATGAGTTAAGTGCGTTCAAGCTACTAAAAAACAAACCTTCCAGTTTTTTTTTCTCGATCTGACTACGCTATGGACCTAGCCCTCCAGCTTTATAGTATTAGTATAGATTACTACTCTTCTCTCGTACTTAACTCCAGTTGTCATTGAAATTACAATAACTTTTGATAAAGTGGACCGATTTTAATGACACTAAAAATTAGTTACTTCTGAGGATATGCTGTATGATTTTCTTGCTGAAGTTTTATTGTGAACTCATTACTATAGAGGTGATGCATGGTCATACAAACAGACAAACATACAGACATTTCTATAAATGATTTAAATGTATTCTATTAATTATTCCAAGAAACCTGCAGCAATTTTTTGACGAAATTTGAAATTTGAATTTAATAAATACAAATTTATGTGTAACAACTTCTTTTGTGTTGTAAAAACTGCCGAGACGTGATAAGAGAATGACGCTTTTGTTACTAGATACGGGGGCAAGAAGTGTCGAGGCATGACTTTAGGATAGGGCTGTAGCTTATTAACACATATTGTTATTCTTTTTTGTTTCTTAAAGTGCAAAGATATCGTATAGTTTAGTTTATTTTTATCGATTTATATAGTCTACGTCAGTCAGGATATACTTTTCTGTGTTCTTGTACGTAACGTAATAAATAATTACTGTGATTAAGCCATGAAAGTCGCATTAACTTAACAGCTCTTCTAATAAATTTTCTAAATGAACATAATGCTAGCTAAAAGATTAGCTTTGTGGGAACTGGCGAAAAGGTTTTATTTGTTAGCTAATTTGACAAGTTCTTCAGTTCTTAAGGTTATATATTGTAGTATAAAATAAAGTAGGAACAAGTCTAAAATATCCAATTATAGATAAATACAGTTATTGGTGTGCTCATAAAAATGTAGTTCAATTATTTATGTACATAATTAATAGTGTTGATTATAAAAATACTTCGCTAAAAATTTCATAGATGGTAGTTTTATATAATTCGTAATATTAAAAAAAGAGATTTTATATCTCATTTTATAAATGTAACTGTAGATAACAAATGGATGGAGGAATGGATATCTTTTTAATTGATTTTGAATAGTTTTTTATTAATAGGTCAATAAAAATGTTTAAAGCATTGTCACCTGATGTTATATATATATAAAAAATATATTTTGAAAGATAGGAGTGACAACTGATATTATGTGTATAAAAGGTGTGAATATTGAGATGATAGGTTTGACAAGAGAGAGTAGAAAGGACAACATGTCGTGACTCTACTTAGGTGGGATAAGGAGAAGAAGAAATACGTTATTTGGGAAATCAGTAATTGTAAGTATAATATTGATAAATCATACTTACAGTAATTGCTGAAGATATTTACTAAACTAAAATATTTGTTTTTTTTTTCTATGTTTGACAACCCTAAATACTAGTTCCTTAGAGCTACTGTCGGGTTCAGAAGTTGGTCACGAATCAATTGATTCTACAGACAACGTGCTTTAAAGCTGTAGTACCTTCTATTACAAACGGTATCCAAACTAGACACGTACTCACAGTAGCCGTCAGAAACCTCGACTAGTAAACGAAAATTTATTGACATTGGGTATTGTTTGGGCTTTTATTAGTTTGATTTGGATTATATATTTGATTTTAAATATAGATTCTATTAGAGTTTTTGGCGGGATTTTAGTCTGTCATGTAGTGGATTTTATATTTTATTCATAATCTTGTGTTATTTGACTATATATTGTATTAATTTGGTGGTGTTTTACGTAATATAGTTAGTTTATTATGCATAAGTGAAGTGAATGGAAAATAATAACACGGAGCATGAAATTCTGAGATGCCACAAAAACTCCCTGGAAGGTTCTAGCAAGGGATCCACCATCTTGTTAGAATATGGTTTCACACGATGCTTAATATTGGAATGATCACACGAAGTTTGTGATATTATTGACTACGTGACAATGGCAGTAATAATCGGAAAGATTGCTTGCCAAAAATAAAGTTAAATAAAATAAAAATTCTATTAATACATAATCTTACATTTTAATATTTTTATTCTTGTTTTTTATGTCATAGGAGGCAAACCAACAGGCGGGTCACCTGATGTTATGTGATCACCGCCGTCCATAGACACTTGCAACACCAGGGGAGTCATAAGTGCATTGCCAGCCTGTGTTTTGGGGGAAATGGTAAGGGAGAGTGGGAGTGAGGGGAGAGTAGGTGGGTCTCAGGCGCTGTCACTGACCGAACGAAATGCTACAATGCAAGCACTGTTACTTCACGTCCTTCTTCTGTGGCTCGGGTGGTACTACCCCGGTCGAGCCGACCTATTCATACTGAAACCAGTAATAGCTTCAGAGTGGCTCTACCACCTACATAATTATTTGAGAGCGATTAAAAAAAAGCGACGCAGTCATAAGAACTGCCGACAAAAGTGAAAACTCCAAAGCAATGAAACAACTGTGTTCTCTTTTGAATATTTTAATTAATTATAGTGTGAATGACAATATTTACATTTTAGAATTTGTTTATTGAAATTATTAACATTAGTGTGGTTTTCATATATATTGGCACTCGGAGCAATAACTTTCATAAAGTCTTCTAATAAATCAAACGTATAATGAGCTCCAAAATATCAATGTTACATGTACACAGGCCCTTATACGCACGCCATGCAAGCGCAATACCAGCATACTTTCTAAGATGTCATGACGCGAAATTATAAAAATATCTCCGGCTAAAAATATCGCTCAACGCGCCTACAGTAGTTTTCACTTCAAAAATGTTAGAGTAAACCTTATCGGTCCTATTACAAAAAAGTTAAACACGTTTTGAACGCTAGCTTTAAAAGGATCTCTCGGTGAATGTTCGCCGTCTTGCTCTTTTGTCTCGATTTGGTTAGGTTAGGTAACACTTGCGAAAAAAGGATAACGCGATCTTGCTTCGGGCGAGCGCGGTGCATGTCGTACGAAAGCTTTTTTAAACCAAGTATTTAACTTTTTTGTAATAACACCTATGGGTTCGCGTCACCAATGACCTAGACATGCTCGTGACTAAGCCCACTACGGCTTGCGTAAGACTAGCGACGCGTAGTATATCGGCTTGTGAACAATGTACATGTATTTTTCTATTGAGCTTGTGCAGGCTTTTTTTTTCTCAAACTGTCTACGCTAACGCTATTGACCCAGCAAGGTCTTAACAGCTTCACCGGACTACCTTGTTTAGACCATCATATGCTTTGTTTAATTAATAAAATGTATTAAAATAATTATAGCTCCGAATACCTATATAAGTGGAAACCAGACTAACGTTAATCTCAATTTACAAATTATGAATTTTAAAGTAACTGAATGTAATCGATCATTATAAACTTTTCTATGATAATCGATATATCGAAAAAGAAACTCTAAATTAACACAAACGAAGCTACGGCCTAAATCTAATAATAAATAAAAGTAGAGAAAATCTCACAGATTTTTCAGCATTTCAAAGTTTAACCACCGTTTAAAACTATATCTCACGCATTCACTTAACACGGGCGAAACAATCTTAATACAATTTGTTTAAATGTGTAATCTATTTATAGCCATATCGAATTATCTATCTCTTACACTGCACAAGCGGGGCAAAGCTCAGTACCCGGTCTCATGTACCAAGGGCTCTAGTATCAAAGAGACCGTCTGTTTTACCAACAACATTGGAACGGTCTAAGTCATAAACTCTACTTTTCTTATATTTTTTTAGTAGTTTATTTACATTATTATAATTTTTAATATTTCTTATTATATGTACTACTAACATTTATAAAAAAGTTTACATTCATGGAACAAAACACAGTTTTTTTTCTTTCTTGTAGTCTGCAGACTCTTGGTCCGCACTTTTTTTTTGCTTTTGTTTTATTTATTGTATACGTCAAGAATCGTATCTGTGAGAACAATTGTCTTTTTTTTATTTATTCATTTATAATTATTATAATTTTATATATTTATTTTTGTGATCTCATTTAGCTATTAACTGTTTTAGGATGGATTTTTAATTTACTTTATGGCAGCTACATTTGGTTTTTTAAGGTCATCTTTAAGTTGTAATAATCCACAATGTCCCGCAACGGAGCGTCCACGGCCCGATGAATGAACCTACTAACTGCGTCGTCAGTCGTGTCGGTGTACTAGATAGACACAGGAGTTGGTCAGACACAGAACACGGTTATAAGATATATAAAGAAAACATACCTATTATTAAACAACAATATCTTGTATGTATGTATGTTATTGATTTCCCATTATTATTCCCATTTACCAATTGTTAAGGTAAGATTAAAAACACGATCTTAATAACTTAAATCGAAAATGTTCAGTTAAATGTTTACGACCTAAAAAATAGTTTCGATGCGTCGTGATTTCATAAAAACACACAATAATATTGAAACTTAAAGTATTAATTAATTATTATATTGGAATTTTAACTACTAGACGACCATTAGTTGTATTAAAACTATTTTTAAAAAAACGACAGCTTCTTGCTCAAATAATTGAACAATAAACGCGGTTCTCTTGTAACTCGGGCCGCGGACGAACTAAAGCGCACTGTAAAGGTTCAATTTGTCGGTAATTAACAGAGAGTAACACCGGGCTTGTTGTGTAATGTAGGTTTTATTCTAGACAACATCTCTCGTAATCTGATATGGCGAAAACACTGTAACACCATCTTAGCAGTGATTATTTTTTATTATATTATTTTAGTTAGCATATATTAATGGAAAATATACGATACAAATTGTCTTACGTACGCAAATTGTTTAGTGAAAAAGGCTGCAAATAAAGATAAATCTGTAAGTCGAAATTATGAACTGTTATTCTTATGTTATGAATCGCTGGCTTTTTTATATACGAAAAAATATTTTTAGGAAACGGTCGAACTTATTATTTTTTTATATTATTATTTTTTTATTTCTCCATCTTTGTTGTAAGTTTTAGCAGCAAATAATTCCACAAAACAATATTACAGCGATTAGAAAAAAAAGTCAATATAAAGAAGCCTAGTAGTAAGTAGCAAGTTGTGTTATAGAATCGAGAGGTTACAGATATATCGAGAGGATAAGCTTCTACACTTGACAGATTTTTACGTTATGATAATATTTGTCAACCCTGAATACCTACCTATATTAAGTAATAGCCTCTGCCCGCGACTTAGATCGCGTGGAATAGTTACTTTGAGATAACTCTAACACGCAGCGGAAGATCTCAAGAGGAAAAAAACCCGATTTTGAAACATTCTTCGTTGGTGCTGTGCTCCTATTGGTCTTAGCTGATGATATATAGCCTATAACCTTCCTCGGCTAATGAGCTATATAACGCTGAAAGAATTAGAACAGTAGTCTCTGAGATTACCCCTTACAACATCATAATCTCACAAACTTTACCTCTTTATAATATTAGTATAGAATTATATGTACCTATATATAGTTACTACAATGTAGGCTATGTGGTATTGTGTCCTCATATTTACAAAAAGATTAGAAAAAGATAAAATTAAAAGATAAACAAGAGTAAATAAAGACGAAGATGATTTAAACTAAAATAATACGTTTAACATTTAATGTTGATATATTTTGGGGATCGAAAACATCTGTAACCATTCGGCAGTGCGCTAAAGCTGAGAAGTCTTTTCAAGGTCAATAGCGTAGTCAATTCGAAAAAAGCTGTCATCATTGACGAATCAACATGGTAGTGTTCTGTAGTGGTAGAGCCAAGCTGAAGCTATTATTGTTTTCACCACGAATGGGTCGGCTCGTCCGGGGAAGCACCACCCTCTCACAGAAAACCGACGTGAAGTAACAGTGCTTGCATTGTTGCGTTTCGTTCGGTCAGTGAGAGAGCCGGAGACCCACGTACCCTTCCACTTCCTCCTTCCTTTCCTGTCCCCCCGCCCTCCTCCCAAACACAGGCTGGCAACGCACTTGTGACTCCCCTGGTTGTTGCAAGTGTCTATGGACGGTGGTGATCACCTAACATCAGGTGACCCATCTGTTCGTTTGCCTCCTATTATATAAAAAAAAAACATGGAAATTAGCTGACTTGCGATGACGGCTTAGATGATACCGTGTTCGGACACAGCGTCAATGAACGTAGATTCAAATCCTTGACATTGGATCAGAATTTCTGGTGGTGGAAAACATCGTGACGTAAACATAGCCTATTTTTTCTAAGCCCGCCTGGCTCTAGCTACCACCATCAATTGAAAATCTAGGGCTATGGCGACTGTTGGTGTGTTCTTACAGCTGTTCTTCAGAGCCAGTCCCCTATAGATATTGCACGTTTACCATCTTAGATCACATGGAATATAATGTTAGGTGAGATTACGGTAAAACATTAAGACCTATCTATACTAATATTATAAAGCGTTTGAGGAACTAATGAAACAATAGCTAAAAATATGATTATAAGGATTTACATTTACATTACATTTAATATACATTGTCATTATAATTAAGATTTTGTGACTATACAAAAAATAAACGCTTGTCTGTTGCGCAAGAAATTGTATTAGGGAACTCTTTACTTAATACGTTTATGGTCTAAGATCTTTTTTTATTGTAGCACAGCAAAATGACTGCACTATGCCTGATGGTAAGCACAGTGCAATCCAAAAATAATAGCGACCACCGATTGACACACTATCCATCGCCGGTCGCCACTATCATGCCGGCCTGCAAAAACTTATTAGTTAGACTTCTTCTATCTTCTAAGTTACTAAAATAAAGAATGAGTTGAAATCTTGCTAAACTTCATACAGACAAAGTCGCGGGTAACAGCTAGTCTAAAATAGAATAACCTCAAGTACTTTTTATAATGTCAAATTTCTGCCAGTGAAAGTGTCGTGAAAATCGGACTAACTCTTTTGGAGATAGCAATGCGAGCGAAACCATGGTTAACAGCTAGTATAAACTATAAACACCTAAATTATTTTTATGCGGTCAGTTATCCGCCAGTGAATGTCTCGTGAAGATCTGTCTAACCGTTTCGGAGGTAGTACTCCAGGGGAAGCCACGGTTAACAGCTAGTATAAACTAAAATTGCTTGAATTACTTTTTACAATGTCAGCTACATTGTAAAAATCTGCCAATGAAAATTTTGTGAAGATCGGTCTAGCCGTTTCGGAGATTACCCGAAACAGACAGACCGACAAAAATAAAAAAAAGGTTTTTCGTTATCAGCAGCGTGAATACTTTCGTACCCAATTAGTAAAAAAAAATATTTTGATATTACATACAGACACTTCATTTTTATTATATGTATAGAATAGATAATCGACTTCGTCCGCGTGAAACCTTATTATTATATTAAGTCCATTTACTTGTCTACTTTTCTCTCATACTTAAGTCGCATTGTCATTAAAACTCCAGTAACTTTTGATATAACAGACCGATTTAATGAAACAACTCAGTAGTTTTTAAGTTTATAACATGTAATATTACGATTTTACTAAAGTAGCCTAACATTACATACCACTAAATTAAAATAACAAACTAAATAAGGTTAATTTCATTTCAAAACAACATTATAGTTGTCGTTTGCGAGCCCTTGACTCGATTCGCCTTCGAGTAATTGTTGAACACCTGTGACCGATATTGAAATAAGCTACTGACAGACGAACGATCGTTTAACAGTTAAAACCAGAGATTAAATTAACTTTAACCACTGCTTAAAACTATATTTTAACTCACCACGAACACTTGTTTGTAGGAAAGTGAATTATATACATTTGGGCAAATACCTCGAGTTTTTTCGTAGATAACTTTCTCCGACTAAAATGACAGAAATGCTGAAAATCTATTTTTTATATCACGAAGTACTGAGCAGATAGCCAGTCCACCGTGTTAAAGTGAACCAGATTACGCCCCCCTCGACAGCGGCTCAAGCCTAGGTCCGTTTCCTCGGCGTGGAGTCCTTGAAGACGCTGCTCACGCGAAACAGTGACATTTCAAAATCTTACATCACTGCGACAACATTACACATATCACCTCCACAGACATGCACGCACGCTACAAATGAAAGTGGAAGAGTCTTATTTCTTTAAAAAATTATCCGAAACGAAATATATATAAGAGTTCTTGAGGTATATATGCTTGGTACACATATATGTCTCAACAACTCATATATGTATGAATAGTTAGCTTAACTTAGGTTAGCTTAGTTAGGTCACGAATTGCATGTATAAGGCAACAGCCCAAGTCGAGGTGTGCAGTGCACCTTTGAGCCAGTTGTCAAATAAAAGCGGCTGAGCGCAGCGCTCGCCTTAGTAGTCCGGTGAAGCTGTTAAGACCTTGCTGGGTCAATAGCGTAGTCAGATCGAAAAAAAAACCGTGTTAAAGTGGACATAGCGGCCTACATTTATGAATGACCAACCTTAAAAGAGCCGCATTCTGAGGCCCGTCGTAATAGCTTAACACTCGAGGAAGATACTACGTGTCATCAATATATGTTGCCACATTTTCAGAGTGGAAAATGACAAGACGAGATTTATACTGCTTTGCGGAAGAAATAGTTGTGACAATAATTTTCTCGTAGACGGATCATACACAGTCTTTCCTATCTTTTAATTTGGCAATAATCAATCTTGCACTAATTGATGGTGACATTATTAATTTGTTGCTTTGTGTGTTAGATTTTGGAACGGATTTGTAATAAACTTTCCACGCGATGGCAAATCGTAACTATATATTTGCAATACAAAACTGTATTCCTCTTAACTACTCCGCGTTAGATACAAATAATATTTACGGGAAAATAATATAGTTTGTATAAATATAGCGCATTGTACTGTGTACTATGTTAATATTGACTATAAAATACTTTGCTAAAAATTCAACAGATGGCAGTGTTAATTCGTATTATTTTGAAAACAAATACTGTTTAGTATTTTGTATAGAAAAGTATAAAGTTAACAAATATAGATCCTGAAGTATAATTACATGATAAATCAGTTTTTATTAAAGCGAAAACTTCTTTAGGCACGTTGATGGGTATTTGTGGCAGGAGATAAATTTATAATTCTGCGTCATGACATGCTACGTAAGCATGATCTGCCGTATTGAGCTTGCGTAGCTTGCGTCAGACTAGTGACGCGTTGTATAAGGGTATGTGTATATGTAGCATTGATATTTTGCAGCTCACCATAGGTTTGATGGATTAATATACTTTATAAAAAATTATATAACCATTTCTCCGTATGCCAATAGATATGAAAACCACACTAATGTTAACAATTTCAATAAAAAAAATCTGAAATTTAAATATTGTCATTAACACTATAATAAATATAAAAATTATAAAGATTAACATATTTTTTTAGTTTTGAGTTTTCACTTCTTTCGGCAATCTCTATGACTGCCTTGACTAGTTTTTTAAATTCACTTTTTCACGTAGTACTACATTATATATTTTATTGTATACGTAAGTATATATATAGCAACTAATCAGTTTGAAAAATAATACAGGACTTGAAAATGTATGTCTCAGGCACTGAAATTATGAAATCGTCGGCATATCACGTTGGAGGCGGCGATTATGTGGCAACATGAATACCACTGACATTTTGTTATTCCTGTAACAGTTTAAAGGCCACTTGTATGCTCTCACACTTTATTTCCGATGTAAATTAGTTATTTGTTTATATACTATGTTCGTTATTTACCAAGTTGCCTTTTTTATATCATACTTATCAAACTTAACATCAGGTGATTCGCATGTTAAAAAAAATATCTTAAAAGTCACAATGATCACGCAAATTAACCTGGCGTCTGAAGGCATTTTTTTTTTTACAGAAATTCTTTGATCACACATGTTAGTAGTTTATTTAGCTTCTTTCTCTCCTCTAATTCTATCTAAATATTATTATTAATATTGATTCTAGTAAAAACCCTGAGAGGTTAATAATAGGACGATTCTCGAGATGTAGGCTATAGCGTATATACGTCCTTTTAAAAATCAATGTACCCCTAAAAACTATACTAACTATAGTATAATGATGTATTAGTAAATCAATTTCTTCAGATTATTATCATCTGGTTTTGCTCTCATGTGTTTAGTAAAAGAACCTCACCTTATGTTTTTTTTTGCTCAGAAAAACAAACAAAATGAACATCAAAGTGCACCTCACACAGTGTTGTATTCTTAAAAAAAATTCAATAACCACAGTGTTCTACACAACGCAACTATTTAAAAGGGTTCATTACATTACATTTATAGTAAAAAATATAGCCCGGTAAAAACTTTGAAACTTTTTAGTTATATATTTATACACGAATTGTTTAATTGAGTTAGTTATTTAGTAAGCTATGTTTTTGGTACCTAAAGAATCCTGATAGGATTTCCCTTTTTTTACAATAGAAAACATACTTGAATATTCTATGGCCTAAATCACCCCCACAATTACAACCATTATGATGACAATACATATATATTCAATTTTAAGGTAATGTTTCGTTTAGTTTGCTTAGATTTTTAGTGCTAGAAAGTCTAAGGAACGTGTTTAAAATCCACTACCTGATTTGAAACATATATCAATGAATCATTTAGACTACAGGATGTTTCAAAGAAATAGATATGCATAAAGTGGAAAAACATCCTTAATGTAAGGAGTTAAATAAAATTAATGACCAAAATTATAATATATATAAGAGTTGTAGAGGTATGTACTATACTATACTTGATACACATATATGTTCCAATAACTCATTTATGTATGAATACTTAGCTTAGGTTAGCTCAGATAGGTCGCGAATTGCACTTATCAGGCAAAAGCCCAAGCCGAGGTGTTCCGTGCCCCCTTGAGCTACTTGTCAAATAATTGGCTGAGTGCCTTAAGCGCTTGCCTTAGTAGTCCGGTGAAGCTGTTAAGACCTTGCTAGGTCAACAGCATAGTCAGATCGAAAAAAAAAAAAAAACAAAAATATATTACCAAAGTAGAATATAGACAGTAATGCAATATTTTTCATTCTTTCAGTTTTTTTTTTATACTTTATAGCTTGTACCATTTGATTCCAATCTCATATTATGTTAAATGATGAAGTGGACTAAGATGATAAGCACGCTAAGCCTAGAGTGACTAGCTCTCAAGTACAATTGTCGAACTACTAACACCGTGCTATGATTTCATCACTATATTTTCCTTCACCAGAAGCTAAGACTCAGGGGAAGGATTCGAACCCACGTCCGTCGACGCTGTATCTGAACACGCTATCAACTAAGCCATCGTTGCTTCAAAAAGGTTTAGGTTTTGTTATTTTACAATCACACGGAATCCAAAAGAACCCTAGCTAAGGGTGTGTTTACACAATCAGCGACGAGCCATCTTTAATGTTATATTTATTTACATTGAATATAACGCACGCGCTCCGAGGCACGTGTTCGAGTCCCCGGTTGTGTCATAAAAATTTTTGGGACTCGACGCATCTGGTGCGGTTTGTGTACTAATGTTTAAATAGTACACGTTTAGAATAACAAAAAAGAAAAAAAAAAACGCCGTCGATAGGTTAAAACGGACGTTAAAGATTGTTTCAACGCCTCCTGTGACATATACGTAGATTAATTACCGTGGACGCTATAAAATAAGTTAATAACGCTACCATAATGTTATTAATAAGTAAAACAGATGTCAAGTTATTGATATACTTTAATACGCTAATCTTAATTCCATAGAACGGTCCAGAAGTTTCAAAGATACGGTGTTAAACGCGGAAGAAAGCAATTTGAATATCATAAAAATCCAGTGTTATGTTGATTGTCCACGATGAACTACGAAACTACGCAACCGATCTTCTCGAAATTTGGCACTTATGTATAATTTGGTTCAACTTAAGAGATAGGATAATTCATATTTCGCCTAACGAACTCAATATTTTTTGGTTACAAATTAAATTATTTTCAATGTTTTCTTTTTTAACTTTATTTTTAGCAATCAATCTTTCAGATTATAAATATCATTATCACGTACAATAATGTTACAAGCGTCATGCGATTATTTCAATATTGAGCGTCGTGTGAATCAATATTCTAACAAGATGGTGGATCGCTTGTTAGAACCACGCTGTTTTCACTTCTCAGAATCGGATTTGTATGGAAAATCCTCGCCTATTTTTGGTTATCGGTTCGCTATGTAGATGGCACTTTAAGCAATTTCTTTTGACAAGTTTGATAACAAAACATGGTGGACGACAATTACTTTTGACATTTCAAACTGACAACTTTCAAATATTTATTCACTTTATGTTTCTGTTACGTGAAAGTGCTCCCTTAATTTTTTTTTGTCTCCCACAAACAATTCTGTCTATTTACGGACTTACTTATAAACATTGACTCCTACATAATACTTGGATTTAGATTTGCCTTTCGATGAATATATTCAATACAAATAAAAATGACTAATAGCTTGTATACGATTTACACAGTACCGCTTTATGTGTACATACATAACTATATATGTATATCGACAACCAACAGATATTAGTTCGGGCCTCGTATTATAGAGGCGCTGATTGAAAAGAACGAGTGCGAACTCTATTTATATAAGGTACTCTGTGGTTAGAACCTTCCAGGGAGTTTTTGTGGCATCTCAGAATTTCATGCTCCGTGGTATTATTTTCATTCACTTTGCTTATGCTCAATAAACTATATTACGTAAAACACCACCAAATTTACAAAATATAGAGTCCAATAACACAAGATTATGAATAAAATATAAGATCCACTATATCACAGACCGACTAAAATCCCGCCAAAAACTCCATTTGCAATTTTTATTGTAAGTTTCAGCAGTTGAGAACAGATGGGGCTTTAAATTAGTTTGTTGACAGAAAACTGTAGGACTGCTTTTTATAGTAATATTTGAAACATTAACATATACATACTAATATTTCAAATATTATACTAAAATTTATAAATGAGATTGTGAGTTTGTTTGTTTATTCACGCCTAACTATTCAATCCAGTATTATGAAAATTTGCATACACATTATCAAGGGTATTTTTCGTCAAAAACAAATGTTCCCAAGAGATATATCAATTGAAATTATGTACCAATTCATATTTAGTAGCGTTTAAGAGGTCATAGGACCGCATACCACCGTACTATGATTTCATCGTGATTTTTTCCTTCCCTTTACTATCACCAACCTGTAATATATTCAATTATCATATTCAAAAATGTAGAAATTTCTACAAAACTTAACTTTTTATATATATATCATAGGAGGCAAACGAATAGGTGGGTCACCTGATGTTAAGTGATCACCACCGTCCATAGACACTTGCAACATCAAAAAAGTCGTAAGTTGCATTGCCAGCCTATGTTAGTGAGGAAGGGGGGAGCGGAAACAGAGAGAAGGGAGAGGAAGGAAGGTGGGCCAGTGTATTGTTACAATTAAGTCGTAATAAGAACTGTTGTAGTTGCTTGATGCTGAGTTATTCCTGATTTCGAACGATATAATAGGACAAAGTCCCGTTGAATTATAAAAAAAATAAAAAATAATAATCAAAGTTTAAGTGTATTTCATATGAGACATCTTATCACGCTCTGGGAGACTACTTTGAGTTAATATTAAGGGCTCAGTCTTTTAGGCATTTTATTACATATTTATAAGACAACTAGCTTCTGCCCATACTTTGGGATCTAACACAAAGCGGAAGCTCTCAAGAAGAAAAAAAGCCCCGATTTTTAAACATTCTTCATTGGTACTCCACTCCTATTGGTCTTAGCATGATGATATATAGCGTATAACCATCCTCGATAAACGAGTTATATAACATTGAAATAATTTTCCAAATCGGACCAGTAGTTCCTGAGATTACCTCCTACAACGTCACAAACTCACAAACTTTACCTCTTTATAATATTAGTATAGATTACGCTTCGGAACCGAAAAATAGTGGTTCAAAAGAAGCACCTTAATGTACCACACAACAAAAGCTGCGCTTGCGACACGTTATGATTAATACAATCGATGCACACACACACATTAATATAATTCCAAACAAGGAATGGAAATCGACCGTTTCTCGGATTACGATAGATTGCAACGCAGATAACAGGAGCTCTTTATTGTTTGTTTGCGTCAGTGATTCTCAAAGTTGCAATGACGCTCTCTCTCTATATTTACTACAACAATACTGACAATTTTGTCACCGTAATTTCTTTCTTTTATTAATTTGAGTCGTCGACGCAAAAAACCTAATCTCTTATACCGACTCTCAACAAATCTAATTTAATATGTAAGTAACAAATGAAATTTGATCTGATCAACGTCAGATTTGTCAATTTATTTTACTTGTCAAATACAACGTATATTAAAAATGGTATAAACATTAAAAAAAAGATTTACTCAATACATAATCATAGTGAATTCAATTATAAGTTCCACAGACCTAATACCAGAAAATTATTTACCTTTTATACATTTCCGTTATAGTGTTTGACTACAATATTACTTATACTTAATAGACACGTTAAACCTAGTTAGCAACTGGCTCTCAAGTGCAGCGGCCAAAACAATTTTCAACTGCTGTGTATTAGCTAGCCAGGTGGGCTTAGCAAACGCCCTACCACTATACTCGAATTTACGTCGATTGACCAGGTATACGAACTCACTAACCACTGTACTATTATGGCTAGCAATTGATGATGTACTCATAAATGAAATAAACATAAATTAAAGTTTAATATTTTCAAATACGAATGCAAATAAGGGGGACTATGATTGCAATTTGAACATCACTGATAAATTTTATTATTAGTTGTATAATATTTATGTTGTATAGTTGACCTCGCCTCGCTGTATGTAAGTGCAGTACTGTTATAATGTAATACTTATGTCTGCAAACATGATTATTTTAATTGTTCAATTATATCAATCGAATTAATTAAACTGCGTGGATAGCTCGTGACCGATTACATCGCGGTTGCCCTAAACTGACTCACTATAGTGCGTTACGTTACCACCTATTATAATTTTGTCCCATATATATAAAAGCCAATTTTTACCCGCAGCTTCGCTGGCATGAATATGACAAAAGAGGTTTTTTATACTTCGGTTTTATTTTTGTTTTGATAGATATGCAATTTACTGTAGCCATGAAAATGTATATGTACAATTTATGTGGATTACTTACAAATATTATTAATACTTATTTAAAGATATGTCTGTTGCGAATGATGATATTCTATATAACGAAGAAATAGCAATATAATTACTCTGTTTACCCTTTAGAATGGACTTAAGGCTTTTCATTTTTTTTTTTTAAATAAACTAAGACGAACCTGTAAACGTGGCCAAACTTTAAACGCATTTTCTTTCTCAATTTTAAGTTAGTTCTTTCTTTGATTAAGAATGTGACATAACAATGTTATGATACGTCGTGTATTATAGCTTCATAAAAAAATTTGCAATAAGTGAAATATTAATTAATAAGAGATCCCACACAAAATCTTTATAAGGAGAAACTAGATACGAAAACATATTTCTCGAGTCCGCGAGTAATGTGAAAATTTATTGAATTACGTATTTGGGCAATAGGATAATTAAATTCCTGTCCGTATTTTCAGTTAAATATCTGTCTAGTTGATAAAGTTTTCAGTTTACTAACGTCCGTGTTAGATATGATTCGATTAACACATTCTGAAATCTAGCTCTACCTTTTTTTGTGTAGTATCTTTACATTAATTCAACATTATAACTTTTAAAACGAAAATTAATTTTGATCATTTTTATACGTTAAAAATCCAGTAATAACATTTCTATTAAAATCGGTTAAGTAGAATCTTTACAATTATTATACTTTTTTCGTTAATATTTTTAACATTAGATTACAGTTTTTCGATTCAGCAATGACATAAACATGGCAAGTAGATAAATTGCATGGAATTCGTTTTTTTTCTATATTAGAAAATTCGCGACCAACACAGAAACACTGTTTTATAAACTTACAAATACTAATTAATTCACGACTGTTAGTATTTCATAAACTTGTGACATTTATTTGTGTATATATTACATGCAAGCTGCGCCCCCGACTCAGTTCGCGTGAAACCTAATGTAAAAGAACAATTACCATTTCCATGTCCATTTACTTGTCTACTTTTCTTTCGTACTTAATTCGCGTCGTCATTAAAATTACAATTACTTTAAATAGAGTGAACCGATTTTAATAAAACTACAACTAAATGTTACCCGAACACGTGCTTTATGATTTTCTTGGTGAGGTTTTATCGTGAACACAGTACTTTAGCAGTGATGCGTGTTCAAATAAACAGACAGACAGACACACAGACAGACGTTTTTAAAAATTGTTACAATGTATTTTGTTAGGTATTCCAACATTCTTTTCAAAATTATTTTTATATTTTTTGTCTTTTGACACAGACACGTTAAATTTACATTATTTTTATATGTATAGGTACACTGTTTGTCTGTCGTACTGCAAAACGTGGATTATAGAAAACTTATGATAGATCACAAGGAATAGCTATATATAGTATTTATAAACATGTACGTACAAATTTAGAAACCAATTAAAACGTCAATTGTCATCAATTCCACGTCGACGTAAGTATTTAAATAACTCGTAGGTTTTCACCCCAAAAGTCTAAAAAAAATAATGTCGTCTCGTGACATTATTTACGAGCTTCAGTTCGACAGAGTGACAGCTACATTGATTTCGGACGTTTTAATTTCAGGTCAGAGAGTCGGGGAGGAATTTTGGATTTGTTTTCGTATGAAAATTAGGAATCGCTTTTAAAGATCTCTCAGTTGGCAATGTGAGGAATTTGTCACATTGACGTGGTGTGACGGGAACCTAGGGCTGTTAATCCTCACATCTATTCAGTCAATGACGTAAGGAGTAACGTTATCTTGTGTTGTTTATCAAAATATATAAAAACCCAGCGTCGTGATGTTTGTCCACTATGAACTCTGAAACTACTCAACCGATTTTCACGAAACGTTGGTA